>VZRL01004872.1:891676-1244991 GCA_013397895.1 Origma solitaria
AGGAGCCCTCTGCGACTCGGTACCCGCTCGGCCCCGCCGCCCCCGCTCCCGGGGAGTCCCTCGCCGCTTTCCCCCGCCCGCCGCGGGGAGGGGGCGGGCGGGAGTTCCGGCGGCCCCGCCGTAGCCAGACCACCTTAAGGGGAGCGGCGGCGCGGGCGCGGGCTGTGAGCGCGGCGGGGCCGTCCCGCGGGGCTGTCGCGCTCCCGGGACGGGGCGTTTGTTTGTTAATTGAGGCGCTGTTGCGCCTGGCGCTCCCGCTGCGGCCCTAATGACTGGAACCGCGGGAACGCGGCGGGGCCCGTCTGCCGCCGGCGGGAATCGTGTGATTCGCGGCGAGTCACACCGGGAGGAGCGGGGCCGGGCGGGGGAGCGAGCCCGCCCCGGGGGGCGGTGCGGGGCGCCCGGAGGAAATGGAACGCGTGAGGCCAAACAAGGAACAATCCCCAGGTTGTTGGCTGAGCCAACAGGCTCCTGTCGCCGGCTCTGCCGCCGTGTGAGCGAACGCGCGGATTACCCCGCTAGGAGGAAATGGGCGATGATGGGGCGATAAACTCGCCCGCTGTGTGATCACAATTGATTTGCAATTTGCCGAGCGCCGCTCCCGGCCCGGGCACCCACCCCGAGTCACACGGGACTGGGAAGCTCTCGGGGACTGTGCCGCGCTCCTCCGCGTGCTCCGACTGTGGAATCGGTCCCGCTATTACACGCGCAGTGCTGTTTCTGACCAAAATCAGAACTTTTCGAAAAGTAGCAGGTGGTTATTTTAGCGCTAGTTTAGTCAACACCATTGTGAAAAGTGTTACGAGATCGAACAATGCGCGGTGAGGAAAACGTCTGGCAGGGGACTCAGTGACTGACAGAGGTTTAAAAAGTCTCCGGTCCTGGATGCGATGCTCCATTTTAAGAACTGACTCTTTTGCTGGTGTCTGCTTGAAGCGCACCTTATTTAAAAATCTCTACAGAATGTGAAACTCAGTGAGTCTAGTCAGGAGAGCTGGGCGAGTCTGTAAATTACCACTCTGTCAGGATTCCTTTTGCCTATTACAAAGTACCTTTTTATGCTGAACTTAAACTCTACACTACAGAGACAGCAGATGTGAGGTGATGGCTTCCAAAAGCAACACAGATGCTGTAAAATTTCCATTGCTATATTTCAGCGAGGAAGCTCAGGAGACATGCTGAATGCCGCAGTTTAGAATTACACTATAACTCTCCTAGAAATAAGAGAATACCAAGTTTCTCAACAGTACATTTGGCTTCATTTTTGCTGTCATTCATATGCTCTTGTTTTCTTACAGCAAGATGCAGCACAAAGATACTGTGTGTCTTGAAGCTGTTCAGTAGTGACAGAATTGGTAATACGGAACTTTATGGCAATTTAGTAATGACTGCATATCCAAATTCCCTAGTAGGACCATGATAATTTTTAAAATTGTCTTTCAGGTATATAAAACATCACAGCTGTGAGGAGGCTGCTTTGCTTTATGTGGCTGAAAAGCAGCCTGGTTAGCTCAAGGCTGTGGAATCAGAGCCTGTTGTGTGTTCCGCATACTTGAGGACTTCCCTGAAGTCCCTAGAAGTCCTGTGAAGGAATCAAGGGTCAAGTCTTTAGAATGGTTTGTGTGTTTATTCCAGAAAATTCAGCAGCTGCTTTTTCTGAGAAGCTAAGCTTTGCTGTAGCAATGCAGAAGAGTTTAGAGCACTTTTTTCCCCCAACGGATTTCAAAACAGATATCCAGTCTTGAAATAATGCAGAAATGTAAAGTTGGCAAGAATGTTACAGTTATCATAACTTTTTACAAAGTTATAGATTTGACTTGTCAAATCTAGTTACTTTGTGACTAGTCTTTGTCACTACAGATCTTTGTTGCTGCAGATACTCAGGCCTCTTTTATTCAATTAGGTTTGTCACTGGTCCCTCTCATAGAAGCTGAAATTTTGTGTGCATCTGAGGCTTTGCATTTGAGATTATATGGATCCCACCAAACCAGGTAATGGTAACTACAGGGTGTTTTAGTTCAAAATAAGTAAATGTGCTCTTTTTTATTTTTAAACTGGAAATAAAAATGCCATATGAAATTGTAGATTTAACATGCTATTTTGTTTCTGTAAAAAATAGAGATGTTTAGTTTATAAG
This sequence comes from Origma solitaria, assembly GCA_013397895.1. NCBI lineage: Eukaryota > Metazoa > Chordata > Aves > Passeriformes > Acanthizidae > Origma > Origma solitaria. Next base: position 893,814 of record VZRL01004872.1, read on the forward strand.
ATTGAAAAAAGTTGCTTTTTAATTCCCACTGAATGTTCTCCAGTAAATTTTAGTGTGGCATTGTCTGCATTGGATAGGTCACTGAATGGTGCTTTTATAAAAATGTTTGAAAAGAAGTACTTGGTCCATGGAAATTGTTCAAATAATCTTGTTAGAATGAAGCCTTGACTGAAGGCAGTAATTTCATGGATTAAACCCAGAGGGGCTGGCTAGGCTGATCTCCTTCCTATCACAGGCCGCAGAGCTTTACCCAGAGACTGTCTACGCAAATGCTGGTTAGCTGCAAGACACAGGGAGTTTTGCATGGACAATACATTGAACAACACCATGAAACTAGAAGCTATGGAACTTTTTGAGGACAGGATAAATAGAAGCAGGAAGAAAGAGTATTTTTACAGGCCATTTAGTAAACAGAATAAGGCAGAGTTGTTGCATCTTACTATGTTCAGCTTTCCCCTAAAAAGTTCCAAATAAAAGTAAGAGAAACTGTGGGGGGTTTTTCCCAGTCTGTCCTTTTCTCTCACATGCCACGTGTGGTCCAGAACTCAGCAACATGATGGGACATCCAAGTATGGGAAGGAACTTCTGCAAGTCTGAAAAGCACAAATTATGAACAAAAATCCAGGGCTGTGAAACCTGAAGAGAAACGGGGATGGGAGAATACAGTGCGTATGTCTGTCTAACAGTTTGATATTTTGTGTTTTACAAAGTAAATAAATGGCATTCATACGTCTTCTGAGTCAGCCTGTACTTTATTGTGATTCATGAGAACTTTTTGTAGGCAAGAACAATGTTCTGTTCACATTTTTTCAGGCATGTCAGATCTGATCGTGGATGGGCACGGTACCTTGATGCTACTGTTGTTCAGAGAGATACAAGAGAGACTTTAGGCAACAAGAAAATAGGCTGAATACAATGTGCTGCAATGGCTACTCCTGGAGTGCAGTGAGCAGGTGGCAGAAGGGCAGGAGAATCTGCTGGAAGAGTACTTTGCTGTCGCTTTGCCGCAAAGGATGATGGCAAAGTGGTTGATCAGTGCTGTGGTCTGAGGATTGCTCCAATGGTGAAGCTGCAGGTTGTGGCCCTGGATTTTATGCTGAACATAGGAGCAGACCATGATTAGATTTCTTCCTGAGGCTGCTTTGAATGCTTGAGCTTCACTAGAAAAGCAGTATGAGCAGCAGAATGGGTGTAAGGAGTGTAAGGAGTCAGTGGGAAGAGCCATTTAGCATGAGGGCAATATAAGATGAACTCCTATGGAAGGACTTTAGCCCTGCTCTCCCACACTGTGCAGTTGGTGACTGGGTTGCAATGTATTGGACCTCACTGTAATTGTATATTGCTTCATTTCTCATTAATGAAACAATGCAGGAGGAAGAAATGCAAGAAGATACAGATTATAAGGATTATGAAGGAAAAAAAATGTTCTTGAGGACTTTTCCGTCAATATTAATTCCTTTCTTTTCCCACCATTATTTAGCAACCGCATTTATAATCCACCTGTGCTACAGACTGTAATACCTCATGGTGCGATATTTCACACATGATAAATCATGTGACTTTGGAAGATGAATTGTGTGGAATGAAACAGCCTGTTGATCTGTTGTTGTATTTGGAGAATAACACAAATTTTGTATAGTTAAATTGCTAACCATAATGTCTGTAAGGTATGTATGGACATGGTGAGTAGTGTTGTCTTCCTCCGATTACCCAGATAACCATAAATTTGCTTTTGGGCCACTGCTAGAAAATGAATATATGAATGCACTCCTGAATCTCAGGAAGGCTATGTGTATTCAGGTTGGCAAGGAGAGGTTTGGTCTCTGGGGTTAATATGAGAGTACAACCATGCCCCACTCTCTTCTCAAAGTGAAAGCGTGTCCAGGCCTCTGGCACACCAGTGACTCCTGCAGTCATGTTTGTCATTCTCCATGCTCCATCAAAATGTAATTAATGCTCAAATACGCTCAAGTGGCACATTCACCATTGCTACTCCCAGCATGGATTGGGAAGTCCATTTGGTCAGTCTTCAGTTTTGGAGACCTCTGTTTTAACAGCTTGGGTATAAACCCCTGCAAAGCTTCTGGCAAATGCCCACTGCTGTTGCGTTGCCACGTGCCTTGCCCATCTGGGATGGACAGCTTCCAAATTAGAACTCCCTCCTGGCCTTAGGATGGTATGACGTGCAGTCATACCTGTTGGGGGAATTAAGGAATTTATTAACCTGACCTCCTTAACTTTGTTATTTAATCCATGTTTGGGTGAGAGCAGACAGGTGAATAGCACGTTTAACTCCTGCCAGCTCCGAGTACTGATACTGACAGGGTGAAAGAAAGAAAGAGGCACAATGGAGGAGGTGTGGAGTGCAGGGTTCTCTCTCATGTAGGGTAGGTCAGACTTGGGATGGCTCAGTTTCCACATTCAGGGAGCTGTGGGACTCCTGGCAAGACATCCAGCCCAGCCTGCATGCAGCTCTGTGCCAGCTGAGCCTGCCTGGTGGAAAAAGGTGGATGCAGGCACAAGATGAAGCAATCTCATCCACTTTGTGCTAAGAACTTCCGCAGAAGCTATATGGAGACATTAGCTTACATGTGTGACGTCTCACATGCTGTAGATTAAATGAGAAACTTATGAGGTGGTGTGCTTATGGTAGGAAGTGAACTGAAGAAAAAAATGACACTTTGTGTTGAAAGGCATGGATAAGGCTAAAACCCAGTTATGAGAAAGCAAAACTTTGTATAATTGATTTGAAGAGAAATGTGTCATTAAATCCTTGAACAATACAAAACTGGTCACAAACTGTGATGCTACTTTTTGCACCTTGTAGGTCAGTAATGCTATAATTTAAGGGAATAATGTTTTGCATATGTTTGAAGTAGGCATTTTTAAAGTTTCACTGTTTCCAATCCCAAATTTTGATGGATGCCCAGTAGTAATTTTTAAAATATTGAATGGTAAAAATCACACTGAAAAATTCTTACTGAAATTACTTATTGCCCAGGAGATAAAATGGAAATAACAGATGTATCTTTCATCACACATTTTGAATATTTTTTCTTTGCATTTAATTTATTCTAAACAAATCTTTTATCTCTGGAGTTAAACCCTGACTAGTCATTGACTGTACCAATTTTTCTGGGACAACAGTGGTTAGTTATTCCAAATATGAGTAAGGACAACAGGGTTGGGCTTGTACTAATTTTGATGAATAAATTTGCCTTGAGAATGACAAATTGTGTTAGCACTTTTCACTTTATAATATTAGACAGTGAAAGATGTTAACATTGTGCAGGGAATCAGCATTAGGCAGTGTTTGGAACCACTTATAGGGAGTTCTCAGGTGCCTACTCTCAGCAGAAACTCCTAAAAACCTTCCTCTATTTTTATTTTAGTAAAAGAACAGTATGGTTGAAAAGCAAGGTGTTGAAAGCAACTTCACTGTAATAGCAAAATATCCTTCCTTTCATTTTACTCACTGAGTTATTAAATAAGGATATTCCTTTGCCAGTTCCTTTGAATTTCTTGGTTCTCAGCTGGCATAATGATGGCAGGAATAGTTGTCTGTGTGTTTGGTGAGGGGAAAGAAGTACCCCACTGGCATGAGATTTTCTGCAGTTGTCTTTTGTAGGTTCACAACAGTGTTACAAAGGGTGCAGTCTTGACTGATTTCTTGTCTTTTATTTATTTTCTTTATACATTTATTTTGCCTTTGGGGTGAGTGGGATGCAACTGTACATCAGGAAACAGCCACAAGGGGAGAGAAATACTAGAAATTTAGTTGTAACATTTTTCCTGGTAGTATTAGCTGAGTGTTTCTCTGTCTCAGTCTGGTCAGGGCCTGGTTTTGTTTGAAAAGCTTTCAGTTCTTCCAGGGGATTTTGGGGTTCCAAGAAAAGGGGTGATAATAGCCATACTGGGATAGCTGTTACTTTTTATTGTATTAGTCTTATTGGATTTATTCCTTCTGGTTTACTGAATTAGAGGAGAACCCTGAAAGGGAATAATCGGTGGAATATCTTCTTTTCTTGCCACTTTGCCAATTTTGCTAAACATGTTTTTGCATTACAGATTTCTTACTTAGCAATTGTAGCCATTGTCTGAATCTTACCTTCATCCTTTGATTTTCTCAGGTCGGCTGGTTGGTCTTTTATAAGTTAGGGCTCATACATTAAGTTATCACATCCATTGAGCTCTGTTTGTTTTTGTTTAGGTTTAGCTCCTTGGCTTTTAAACTGTCCAGCTAACAGAACTGTGATGGCAAACTTGCAATATTTTACTGCTGTTTAAAGTTTTCCTAATTTGGGGGTGGATGGGTCCAGTTGAAAGTAAGAAAGATGTTTCTTGACCCATGAAATTTCCTGCATGAATTTTTGATAAAAAATACAAAGCTTTTTAATTTTTTTTTTCCTTGTCCTAATTTTCCAGGAAACGTTACATGCTTTGACAGAATTCAGAGGACTGGAAGACTTTGAAAACTAAAACTTCTCGATTTGAAAAATATTTCTTGAGTCCTCGTCTGACATTACAACCTGGATGCCTGCTGGCCTTTACTCTGCAAGGCTGAGGCTGCCTGCCACCTCTGACTCTGTGCCATGATCTGTCCTCTTTGAAGGGAGTGCTGGAAGAGGGGAATCCCTCAAAGTGATCTATTATCAGAATTCTCGTTTAAATGGTAAGTCTAGTTGATAGAGATCTGCCATGTAAAGCAGGTAAGCTAGGGGTACAGTGACATGCTACGCTAGCATATCTTAATAACATGCTATGTTTTCAATCAAAATACTTTTGTTGATAAGTTTGGTTTTTGGTAAGAAAAGTATACTTGCAGAAGCACATATTTAGACATGCCAAAAACCCCCAAACAATCCAACCAGAAAGTGTTTAACTGAAAGCCTTGTTTCCCATCAAAAATAGATGCAGTGGAAAATTTTCAAGCAGCCCTATATTTAACCTCCTTGGATCAAAATTCGGTTGTTGGGCTGAGGGAGGCTTACAGAGTTTTTTGGCTGCTTTTGTTAGGGTGTCTGTTTTTTCACTTGTGACATCTGCCTGCTTTTCAAGCTATATTCAACCTTGTTATAATTTTTGCTATTGCAGCATTTTAGTTTTTCAGAATGCTAATTCCCACTGGACTCAACTTGCTGGGGTATGTGCAAACTCAGTTTCTTTTGAGGGGTGCATCAATCTTGCTCTTTTTTTTAATATTTATTTTGGCTGTGTTTTAATAAGAAAATGTGAGTACTGAGCACTGACTGTGTGCAGAACAGCATCACTACAATACAGTTTTTTTGCCCAGGGTAGCCTTGCTTTGGCATGTTGTGGATGCAGAAGTATATATAAGTTTAACAGAAAATTGGATAAGTGCTTGAGAGAGAAGGTGCATTGGGCAAGATAAAGAGATAAATGACATCAGTCTCAGGAATTCCTGAGTGGAATATCGTTGAAGGACTAGGGAGTTATTTTGGGAAAGTACTGTATTTGGTTTCTTTGCTCATGCTCTCTTCTCTTGACTGACTGTTTCTGCTTTTGGAAGCAGGATACTGAGCTAAATGGACCTTTGATCTGAATTGTCATAGTCATCCTTGGATGAGGAGAAGTACGCTGATAAATGAGTAAGTGTGGGCTTTGGCCATCTGGAATGCAGCAAAATCTATCAGAAATTAAATTGTTGTCTCCAAGAGAAGTAAGTCAGTCACAAAAGATATGAGCGTAGGGATAGAGAATAGATTGATATTCTGGGGCCTCAAACTTTCTGTTGATTTTTTTTTTAATAGGTTTTGCAGCTTCTATTTCTTCTTTGTTGCTTCTTGTAGAAGTAAGAATTTACAGCAACTATGTCTTAAATACTACTGTGAACCTTTTTGTGTGTTCTTCCGAAGTTGGTGGTTAGAGCATTAGTGTGAGACTCCTGCAAAGTTCACTGGAATTTGTATTATGACAAGAAGAGAAAACAAAGCAAATATTAAAAATCAGGGAAGAAAATTGTTAATATGATCTACATTAGTTTCAGTTTTGTTCTCTCATTAGTTCAGTGTCAGAATGCAGTTTGCAGCCAGAAGCTGCACCACCAACTGGCAACATATGGCATTTCTTAAGAAAAATAGATTGTTATTCTTTATTGCTTGTTTTGTATCGTAACAGCTTTACAGAAATGTCTTCCTAGGTATTCTTAACTTTATTTTCATGACAGTTTAATTTAGCTCATGATTGCTAAGCAATACTATGCTGATGTAGTTTTCATAGGTATTGAGGATCAAATCAGTAAATGAGCATATGCTTAGTAAGACAGCAGTTATTTCTTTTTCTATATTTATAATAAACTCTTCAGAATTTTTAAGATTTCCTGAAAGTAGATATATTTAATTTTACTCCTGTGTGCTTAAATTTACCTGGATGTTATATTGACCAAAATAGGTGGAGTCTCTTTTATTTCTTTTCCTGACATAGCAGACACTTTTTATTTAGATTTCTGTCAGCACAATTTTATTATAGTACATTGTTAGTACTAGAAGTTCACTATTATTATTTTAGAACTATTTAAAATAAATATTTGCAAGAAAATGTATCAGCCAGACAACATTTGAAAGGAAGAAATAATTTGAGTATTGTTGAGAAATAGATTAATCAACCCAAAGTGTGGCAGGAAGGACAATAGAGGAAGGAAAGCACAATATTGAAGCATAAGACTGAGCTCATACAGTACCAGCTGCTCATGTGTGGAATCTAAATACTTTCTGAAGCATAGTGCTCCACAGTCAATTAGCATTACTTCAAATAATCGTTTAAGGAAGAAATTTTAGTACATTAGAATTCATGAGTTGGAAAAAGTAGAAAAAAAAAGTTCATGTTTTCCCAGAAATGCAGTAAAAATATGTAAATTATATTAAAATTAATTTAGAAATTTTGTGAAGTTAAAGGAGATTTTGTAATCCTGTCTCTAAAGTGTGTCAAGAATGGCAGAATAGTGCAACCTCTCTCACATCATTTGTATGCCTTAATCAGAATTTTTATGATAATGTCAAGAACTGAGAAGCAAATAGAGTTGCCAAATCTGTCCACTCTTGAAACTGGAAGAATTGAGGGGAGTAATTGGGTGCAAAATAAACATGTGTTCACAAGTAATTGGACTGACACTATTAAATTTCTTTCATTTCAATACTAGATAGTAATTACTTTAACTTCAAGGAAAAGAGAAGATTACATCTTGTAAACTTTCTCATGCAAAATAGTCTGTCCTGTCAGTGATGCTGGTTACTTTAAAATGTCTATTTTCTTGAGAAAAGGTTTGTCAAATCAGGTCCTTAAATGGGAACAGGGATTAGGAAACAAAAAATCTGGTTTGCAGTGGGAGTTAACTTTTGGGGGTGTGGGGCAGAGAATGGACAATGAATATCACCATCTTTTAAGTGTTCAGTACTATTAAAACTGTTTTCCTTATGGAGAGTCCTTTATTGGCAGAAAATCTGTGAAATAGACAGTGAAGGAAAATGCTATAGTAAAATACATATGAAGAAGCTAAAATCAAAACCCAGAGTTCAGGCATATACCTTCTACAGGTTTAGGAAATTATGAGGATAAACTGAAAAATTGTTTCTCTGCTTAAAAAGCCTAATTGTCTCTTGTCTGTTTTTTAGACATGTTTGTGCTATCTAACTGGCATTTTTGAAGCAATATTTTTACATGAGTCACTAATTTGCTTAGGGATATAAGAAATAGTTGCTAGCTTTATGGGTATTGTTAGTTTTATGGGAAGTAAATCTGAATATAATAATTTTCACTTTTAAATAAGCTGCTTCATTCTGTATGTAAAACCAAATAGCTTCAAGATGCTTGGTTTTGTAATTAACAAGTGTCTAGTTGATCAAAAATATCCTCTCTAGTATGATGCATGGAGATCAGGCTAGACTGTGTTACAGAATAATGTGATTATAATGATTTCCTTAAGAGAGCACAAAAGCAGCATCTAAGTTTCAACTGACGTTTATTGACACACAGCATCCGTTGGGAGCCCCATCAAACTTTCTATTCTTTTCTGTTTACCACCTCCTGCTTTTATTTACAGTCAGCATATCTGTTAATTAGCCTCTGGTAGAGCCAGTTCTTCTAAGAAGATCTCTTGTCTTCCTGGTGATGGCCCCATGAGGTGACCATGTACACACAGTCTGTGAGTGAATTAATCTTTAACTCATTAATTTCAGTGCCTGATTCTGCAATGTTTAACTACTGGCTTGGTTTCCTGCTCAGCAATTTGTGTTTGGAGAATTGTGATCCTTGACTTTTTCTGACCTCAATGTCACGAACACATCCCAGTGAGCTCTCAGCTTCTCGTGGTTACCTCACTGAAAATCACATCTTCGTGTAGTTTTTTGGTTTCCTGTGATTGGACCAGAATGCAGATAAGATATTGATGACTTCCTCTGTGTCACTGAGGTTATTTACCTAGTTTTCATTGCACATTTGCAGAATAAAATTACTCCTGAACTTCCTCGGCTATCTCTGTCACACAATATCTGAAAGAAAATCTGAAGTTGCAACACGTGGATGTAACAAGAGGGTACTCTGGAGGGTACCACACTGTTTTACAGAGTCTCAGTTAGACCTTGTGATGATACTAAACTGTTCATAGCCACAGTCTGAGTGCTAGAGGTGCTCCTTGTAGTGCACTTCTCTCACAGCACAGCTTGTTTATTAGAAAACCTTGTAGCTGTATTTGAAGGGAAAATTCAGGGGCAGGACTCAGAGGTCTCCTGCCCAGGCCTTCAGTGTGTGCTAGAAGTGCTTTGAGAGGTGTGGGCTCATCTGTGCATCTCAGGGGGTGTTAGAAATCTTGTTGTTTCAGTGTTAATGGTTGTTTGTTTCACCTGAAACCTCAGAAAAGAATGGCTAGGCCACTTATTTGCACAATGAACTGTAGGTAATGACTTAAGTGATGACCAAGCTCCTCACTTTTGCCTTCTCAGTCCTCCAGTTTAGGAGTAGCCAAACTCTAAAGACTTAAGCATAGGTTACAGGTGCCCTTGAAATCCTGCCCAGAGCAAGTGCAAGTATTAAAAGCCATAAAGTACACGGTGTGGTAATGTGAACATTTTTTCATAATTTAGTGAGAGCTTTACTGATAAAAATTCACTGTTTCAGTTTTATTAAAAAAAAAAAAAAAAAAGAAAAAAACCCAACACAGCAAACCCAAACCACTCAACCAACAGCATAATCACTGGAATACATCCAGCTTTTGTACTGGAAAAGTACCTCAAAGGAGTATGATCTTCTGTCTTTAGTGGGAAAGTATTTTTGCTTATCTAAAAGGTTTTATGCTGGCAGAACTGCATTCCATTGTCTACATTTTGGGGCTACGCAGATCCAGGTAAAGTAACTTAGTTTTAGAGGAACTAGAAACCTTAATTCCTTTAAATTGAATTCCTAAGACATCCAAATGTCCAGGATGCTGTGAAAAGAAACACAAAAATTAAAAATAGAAGTTGAAGTTTGCTGCTGATGTTCATGGCTTTGGTGATGCAGTGTTGTGACAAAAATGAAAAAGTATCAGTTAAAATTTTCTTTACCGCCTTCGATTGTGCAGACTGATTTGGGGAAAGTTGACACTGAGGGGACAGGGTGGGTGATATTTCTTCAAAACATGTTAACTTCTTTTTCTTGTTTTGTGGTTGAAGGACAGAGAAATAAGAGATGCTGAAAATGTTTTCTAAAATTAGGTAGCCCTTCATCAGTGTTTTATAGGTACTGTTTAAGCCATCTTTGCTAAGGAGAAGCTCCTTTACTATTAATATGCTGTCATCTTTCAAATCTCATCAAGGCAGCACCAGGATTTTTTTTTGCACAGATTTCCTTTGACATACAGCCTCAATAAATATGGAAATTACAACTTAAATCTCATTTTTTTTCCTTGCAAATCAGTGCAGTGCCCAAATTCATTGAATTTCAACTTTTATTTTTTCTTAATGTTGAAAGACATATATGCAAATTTTATTAACAATATGCATGGTTAAATTTAGCTGTAAATTCCAGTCAGGGATTTTTGCTTTGTTTATTGTCCAAGTCAATATGTCTGTGGAGAAAACCTCCTGCTGTGCAGGAATACATAGTCAGCTACTTGGAAAAGTAGAAAGTTTAATTATGAGAGTGTATTCTGGAAAAAGGTAAAGCAAGCACTGGTTTTTGGGTTGGTTTTTTTTTATTATGACTTCAGCTAACAGAAATTCAACATACACGGTTTGTTTTGACACTAACTGTTATCAGACAAACCACTTGATTTTTCTTTAACCTGGTCTTCTATGTAACTGAGAGGTTCTGAAAGAAAGTAGAGGTCATGAATAAATGATGCATTTCTTAAACTTGCAAGGTAGATCATGACATAAATGAAATAAAATCCAAGTGTGAAGGGGAAAAAAAAAGCATAAACACATGTATTGCTGACAATATCTTCATTAAAATATACTTTATCCTATGAAGATATTAGTGTCAGATGCAAATTTCCTTTGTTGCTCTCTCTCAAGTTATTCTGATTTTCTGTGTGGTAATGGTGAAATATCTTCATAGGTTTTTGAGTGGTAAATTATTGCTGGGGAGTATGTGTGATAAAGGATATCCAAACATATTCTTGTGTTTATAACAGAAAGCCCTCCAAGACTGTACTTTCTGGAGTGGTTCCCATGTGTTCAGTTTTTGTAAGTCATTTGCGTGGAATACATTTTATCTAGCTATGTATAAAACCCCCACTGCTTTCAAATAAGGTGTTTCTTCTGTCTATGCAGAGTTTTTGTAATACTGTAATAATCTGTATTTCTCCTTGTGGTTCAGTGCTTATTTCTCCTTTCTAAGCTGGTTCAAATGTAATATGAAGAATGTTCTTATGATAATTCTACTATGGATGATAGTAATTAGCTTTAAGCCAATAAAGTTTTTTAAAATTATGTTATGGATACTGTTTGGATTGCATGACTTACATCAGTTGTGTAGGCATGTCCTTTTTTCCTTTGCATCTGTGTAGGACTGATCCATAACCTGAACTTGAAGGTTCTACAGCATATGATAATTGTGTGTGGAGAAAGGCTGACAGCTTTACGGAGGAAATTTCTCAACCTGGCCCTAAGTTCAGAATAAGCAATTGCCTGTAACTTCCCTTCCCCCATACTCTGCTTTTCCACCACACAACTGCTCTTTGCTGAGTCTCATTAAATGGTCCTATGTGTAGGACATGAAATGTATTTATGGTAGAGGGAGAGTTTTGTTCTGAGTCACTGGTGCAACAAGAGTTTCTTCGTAATGTTCTTCTGGTAGCCTAACACAGCGAGACAGGCCCAAGAGAGGCGCGGGCACCGATGTCTTGTGGGAGCAGTCCTCGAACCTGAATTGTCAGAGATGGGAAGGTGTCTAATTTCCCGTAGAACTGAGGGGCACTTTATGTTCCGCAGTAGGATTTAGGAGCCTAAATGCCTTGGAACTCTCAATGTATAAACCTTAGTTGCAATATAGCCTCTTAATTCTGCACGCATCCTGCATTCTTCCAGACATGTTTATCTTCTTGGCTATTTACTGTTAATTGGCAGTTTGGATGCTTAATTATGCTTCTGTTTTGGGAGATGTTTCTTCCTAGTCTAACCCTGTGTTTCTTTGGACTGTCTGTTCTTTTTCAGCTCTTTCCACTCTTACACTTTTTATATGAAATAAAGGCATTTAATTTCCAGTGACTGGCTTCTCTGTTACAGTGGCGTGTATGAAACATCAGACTGCTGGTATTTACAGAGCATCTTGTAAAGATGCTACAAAAAGAATCATTAGGGTTCAAAATCGACAGGGATTTTACTATTTTGTCCATTCAGTCTGGCTTTTGACCAATATAAGACCAATATTCAAGCTACATATTAGCCAACTTCTACTTCATTTGACTGACAAAACGTGCAGGGCTTGGGGTTTGTGTCACAGGTATTTAAAGGATGCAGAACCTTACGTCAGTCTAATGCTTTTGTCACAGGAGCTACTCTGTGCTCTGCTGTTTGCTCTTCTGGAACTAGCAATAGTAAATTAGGGCATAAATCAACATAACACTATTCCCATGCTAAACTTTGTCTCCGTTTTAGGAGCAAGATACAGTTTGAGTAATGATTTAAGTTCTTAGATATCACAGATTGGTTTTTGCTTCTGAAATATGTTTTCTTTCTTTCTAGTCAATAAAGGACCATTATTTAATTAATTAACTAAAGAAATTAATGTGATTGACTGTTTTTTATGGCTCAGGGTTTCATGCTGCTTGGCTATTTGATGGCCATGAGTGTTGATTTTTATCACAGAACATCTTAATTTGTACTGAGGAGCACCCCAGGTGGACCACGGCCCTTGCACTCCACCTTAGTGAGGAGTGGTGCTTTCAAAGGGCCTTTTGTTGCCCCATCAGTGCAAGGCCTAAACATATTCCATAAACAATCTTATAGGATTAGAGAGCAACTGAGCTGGAGATGGAGAAAATATGGTAAATTATGTTAGGAACAGGTACAAGGTTGGTGATCTTTGAGGGACCTTCTGCAGCTCCACTTGTGGCAGTATGTCTTCCTCCAATCATCTCTTCAGCTCTGGGGCTGTTGCCTGATGCCATGTGGTAGATTTATGTCTTTAATTGTCTTGTCGTTAAAACTATCTAGCTTCTTTCAAACCAGTATTGTTAATTTTCTACCTAACAAAGCTGATTAAAATGAAAGATGTTTGTACTTGGTCAGCTTCTTCCATGATCTGGGACATATTTGGGAATTCCATCTGTAGAATCTCTTAAAATGATCTAAATTTCTGAGTGCCAAATATAACCAACTGAAATATCCAGAGATTGGTAGATTTAAAATTATTTTTAGACTAATCTAAAAATCACAGCAATTTTTTACATAGAACTGTGGGTGCCTCTCATTCTCTGGATTTTTTTGTGGCATTAATGTGGTGTAAATAGACAATTTTTACATGGGAATGCAGAACATTAATGGTTTGCTACTGATATATTTTATCCTACTCTATATGTGTTAATACAGTATCATTCTAGTACTGTATTAATTAGAGCTCATGAGAGATTGTGCTGGTGGAAAACATGATCATGGGATTTGACCTCCTTGGAAGCAAGGACTTTTCCAGGTCATGAAAGGCCAAATATTCAGCTCCTGACTAGTGTAGAACTCTTTTTCTGTCATAACAGAAATACTGACACCTGGTTTGCACTTGAAAGTGTTATCAAGGAGGCCTGTCAGGGAGGGATATGAAATTTTTGCTGACATAGCTATGCCAGCAAAAACCCCAGTGCAGAAGCTACATAAGTTCTTTTACCTGTGCATTTTACTTCTCTTGAGGGATAGGTATAAGTTGCTTGGGAAGAAGAGTCTTGTTAGTGTAATTTCTATATTAACCTTTCTAGTGTAAATCAGCTGTAAGCCTCGTCCTGTAGGGACTGCCATGCCAGTTTGTCACTGCACACGGAGGTGACACATCACAGCTTGTGCTTATGTTGCTCCCAAGGATGACCTCCAGAGCAACTCTGGATATCTCCTGTTCATCTTCTGTCTACAGAGTTGCCTTACAGCTGCAAGTTGCATGAATAGTGCCTGACAATGCATGAATTTTCATGTTTGACGCCTGTCCTGTTGGTGGTTCTAGTCCTGAAGATACTTTTGGGGCCACACTTAAGAGACTGTATAGACAAAACCACTGCTTAACCGAACTGCTTTCGAGAACGGGCTGGATGTAGACATAACAATGAAAAGGAGGGAAGGAAACTCCCTAGTCGTGAAGCTGCTGATGTGCAACATGCAAACTAAAGGATGAGAGGTACAAAAGTGGAATCTTCCTTGGGTGCATTAGTAGAAGCATGTGGAAACACTTGGTGGATCAGGATTGTCCTTCACTGGTGCTACATGCAGTACCATAAATAACAAGTAGTTCTAAAGAAATTGGTCGTGGAACAGGAGAGTAGAAATGGTTTGAGTGGGCTCAAGTTATGACTTGAAACTTTCTCTTGTTTCTTACAATGCTCTTCCTTTATGCCTCTAATTATCTTTAATTTAGATGTTCTGCCTTACTTGGAATTGATGCCCTAAAGAGCGGGCTCAGAATGTTTGTTGCAGGGAGGACTCCCTTTTTTTTCTTATGGAGAGAGAGACACCCTAACTAGAAATTACAGCTAACCTCCAGTGTGTGGATATTTTGTATTGGTTAAGTTACTTCATAACATCTGAAACGAAGGCTGGACCAGATACCAGAATACATTATTTGCACTAGTAGAAATAATTTCACATCACACTCCACAGGAATTCAGACTTGTTCTATTTTTGGGCTTGAAATGGGAACAGCTTGAACAAGCTCGGTGATGTTTTATTTGAGACAAAGGTTTCTTTTTTCCTCAAAGGTTTTTTCAAGACATGCGGAAAGCCCATTTCAAATAATACTGCCAGAGCCAGGGCTGCGTACGTAAGCTCTGTGGCCATGCACTGAGGTTGATTAATCAGCCAAGGTTAATTGAAATTGGTATTTTCATGTGAAGTCCCAGAGACTTATTTTGGAAATGCATGAATTTGTAGGCCTGCAGTCTTCCTGACAGATGAATCTAGTCTTGAGGGTTGCAAATTCGATCCCTGCTGTTACCAGTCCAGCCACAGGGGCCATTTAACAAAAGATCCCTGAGTTAATGATTGCTGTTCTATGACAGGGATATTGGACTTATTATACACTGAACACAAAGGTCTCTGATCCATATTTGTGCCTTGTTTCCTGCTTGGGATTCAGCACCACATGGTGGTAACTGTCTGCTTCATGCAGGAAAGCGTTCCGCTGTGATATCAGTGAGCGATAATATCAGAAGAACATCCATTTTCCATGAATTTAAACTATTACCGCAGTTAGGTGCAATTATTGAGAATCCCTGTAGAGCTGTACAAAAAATGTTGTCTCTGTCCAAAGATGTTGATTCTGGAATGTAGCAGTGCGAGTCTGACATGCTTAGTTTGGGGTCTCAGTGGCTGCTATAAATTGAACCCTGGAAAATGGTTACTAGGACTATAAAGTATAGCGCTGCATTTCAAGCTCTATTTTAAGTATCAGTGGCTTTGTCAAACCATACATGTAATTTAAATCGAATTTATATGGTGAAAATATGTTGAAGAGGAACCAATGTAATAAGATGACTTCATAACAAAGAATATTGACTTTGCATATTAACTTCATTAACTTAATGCTGTCTCATGTGTATTGGAAAATTGTTCAAGTGAGAATAATAGCTTTTGAACTACTTACAGGCTAATAGGTAGTGATTGTAGTCACTGAGACTTTGAATAGCTGTGGCTGTTGATTACACAGATTAAATGTGAGTGCAGTTTTCAATATGGGTGATTTTCAAAAAACTCATTTTCTGTCCTTCATTTTGACTTTCATGGCTAATGACACTGACTTCTAATGCGTATTAAATTCTGAGAGTGGGAAATTAAATTCCTCTTCTTCCATCTCATGGTAGAGACATGGCTGCAGAAGCTTGCCATATGCTTATTTTAAATTGTTCGAGATTGAAGCTGTCAAATATAAGGTTGCATTAATGGTAATTCCCATACAGTGGGACATGCTCCATTTAAATAGCTGATTGGTTATAGATGTTTGTAGTGTTCATAGCACTAATTTTTTATGCACTCCTTCCTTATGTTATTTTTTCTTCATATCTGAACTGTGTGCTCGTCTCTTTGCATCCGCTGTGATTTCTCAGTGAATGCAGGTTCCCAAGTTCTTTCTCTATTCTCTCCCTTTTTTTTTTTTTTTTTCTCCAGGGCCTAATTATGAAACAGCTTCAAATAAATACAATTTTTTAACAAAAAACATTCTGCTTCCTGTGAACAATGGGCTGAATTTTTCTCTTTATTCTTGGGGAGTTCTTATTCAGTTGGAGTGCTTTGCAGTTGGCTAGGCCTGAGATTTCTGGGAGCTGTAATTGTGTCTCATTAATTCTTACAGTAATGTAGGGTAACTATAAGGAGCATGCAATTAGTGGTCTGGTCAATGAATAGAGCAGTTAATCAGCAGACAAAGGATGGGGCTCAGGACCTATTAGGCTGAAAGGAAGTGTTACTATTGTCACAGGCAGTAGGAATGCATGCAGACATGCCTTAAAGTTGAACTGTTTAAGGGAACTGTGTATGTCTTTTTGATAAACCAGTTTTCCTACCTATTCCACTACTTGAGAGAGATTCATTTAAGCTTGCCTGCTAGAAGTCAGAGACCGTAGCAGAGGTTTTCAACAGGCTGAATGGACTGCTTCGTGTATTCTCTCACCTTAACAGAGGCAGCCCCAGGGTTTATCAAAAATAAAAAGTGGCTGAAGAGATGTAAGGCATCCTTAGCTGTTCCTCCTCCTCGGAAAAATGGTCAGTGAATGTAAAGTTTAAATCAGCCATTGTGTAGATTGTCACTCAGTCATACTCAGCGTGTTTGTCTTCATAATGAACCTTGTTTGTTCTGAATGGCTGTGCTTTCAGTGCATGTAAATGTATGCAAATACTCATAACAGCTTAAAAATGGTGGCTCTTATGGTAACAAATTACCTCTCCTACTTTAATGAAGATCTGACTTTTACTATATCTAGGGTCTGAAATGCAAAAATTACTCCAACTTTAGACAGTGCTTCAGGGTTTCTTGTTAGCTTCAGATCAGAACTTCCAGTGATTTCTGCCTTTGAAAAAATATGAACCTCATGAATCCTGTGAAATGTTATGACATATGATGATTGTTAAGAAAAAAGCTTTATCAATAAAACACTGCCCTTGAGTAAGTCTTATTTCTATTAGGCAATGCTTCAAATAAAAAGTCATTTCTTCTCTTAAGTTAAGCAGACACTTGGCATAAAAAACCAGTAATTAAAATAACTTTTTTAGGGAAAAAAAGGAATTGAACTTTAATAATTAACTTATATTCAGAGCCTAGTGTTTTTCTCAAAACTGAAAGTAATTTTTAACTGTCTTCTTTGTATTAACAGGTCTGTGGCTTTATCTCTTCTCATGGTATTCACATCAGCAGCAAGTAACATTAGAAGAATAAAGTCTCTCAGGCTTTATATTAAAGATTCAATTATTCTGTATAATTAGCCCTGATTTGTTAAATATTTGAAACATTTTCTACTCTTAGGTATGGAACAGCATACTGGAGTGATCAAAACCACAAATAACTTGTACCTTTACTCAGAAAATGCTTTTTAATCAAATAATAAGGAAGATTAAGCCTAAGTCTCTCTCTTTTTCTGTTTGGATTTTATTCCTACAAGAAATATCACTTTTGTCCACAATCTCTCGTGTATGTCTATTCCCTTGAAATACAAAGAGGCAATGGATTCTGGTATAAATTAGGTAGATTTAATGAAATTTATGAGTTGTGACTTGTGCCTTGAATATAAAATACTTGAGTGAGGCATAAGGTATTTGCTGATGCCATTATTGTCACCTGTCTGGTTTTTTCATTCTTCTCTGCCTGTTTTTGAAACACTTAGGAGCTGTGGAGTCTTGGGAATAACAGTTTCTGTATGCCATACATAGCAAATCTTCCCAAGGTCATATATTTTTTTTAACAGTGTCTTCTTTTAAAGAAGCAGGGCAGACCTACCCTGCAAAATGAGAAAATGGCATTACTTCCACACTCAGAAGCTGTCTGTTACCTCATATATGTGCTACTTTCCCATTTAATTAGAAAGTGATTTCTCATCTGGTGTCGCACAGCATCAAAAATGTTGCTCTCAGTATCACTGGTAAGCATTACAGGTTTAGTGGAAATTACCTCCCCCTGCCTACCCCAGTAAAGTTTTTTCCTGTTGAAACAGATTCAGTAATGAGGGACTATTGATCTGGAAGGGATCTTAAACCAAAGTCACTCAAATATTATTTGGAGAGGTAGCAGATTAATTGTGGTCTTCCATAAGAGCACAATGTTATGACTGGAATTGGCATTAAAGATAGAAATTATAAGCATTCCTTGGTAAGTAAAGATTGATGAAAAGTCTTTAATCTTTTTGTAAAATAACAGAATATCCATCTCTGTATCTCTCTTTACATAGACACACATATATTTTTACTTAGCAGTAAGAGCTGGTGTTACTCTGATGACCAGTGTGGGGTAAGGTAAATTAAACAACTCTGTTGCTATTTTGAGAACTTCTCTTTTTCTTAATATAGTGTGAATTTTATCTGGCGTGCCTGGCTTGTTGAGCAAGTCTCCAGTCTGCAAGAGTCCCAGAGCAGAAAAAGTTTATAGCTGTTAACTAAAAATGTATACCAATGTAATTTAAAGTGTATTGTCTTTAAAGAAATCCTTCTGCATGTGTATTGTTTCTTCTGGTGCAAGGTGACTGACATTAATTATTATAACATAAACACATGGATTTTGGTCTCTAATTTAAGATACTTGTCTATGCTTCTTCGTCTGTTATTGGAACAGAGAGGAAATATTGCTTTCTGGTCAGCTGACTGCCATGTTTTAAACTTTGCTCATGAGTATTTTCGTTAAGTGTCAGGTCTGACCTTGTTGAAGTTGTTGCTTAAGCTGGTACTGCCACCAAATCACCCTCTCTTTATGAAAGAGATACTGGCTTTAAAAGATGGCTGAAGTGAAATGAGGGATTGCCTCCATAGTGAAAATCATTCCATTATAACGATTTCACATATTATCTACCTATCCTGAAGAATCATCTTTGCGATCAGGCTATGCTGCACACAACCAGTAAGTAATTTTCTCCGTCAGTTGTGCAATAAATTTGTAGCATGTGGAATACTGCTGAGAGAAATAGAAGTCACCTGAGATTTGGAAGAGTAGGCTATTTAAGTCCAAAACTGTGGCTTTAAGAGTGCCTCTTAATTGCAATCTAGCCCTGGTGACACCTAAACTCCATCGGCAACTTCACTGTCCCATGGTGCCTGCCGTGCTGGTTGCAGCCAAGGTCCAAAGCAGCTCTGTTTCAGCAGAGCCCTGCTCTGTCATCTTGACTAGGATCCAGGAAACTGATGTGTTATGGGATCAGAATTACCTGGGACAGCTGATCTGGCAAGTGTTCCCAGAGCACAAAATATCCTTGGACAGCTTCATCTCCTCAAAAAATGTAGTGACACAACTGCTGCTGTGAGAAAGATGGAGCAGCTCCCTTTTGCATAACATTATAGTGCCTAGATTGTCATCCAAGAAGTGCCTGAGTGGGCTTGTATCCATGGGCTGTGTATTGCCTTGCAGGCTACCCTAGCTCCTAGAGTACAGGCTAGACTGAGCTAGCAAAAGAAAATGGTTTTAGTCCTGTAATGTCTTTATATATAAAATGGTTTGTCAGGCATTTGAACCAGAATCAATTCAGTGACCCAGAAGAGAATATGCAGTATTGCTGTGCAGCATGCTCTGTGCAATTTGTCACAGCAAATAAGCTGCTTGCTGCAACTGTTGTATCACATTTTCTATATCCAGTTTCTTTAGCAAACCTGCCTGAAAGAGCATGAGTTAAAATGGCTAGGAGCAAGAACAGGTAGTCTTTCTGATGGCTGTGCTGAAAGAAAATTTCTTGTGACTGTTGTTCCTTATCTCACTGTAGTCTATAGGGAAGCAGGAAGTAAAACTCTTTCTGACTAGGAATTGTTCCAGCTGTGTTTGAACCGTGATGATTTGGGTGATCTATGTACAACTTAGAAATTATGGTTGACATTGTGACATTGTCACTATATTGCAGAATTTCTCTGCATATCTGCTTTAGCTCCCAAATGCTTGGCGGAAGGATAATGAACACTGTACTTTGTGAATAAGTTTTGACTTGCATGTCAGAAGGGCTTGTGGCATTGGGAATACTTGTTTTCTTGCAAAGACCTAGAGAATGTGGTGCAGAAAATGTCCACATTGGCAATAGCATGATGCGAGGTATTAATTTACAGAGATGCAAGAAACATTTTTCCTTTTTAAAGAATGAAATACGTAACTGAAGGACCAGAGGAGGGTAGGGGAAGTGATTTAACTTCAAAGGTACCCTGTGTCCTTAAGACAAGTCCTAAAATCCATGAGAAGGATTTTGGGCAGTATGAACTTCTCCCAGGGGTAAAGTCCGTGATCAGAATTTGCCCAGGGCTGACGTGCCTCTGTTTGAATCTCCTCACTGTCAGCTCCTGTGCCTGCATCAACTTCAAGTTTCATGTGATCCCTGAGTTGCACATAACTTTCCTCCTATTCGCATTTATGCCTTACTATCACAGAGGAGGAACAGTCACACAGGATCAGACTAAACATCTGTCTAGCTGGGTATCCTGTTTCTGACAGCAGCCCGGGGTAGCGTATAAGAAAATGTCAAGCATGTAATGATCCCTTCTTGGTGTACTCTCCTACCTTCTACTGAATCATGGTTTTGGGACTTCCTGAGATAATGCTAACATTTTTCATCCCTCCCCTCAGTTCCATTAGTGGTGCAAGTCTTGCAGACTTACTTTCTATTTTGTTTAACAAGTCTTGTGTCTTTTGTTTAAGAAAGTTTTTTTTTTTTTTAATGCGGTACCTTACACAAGCACGCTTTTGGACAATGAACTGTGAAGCTCATATATCTTTTTGCCTGTTTAAATTCCTCCTTGGGATCCTTTTCTTCCTTGACATCTACCAGAATAAGCTTTTTGCTAATTTATTTCTATTTACTCTGCTAGTTAGCTGCTCATTAATGTGAGGGGAAGGGTGTGGGGGATCCCTAGGGAAGCTGCTGGCTCTACAGGCTCCAGCAGGATGGCTCCATTTTCGCTGCTGTGCTAGAGAACAGGGAGGAGTTAAGGTGCTCAGTCCAAGACAAAATTTTTAAAAACTAGCAGTTCCAGGAGCCTTCAATTCCAGAAACCTCGCATTTCTCTGCAAGACAAACTTGTTGTGCAACCCAGGTCCCAGTATGACAGGAAGCAAGCCAATCGCCACTGTCACAGGTTTTGATGATGTGGAGAATCAAACAGTAAAATCATTTATTTGGCTTCTGGTACCCAGCAAGTTGTGACTGGTTCTTTTCTAAATCAAGCCTTGTCTGAAAAGGATAAATGGTGCTGCTCTGCACACTGCCTTCCCTCCCCCTTCTTCGCAGCAGGAAGTAAAAGCGTCTGTGGAAGAACTTCGGTGTGAGCAAACACAGTATTGAGCCAGGAAATGTTTATGCAAGAGCATGTGAAAACCTGAAGGAAAAAGTAGATCTAAAAAAATCCTGTACCCAACAACTACTTCCCTCTCCTCATCAAATGTAAATGAATTTTGCATTTCTCGGTATTTTAATCCACATGGTTTTTAATTAAAAGAAAAAAAACCCAAAAAAACTTCTAGTAGTACTATAAATCTGAGTTATATCAGTTCTTTTCCACTTCATTATTTCCTTATTCTCTTGGAGAACTCAGTAGATCAGTGCTGGTTTCAGGAGGAATGGATCCATCTCCTTTGTAGCTGTCTCTGGGCTCCTACATTTGAAAAAATAGCCCTTACTGCCATACTGTTAGAACTGTAACAGTTCTGACTACAGAAATTCTCATCTAGATGTAAATGAATAAGAAGGGAGGAGGTGATCTCTAAAAACTTCCTGCACAGGAAAAAAGTAAGAAATATTACTGAGTCATTCTTTGTCACATAGTTGCCAAAATGCAACTGTTTGCTATGACGAAGAGTTTATAATTTTTTTCTACTGCTACTTTTGCATGCTGATGGGTTTAAGTGAAGTGATTAAGCCTCTGGAACACAAGATGCAGTTTATGTGTCAGCTAATCCAGGCTGACCCCAATTTTCTAGTCTCTGTGGGAAGGTTCTCTTCTGCTTCAGCATCTTGTCAGCTACTTTGAATGCTCTTAATCCTACTCATATTTTGTGGTATAGGCCAGGCCAAAAATATGTTCTCATAATTCAGTCCAGGCAAATTACAAAGGCTTTGCCTTCTAGGCAAACTCCTTATTTTATTGCTCAAATGTTTCACTGTGAAAGCAATGTATTGTTCCTCCTCTGTATCACAGCAAAAATAGGCTAGAATCACCTGCTTTTCCATTGTCCCCTTCATGTCCAGTTCTCAATAATTTTGATGCTATGCAGCTCTCTTTGTGCATCTCTCTTTTTCAGATTATTCTCCCTCGTCCATCAATTGCCTCTCAGATTTAGAATCCTTCTTTATTGCCACATGGCATCCCTACTGCCAGTCATCTCTCAGGGTCAGTCAAATATTGCTGTTTTTCTTGACAAACAGATAAAAGAATCTGGTGAGTGACCTGCTGCAATGAACTTAAAAAGATCTTTCTATCACGAGCAAGTTATGTCCTATTTTTGCATTCTGTTCCCAAACTCTCACTTGTTGAATCCAATTTTCAATGGATTGACAGTGGGCTAATTTTGCGTTTTCTGGGTCTGAACTACTTTGGGGTACAGTAGGTCAGAGGGCACTTGTTAGAGGCCTAGCAGCAGTGCTAATCTCTTCTCTTTTGAGATTTGCAGTCATACAGAGTGATGTAGTGCTTAAAAAAGTGTGCTCAAAATTTCAGGGATGTGATTTTTTGCTTATGCCAAGGAGCCCTTCCCAGTCTTTGGAAAAAAGCCTGGTAATAAGCTGGGATTTGGAGGTGAAGATTTTTTATATGGAAAAAATCTTGTTTATTATCCTCATGGATTGGACTAATACCTATCAATAAAGCCGACTCTATGGTGTTGGTGGGAGCTGACCTTTAGGCATAATTTTATGAGTTACTGTTTTTGGGAAATAAAACCATGTGCATTCTATCTTTTACATGAATGTCTTTGACTTAAAAAAACCCCAACCTACTGTAGTCAGATGGAGTACAGCACTCCTCCTTTTTATCTACTTGTCTTCTTTTTGATTTATTTGAATGAAGGTCGATATCGAGCTAGAGGACTCAAAGACAGTGCATATATGCCAGAACATCAGTCAGAATTATAGACTAAAAATAAAAATTATAAGTACATACAGCTGTGGTTACATGAGAGTTTGTGTGTTTTCTTTGCTGGCTTGTCATGAGAGGTTTTTTGTGTGCTTTTTTTTTTTTTAATTATTTTAAATTTTTTTTTTTTTTTTTTTTAATTATGACAAAGGTAATAAAGGTAGTATTGGCCTCCAAATATTGACTCTTTCCCTGCATTTCTGGCTTGGAAAACTTGCACTGTGCTTCCTTTTCATAGTACTACTACTACTACCTCTACTGCTTCTACTGCTACTGCTTCTGTTAGTAATAATTACATTGAGTAGTGTCTAAGACATACTAACTACAATAAGAATACACAAAAGAGATGTCTCCTGTTTTGGGGAATTTACCTTCTAACCCAAGAGACAAGCCAAGATACACCGATGGAAACTCTGTATTCAGCAGTACATGGGATGGGAACTGAGTGTATTATTAGCAGTACAGTTACTGAGGTTTTTAAAGGCTTTGAGTGGAAGGTGTGGATGAAGGTAGACTTGAAGAATAATGAAATTTCCATCTAGTTATTTCTGGGGATTTTCTGCCTCTGGGGGGGGGGGAACATTGCAGAAAGTACCAACCTGCTTGGTTACTTAGATGAATGATACTTAGACCTCTTGATACACAAAGTATACAGGGGTCTGAAGAATGGGCTACATATGCCAGTAAAAAGATGAAGTATCTCATGTTTTAAGTAGTAGAGCAGCCTGTGCGACAAGTGATACCCTGATTGCAGTCGAGGAAGGGCACAGGTGCAGTGAGTCATGGCTGAACTGTCTCAGTCTCCAAGGCCAGGTTCAGTGCTCTCCGGCACTGCCTTTCTGTGCTGATGGTCTGGAGAGGTGCGGCTGGGTCTTACAGACAGCCAGAGTCTGAATCCACTCCCCCACTCCTGCTTTATCTTCATAAGGTGGAGTGGCTGTTGAAATACGACTTTATGTGTGTGTTAATCATCACCTGGTTCATTATGAAACTATTTCTAACCTTTTAGTAGCCCTGCCTGAGATACTCTCTCCCATCCCTGACACATTGCCAAGACCACACCATTTGTGTCCAGCCACAGATTAGCTGGTTTTTTGTACAATGTCATATTGCAACTGCTCCTACAGTTGTGGTTGCAAATCCACATTCTGGAAGTGCTGGATGATGCTCATGTGCCCATTCTCGCATGCTGCTGGTACTCTGAATTGTTAAGGTATTGATATTCTGCTGTACTGAACACGGAAACTGAGGAGGCCTTGAGTGACTATAAGGAGGATGAACAGTGGGCACAACTCGCCAGAGCAACTTTGAATGAAAGTGGGGGCAGGCTCTTAGCAAGCTGCCATACAGGAATGGCTGAAACTTACCTGACAGGTTCTAAACAAAATTTAAGAGATTTAAATAATTTTTTTTTGAGTAGTCAATTTGTCTTGTACGCTGAGCATTCACTGCAGCCTCTCCATTCATTCCTCTGCCAGATTTTTTGTTTCGCTCACAATGTTCCCTACCTTTCGAATCAAGACTTTTGTCCTGCCTGCCTCCTCTTCCTCACCCTTCTGCCTGAAACTTTCCCTGCCCATGGCATGCTTTGCAAAGCCTTGGTGGCCAAGTATCCTATATGTTGAATTAGAATGGTGATAATGCATGACTAAGTAATTCAGCCCCTTTGCTGTCCATTTCACTTCAGTTATGAATTTTAAATAATATTTATTCCCTGAAATGATATCAATATTCTACTAACATGTAGTTTACCACTGGGTTAATTTGTTTTATTTTTAAAACCCAATGCCTGCTATCTTATCCATTGTTCTATAGATGTGTAAAGGGCTTTGAAAGCATCTACATGGTGGAATTTAGCAGTGCATGATACATTTATTAGGATTAAGAGTTTGTAAATTAATATAGAAGTTCTGAGGGTTTCAGAATATACCTGCCTGAAAAAACAGCCGTAGTGACTTGACATGATATTTGTGTGTTTGCTTTTAGTTTGCAGAATGTCTCTGAGAGACAAGCTTCCTGCTAACCAATTTATTTTTCAGATAACACGGACTGTCGAGAAGTACATTCAGAAGGAAAACACAGTAATTAATTTGTCACTGAAACCTGAGGGGTCCTCTTCCTCATATAGGTGATAATGAAGGTTTTGCATGTAATTAGCAGGCATAATTAGCACATTTCTGGTAACAAATAGACTGAGTGATTCTCTGCAAATAAATTAATTGTTGTGCTAACACAGGCAATTGTCTCTTTATTGTCTGACAATGCCCCTTGTTTGCACTAAAGCCTATTTCCGACCTTAGCAACTTTTCACAAATAGGAAAGAGAATCTATAAAATTGTACCTCCTCCATCTGCTTTTAAGAAACTTCGGGACCACCAAGGGACTTGTTTGTTGAAACT
Organism: Origma solitaria; assembly: GCA_013397895.1. Taxonomy (NCBI): domain Eukaryota; kingdom Metazoa; phylum Chordata; class Aves; order Passeriformes; family Acanthizidae; genus Origma; species Origma solitaria. The sequence continues at coordinate 919,138 of VZRL01004872.1, forward strand.
TATTAAACAATTCGTAGTTGTGAACGTGTGTTTCACCATATTAACAAATGGATTGTTCAAATCAACTTGGTGAGTAAGCCAGAAAACCGACACTAATCAATCAAATGCTACTCTGGGCATCTAGAAAAAGAAATGTCTCTGAAAAATAATATAGCAGTAAATTCACAGCAAAGATGAACAAATTCCAGAATTCCACACATAATCACACAACCAAGCAGAAGTGGTTTTATGTTGTAGATGTTCCTCATAGTGAAAAATCACACTGCGATGTGTGTACCCTTTGCTTCACTGCTGTTAAAAGTGAAGGTGTCACAGATCTACTAAAACATCCTCTGAGCAGCCTTAGTTTAGACATGTGCCTGTGGAGGAGATAGGAGAGGAAAGGGAGAAAACTTAGTTTGAAGATGGGATGCTGCATGTATAGGGCTGGGTAAAATAACAAATTTTGTTTAAGGGAAGTATTATTGGTGCCTCTATTTTTTGCTAGAGTAATAATTCTCCAGTCTTCCTCTGGAATGGCAACAATGAGAGTATAACTGATAGGTGTCTCTTTTTCTTTGTGGGTAGGGTTACTGTGCTTTTCCAAAATAATATTTCATGACTTCATTTCTAAATGAGTATTTATATTGATGTATGTTTTGGTTTTTATATTTTCATTTTTTCCTCAGTTTTCTTGAGTAGCCATGGCACTCTGCAGTGCAGTTAAATCTTGGAACAAAATGCCAGCAATTTTTGGAATTAATGTATCAAACTGCAGCAGAAAAAACAGTCCTGCATTTGCCAGTGAGAAGTGTTGTTTAATAGCAATGGTCTCCTAAAATTAAAAAAGCAGTCTTCAGTTTCTTCAACTCATATTTTCTGGCATTATACATCCATGGAAATTTAATCATTGGATCTACATTTCCCCTTTTCCTGCCTTATTGGAGAAATGCTGCTATTCCATGTTCTTGTTATAGTTGGCTAATAATGGGTACAAGAATATGGAAACCACCACCACCAAAAACCTCACAGCCAAACCATGCTTTTGCTAGTGTCTGCACTCTTGTGAAATGTAAGACCTGTCCGAACATGTGGCTGGTTGACTTCAGCCCCTTTTCACCAGTGTGTTGCATGTCAGCCAGACAATTTCTGTTGTGCATCACGTCAGGTGCTGAGATGTTGGCTATGCTGAGTGAAACTGTGTGAGTATAAAGATAATACCCACTAAAAACACGCGAAAACTTGCATCTGTCAGATATTCCGTGCAAATATTTGTTGGACTACCTCTGCTGTTTGCTTTTGTGACCACCACTGGTCATCATGCCAACGTAATTTCTGTGTAGAAATGATTGTGTGGAGAGGGATGAGAGCCTTGGATACTGTGCAATCAAGCCTTTTACATTTTGCTTGACGTTTCTCAGTCCTGAACTAAGATTTGGACTTTATTGTCCACATAGGAGAAGACTTATTAACAATATCAGTATTAATTGACAGTTTATATGGAACTGAAGAGACAAATGGTTGATGAAAAGCTGGGTCAGCCAGCACAGAGTGGGGAAGAGGAATTCTGAATGGGCTGACTCAATATTCAGGGTAGGACTTCTGAATTGTTCGGAAAATGTGGCGTCCATGAGATGTGAAAGAGTCTGTCATTCAGCCTTGTAACCTCTTTCTGTCTGGTGCACCTTTAGGATGCCACTGTTCTGCTTGCCTTATCCAGAGTGAATGTTCTATCCCATTTTTCTTCCCTGTACATATCCAAGTGCACAGCCAGCACTTTCACTTCTTGTGTGGTGCTTGGTGCTTGCTGCTCTCTGCCTCTCTTTAGCTGCTCTCAAGAAAAAAACCCTAGCTGACCTAGATGATGGCCCTGATGAATTAAATAATAGAAAGCTCAAAGGAAAACCAGTTTTATGTTAGCAGCAGAGGCCAAAAAACATACAATTTTTTTTGATTCAGTGTTCATCAGTGTCCTCATCTTTGAGCCAACATGGTGCCTTATGAGGTAATTTGGCCAAGTCATACCACATTCTTCTCAAAGAAGAGCAATATTTTGTGATACTTTAAAAATGTTGGTCCTTTTTTGTTGCTGAAAAATTCTGTTTCTCTTGTGCTATGCCGATTGTTGACAGCTAGAAGAGAGAATTTAAGTCAAAGGATTATTCATATCACATGGAGGTGGCAATAGAAGCCCTGGTACAGCCCAGCAGAATAGTTGACATAGTCCGTGACCCACTCCGTGCTCCCTCTGCTCTCCAAGGGTCCCCCAGCTGTGCTGGAGGCCAATGCCTGACCTGTCCCAAGTGCCTGCAGCCGTTCCTGGTGCAGCTCTCTCTGTGTGTGGGAGGTGTATGATAACCCCAGGGTGGGTGGGTGAGCTCATCTGTGTGATTCAGTGACGAGCTGAGGGGTGTCCATGCTGATGGGGGTCTCCCTGTGGGGTGCAAGGTGATTTATTGGCAGTACCTTTGGTTCCAGACAGCTCAAGCCTTGGAGTGTGCTCAGCCACAGGGCTGGGCACCATGAGACAATGCGTTAAGTGACTGTATAATTTGTATGGTGACAAATGTTGACAGAAGAAAGATAAAATCTAGGATTAATATTGTTCTCATTAAAATGTTTCCTTTGGTGCTAATTCTGCCTGCTGAGATATGCTGTTCATATTTGAACTGCTGCTGTACACAGAATTTGGTAGGATGAACCAAATGTAATTTCTTGGTTTTTAAATAAAGCATGTGTTTCCTTTTAAAATAAAGTCAGGATTTTTTACTTCTGTTGTTTTATAGATTCCTATATGTGATGACAGCCTTGTGGTGGTGAAATGTCTTCTTCCTTTGCTTGAGTTCTGTTTGTAACAATGAGCTAAATTAATGTTCTTTGTATTTTGCTTTGTGAAGCCACTTGCAAAACTGTTTTCCAATACAAATCAAAGTCTCAGTTGCTGATCCTGCATCTCAGTGCTTTATCTATATTTTCCCAAAACTGAAATAAATCAGGGTGTGATAGACAGATCTTAGCAAATCTCTGCAGTGACTTTATAACAATTGAGTAACATCAGAACTTCTGGGAATCACACATAGCACCATGGTACACAATAGTGGGTAATGCAGACACAAGAATTTATAATGTTTGCCCTGGTCCTGTTATAGAAAGTTTTCTAGTATAATCCATATAGAGGGAGACAACTTAAGCAAACAGGTAGTTTAACTTTTCATGCTCCTTTACTCTGAAGGCTCAGTGGTACTGATAGCTTTCAAAGGAATAACTTTCCAGAATTTGCTTTTAGCTGTTGCTGGTGGCCTGACTTTACATGGTAGGATTAACTGAGGACATTTACAAGAGCTGGAAAAAGGTTTTCTTGGCTCTTGTTTAGATTTTTTATTTTTCTCTTGATTTAGTTTTAATCTAATCTCTTCTGGGCACCAAGCAGAGCTGAAAAGTGAGTGACTTTTTATCTAAATTGAAGTGATAGCAATTGATCAGGTTTTCATCATCTGTCTTTGCTGTCATTGGCGCTTCTTCTGTGATCTGCAGTTGATTGAGAGAAATGAAAACTTAATTGAATTCTTTAGTTCTCTAGCTGTGTATTTATAGATGGGTATGTTGAAGCATGGTGATGTAGGACAGAGTTCTCTTTCTTGCTATGAATGTAAGGGTTTTATTGATTTCATTAAAAACAGGGACATATTTGACTTTCATGGATGAAATTTAGCTTTGTATCGTGACTTGGGAATTGGTCATGGTGGCTGATGATAGAACAGAGAGCTGGTCACCCTGGTGAGGTTTCAGGTAATGCTTATCTCCCACATTTTAATTTTGCTACTGACTAAAGGACTGAGAAGGCTTTTAGAAAATGTATTTTGCAAAGATACGCTGGTACCAATACCTTTGTGTAATTTGAGAAATACCTGGTAGAGTCTTCCAAAAATATCCCAACATTTTGTTTTTCCTTTTTCTTCAGTTTTCCTCATTAAAAAAAATGACACTGTTTGGGATGTTTTACTTTACAGATTTTGCACTGTTGGAACAGCAGCATCACTGTGCATTAAGTAGTCAAGAAGCAAAGCAAAATTCAGCCTTGGCAAAGGAAAATTAACCTCATAAATATTTGTGAGTAATAAAAAGCATGTAAACAGCATTTACCAGAAATGCTTCATTTTTGTCAGAAGCCAGAAGTATTAGCTAAAACTTGGAAAAGCAGATTTTTAATTGTGTTACGCCACGTGTTCGCTACAAGACTTTTCAGAGATATTACTCCAGGTAGATATATTGTCAGTACCAACTCGTGTAGTCACTGTACATTGATTCCACTAACACATGGGGAGTTCTAGTCCAAGTTAAATATTAATAGAGTTTTCTGCTTGCAAACTCTCTTCTGCTTTTTAGCTTAGCAAATAAGCTCCTTGCCCAAGGATTTGGTCAAATGAGGGAGAAAAAACCCAAATCATCAAAAGGATACCTTAAACTTTGGTTTGTTTGAATTTCTTTAGGATGGAACAGGTCACAGTTGTAAGATTTTTTCATTGAATAATTAGATTTCCAAAAGTCATGACATTGAAACAAATTGGGGGGTTTGAGTGGTATATATGATATTTATTGTGATAAATGTCCTTGAATTCTTCTTGCTAATGCACCATGTATTTGCAGAGCTGATCTAAGTGTTAGAGCAAACATTGACAGCTCATGTCATTAGGAAGTACAGAAGAAAGATCTAAGAATCAGCAAAGACTGTTGTGTACCATGAAGGTAAAGCCTTTCATTTAAGGCTTTTCTCCTGTATTGAAGGGCAGGAAAAAAAATGTTGGCTCAGAGCAACAGCCTTTTTTTGTTTGGATCTTTACCCCTTGCTCAATCTTAGTGGTGCTCGGTGAAGTTCACCAACAAAACACCTTGCAACATTTATTCACTCACAGCCTTCAAATTGCAAATAGCAACTGAGCCTTTGTTGGGTGTTTTTACTGCTCCAAAGGGGTAGAAATAGTTTCTATGAGCGTTGGAATTGACACATTCCAAACACTAATCCAATGTTTCCAGCAGTCTAGTAAACAACTCATTAAAATTCTGGGTAGTACTGGAATGTATTTTATCATAGGAAGACAGGTTCTTGGGGCAGTAGCTTCTTCTGTCCTCTGAGAGTGTTATTAATTCAAATCACTCATCAGTTGTGCCCTGCCATTTAATCTGAATGAGTGCTCATAGTGTGAAAGTTGCTGTGAATGGCACTGTCCCTTTCTTGTCTGAGGAGTGTTTACCACTTTGATAGTAGAAAATGATGTCATATGCACTGGGCTAATAAAATGTTGTAGATGTCACTGCAGGCTGGAAATGAAAGATATGAAAATGTATTTGGTGGCAAGGTGGCAGGGTTAGGGGTGGCTCCTCACAGAAGCTCCCCCTGTGTCTGACAGAACCAATGCAGAACCAATGCCAGCTGGCCATGGCTGAGCCCATCAGCAGCAGGGGTGTCCCCTCTTGAGCTGACATCCTTGAGAAGGGAGAAAATTAACTGCGCAAGAGAAAATTGCAGCTCGAGGCAGTGGAATATGTGAGTGAAAGAGCTCTGCAGACACTAAGGCCAGTGGAGAAGGAGGGGAGGAGGTGCTGCAGATGGAGAGAGGCTGTGGTGAGGGCCAGGGCGAGGCAGCTGTGCCCTGCAGCCCACGGATGCCCATGACGGAGCAGAGACCCACCTGCAGCCCAGGGCACCCCACCCTGGAGCTGGGGATCCCTGAGCGACGCTGTGACCCCATGGAGAGGCCGTGCTGGAGCAGACTCCTGGCAGAACCTGTGGACTCATGGAGAGAGAGGAGCCCACACTGGAGGAGATTTGCTGGAAGAACTTTTTGTGGAGGACTGTCCCCCATGGGAGTGACTCCACATGGGAACAGGGGAACACTGTGAGGGATCCCCCCCGAGGAGGAAGAAGCGGCAGAGGCAGCATGTGATGGACTCACCACAGACCTGCAAAGATGAGCTTGGGAAAAAGAGAGGGGTGGAGGGTAAGTTGTTTTAAGATTTGGTTTTATTTCTCATTCTTCTACTCTGATTTGATTGGCAATAACTTAATTTTTTTCCTCGAGTCATTTTGCCCATGACAGGAGTTGGTGAGTGGTCTCTTCCCTGTCATTATCTCGACCCACAAACCTTTTTTTATATTTTCTTTCCCCTGTCCAGCTGATGAGGGCAATGATAGAGCAGTTTTGGTGGGCATTCAGCCAGGGCCAACCCACCACAAAACAGACCTGATCAGTTCTGTGAGCATTCAAAGCAGTACCTGTGGATTATTCTTATCAATTATGCCCATTGCTTAACAAGAAAGCAACAATAATCAAAAATGTTGAATTGCATCAGGAGAGAGAAAACCCTTATTTTAAAAATAATCAAATTTGTCCTGCCTAATATTAAATTCATTATCAAGTTGAGGGTTCAGCCGTTGACTCTGATTTTTATATGGATGATCAATGAAGGGAGGACTTGAGTAGAAAAGAACTAAGACTGGCCTGCTTTCTGAAATTAAGATATAGCAGAAGAACACAGAAACTTCACAGCAAAAACCTTCCATGTGTTCAAAACATTAAGCACCAACCTAAGGTAGCCTAAGTTTTACATAGCTGTTTAGAAAGAGTTTGAGTCATAGCAAAAATGGATGCCAAATTTAGATTTTATTTTTTTGACTCCTAAAAATAGAGGATATTTCCCAAGTTTCAAACTCTATAATAAAGTCAACTCAGTCATCATAGGAGTAATTATGCAATGGAAATGTCTGCCAAGGGCTGTTTCATAACCAGTATCACTGGAATATGCAAGGCTCAACAAGATGCTTATCTGTCAGGGATGCTGTAGGATTAGTGAAATTATGCTGCAGGAGGCTTGGATTTAGGTAGCCCTTGAAATACTATGGACAGAAACTTTTCCTAACCCAAATGATTCCAGAAACACGTTGTAAGAGCTGTTACGTAGTGGGATTAGCCTTGAAAAGAAAATGTAAATATTTTTCAAAATATTCTTAATATTTTTACCTTTTATTCTTTCTTGCAAAAGAGGTTCATTTCTGCCAGCATGAATAGTGTCTGATATTAAAATTGATTTTTCCATGAGAAGAATAGGTGATCTGGAAGCCTTTTTTTGCACCGAAACAAAATAGTGCACCCTCACATGAAGGATGGCCTGGCGTCTACTGAGAAACAAAATTTTTACAAAAACTTCTTTCCCTGAAACAGATCCTTTCGGTAGGAAGTTCCATTCTGTATCGGACTCCACATGTCCCAAGGGTTTTTCCTGTCGCAGCCATGGTTAGCAATCTTATGGGTCTGGTTGTTGTTTCTGGATGTGTGAGTGTCTTTTATTGAGAACATTGCCTTCCTTGAGGCAGTATTAATCCAGCAGGGAACCTGGTCCAAGAGGTGTTTAGTTCCTGGGGCAGCAAGATAAACTTCCCAACCTAATAAATTGGTGAAATTTTGAGTCTTAAAAACATTCTGGAATCATGGAATAATTTAGGTTAGAAGGGACCTCTGGTATTCATCTAGTACAGCCCCCTACTGAAAACAGGGTGAATGTCACAGTTAGACCTTGTGGTGAAGAATGAGAGAACACCACAATAGCTCATAGCCAGTATTACAGAGGAAATGTATGGCCAGACCAAATTCCCCAGCGAGTCCTAAAAAGGCAAAATGTTTTTTGCAGGTGCTGAAGTGATGGATACTCCTCAAATATACTGAACACTTCTAATTTTATCCATTTTTATTGTGCTCACATATACTAATAATGCTTAATTTTTCCCTTCCTTCTGGAAATTCATTCCTCTGTTCACAGTGCTATCATTTCCTTATCTTTCCAATTCTTTTAAAATCAGTTTTTGCCTTTCTTTGTTCACAATCTATTGATAGATCATCTGTAACACTACGTCTAGTTTTGTCTCTTTTTCAGAGGTCCTGTGTAGATTTTGGAAGTGCCAAGGAACCTCCTCCCATGACCACATGTTCTTTCTCATTCTTGAATGAACCTGTCCATGTGAGTTTTGGAGTGGGGTGTCAAATAGAGGTTGAATGATATGTGGAGCAAATGCTCTTTCTGTTGAAGGGAGAATATCCCATGAAGGATAGATTAACTTTGAGATTGCCTCAAGTAATTAAATTTACTAATTTATACTTTTTTCTGTTCTGAATTAATTTAGACTTTTATGAGGTTGATATGACCACAATTTATTTCATATAGCTTCATAAATTTTGCCAAAGCATCCCAGATGAGAGTGTGGGTAACTTCTAATGATAGATGAGCCCCTGCAGAGGGTGACTGAAGTGACCAAGACCGATAGTCTGCAATACAGGATTTCTCTGTTACAAACCATATCTGTGTCACCCTGGCCTAGCAAACCATCTCCCCAGAGGTCTTGACTCAGTCAAGATGCCTAGTCTTGTTGAGCTAGTCAAGAACAGCCATTCCGGAACTCTTTCTGAATAATTCGGTGTGCCTCTATATTTATTCCAGTTACATCTCCCTATACTCTTGGTTGTTCCTAGTTGTTTGTAACAGACCCTGAGATTTCATGTGCTCTTTTAATCCCAGCTGAAGCCTAAACAGGCACTAAGGGAATCAATAATGTTAACATTAAACTTTTACTGGTTACATTGCTTACTAGTAGGTGTTTTAGGAAAAATGCTGTAACTTGGGTTTGTTGCAGTTTATTCTAGCACTAGAGTGAGGTATCACTGATAAGGATATTCTCTTTACTCCTCTCTCTGCAATTAGTCACCTGTGGATCAGGATTATACAGAAAACCAGTCAGCATGTCTAATGTATGTCTGTGTCTCTCTGTGACAGCAGAAGGCTCCTGAGATGAGAGTCTGCTGGGGCATGAATCAGGACTAGGGTCACCGAGACCTCTGCCTGCACAGAAGGTGGTATTCAGATTTATGTTCTGATTGATATATTTTTGTAGCCTCTAGGACACCACAAAATTTCCCAGATCCCCTGGAAAAATATTACTGTGTAGTTCGAATATCACCAGAGCAGTGATTTCTGCCCTGCTTTCAACTTCACTGTAGTCTGGACTCCAAAATTCCATGGATTTTCACCTCCGCCTGAACTTTTAGCCAGTAAGTGGTATCTCAAATGGGACTAATGAGAGTGTGGAAGGAGAATGTAGGTATATGTGAGGGAAAATTCCTATCGATAAAGAAATGCAGACAAGACCTAAGACAGACAGGCAAAGTAACCAAAAGAGCTGATTCACGAGAGTAATCAAGGAAATGGCAAATGCAGCGCCCTCGAGTTGGTTGCAGTTTTACACAGTTGTGCTGAACAGTGAGTTGTGGTGTCTCAGTAACCTCATGAATCTTCTGTTCCTACTGTAGGTGTGATAGAAGCTGAGGCAATGATGTCTTGATTCTATACCTAAATCTGATAGAATTTACAAGCTGAAGATCTAATTCAAACCCCATGGTCTAACTTGGAGTAAAGAATGAGTGATTGTCACCTGGGGACAGCATGGTGTAAGCTAGCAGTGAACTGCACCTTCTGAGGAAATCTGTTGTCTTTTTGTATAAAATGCTTTTTTTTTCTCTGTGAGGATGTACTTCAAAGTGATAGCTTTCTAAGACAATCCCTCTCCAGCCTCTCCACCTGTCCAGTAAATAGGGACATGGCTTTCAGCAGCAGAACAAGTACAATTAAAAACCCTAGCTATAATTTTATGATCTGCTGTGTGTTTTCATGTTTGAGAGTCAAGGAGTGAGCATCTTCACTATATAAACTATAAAACTGCATTATCTATTGACCTTCTAGAATGAGTCCAGAAGGTAATAGCCATTCATTTCTGCACACAAAGGAAAAAGGTGGGTGTGAACCAGAAGCATGTTAGGAAAGTGAACTTTCCTAGAGTGTAATATATATTTATAGGAACCATTTGTTAAGCAATTTCAGACAGGCCCATTTGCATCTGATGCATCTGACTCTGGTTAATTTGCAGAAAGTAAAACATTAAATTAGTCAAGTAAATTCATCAGGGTAAATTTACCCACCCCGTCTGCACTTGTTCCAATTTTCTCTCAGGTGGAAAAATTTCCTCTTACATCAAACCTCATCATTTCCCCATGTGACATATCCTTTATTTACATAGAACCAGCAATGTCACACACTTGACCCATTGAAATTAGTGGTGAAACTCCTCTGGATTTCCATGAGGATTTCCTTCTTACAAAAGAGCCTTTCAGAGAAAAGCAAAATACATTTAAATTTCTGCTTTGTGTTAGATGAAGTAAAAATTGTGATCATACCGAGTTAGATCACATTCTCCTTTACAATGTTTTCCTCTTATTTGACCTGTATTTAATTAAGGAGATAGCATTTCTGCTTGCATCATCTACATGTGGAACTTAAAATTCCCATATGACCTTGAGCATATATTTTAATAAAAATAGAAATATTTCTTCTAATTTGAACCATTTCATAATCTCTGATGCTGATGACAATAGATGGGTTTAATCTTTTAATTCTTTCTGTAAATTGTTAATCAAAATATGAAGAATAGATATCTGATATAAATCCCATGCAAAACAAGTTTTTGCCATGTTATGGTGAATGGATAATTTAAATTCTCATCTTCTTCTTTCTGGCTATAAATCAATTACTTTGTCTTACAATTTTCTTTATCCACTCTCAAAATTTTCCTTAGGGCAGCTAATATTTAATACCATATGCACTAATCCATCACGTGAAAAATTGTCTTTCTGACAGTCTAGATGTCTGTTGCTGGCATAGTTCTTCATGTCAATGGCTATTTCCCCTAGAACCTTGAGGTTAATAAGATGTTTTGGTGTAATTTTGTTCATAAATCCAGTCTGATCTGATTTTATAAATCTTTATGTGTTTAATACATCTTTTATATCTTTAACACTTCTGCTACTGGCTTTTTTAGCCATATTAAGTGGTCCTGAGGCCAAGCTAATGCCACTGGAATTGAGGAGTTCACCTATTTGTGATCACAGATCACAGAATATCCTGAGTTGGAGGGAATGCAGGAAGATTGTTGAAGTCGAGCTCCTGGCCCTGCACAGGACCAGATATGTTCTGGAGAACATAATTTTTGCCACTGTATATAACAGATTCTGTGAAGCAGTATGCTTGCTAAAATGTTAACTTTTACCAAAGTTAGATTGAACACAATTTGTTTTTCTGTTTAAATCTTTTTTTAGTTATAAATTTTTTTTTAATCCTTAGCTTGATATTTTTTTTCAGGGTCTGTTAATGTGTATTATAATATATATAAAAATCTGTAAGACCTACATAAAGAAAAGTAAGGAAAAATGCCAGGAGAAAGCAGTAACAGTTGCTTAGAGCTGGAGTGTAAGTGAAATCACAAAGGCCTTAGCAGCTGAGGAGTGCCTGATATAGTAAATGCACATGATAAAATAGAATTGTAGCCAAAAGTAAGAGTGAATGTTATTGCTGTGTTTGTATGGAGGTTTTTTCCTCAAAAATTTTAGATACATGGGTACTTTTTTTTTTTTTTTTGCAACTTTTCTATAATCCAGCCATTCAACAGCCTCAGGAGTCAAGATATCTGCCTTGGAGATGTACTCATGTTTTGACGAACCTTAAAGCATCATGGATTTTGACATAATGTTGAAATGAAATCTTCGATGCTTGACAGCTGCTGGCTGCATGGAATGCTCTTTCTTTTTAAATTTTTTTACCCCTTTTAGTACCATGTTTACTACACATTATAAGAATGTGCATTATTTTGAAGAACAGTTTTAATTGCCTTTATCCAAAAAGCTTTCTGTAAAAGTGATAAATTCACAAGAGTTAATGTCCTTTTGGTGAAGAATACTGGCAATTTTAACACCTGTGAATGTATGTGTGTAAAAGCACAGACTTGGGATAAAAGGCTGTGTGAGGTTTTGCACATGGTAGCAGAGAGATGCCATCAGATGCAGTGCTGGAGCTGACAGTGTCATCTCGGCATCCCTGACCAGTGCTCGCTCTTAACTCGAGAGGAGCTGCAGTTGGGAGACGTCAGCTTCACGGGAACAAAAAGAGATCTCCCACAGAGGCAAATGCTGCTAGAGTGCTGCTGGTGCAGGCTGTAAAGCCAGATGGGATGGCTCATGTGGCCCAGGCAGGGCAGGAATTCTCCCATTGCTGCAGAATTCCTGCGGCCATGGGGGCCTGAGGGGAGGAGAAGGCTCCTGGAGCAGAGGAGTGGGCAGCTCCCGTTGGCAGGAGCAGCTGCCTGCTCCAATCTGGGGAGTGATCACCGATCCACTTGTGACTGATAGTTCACACTGATGCTATGACAGCCCTTAGGGCAATTTCTGTGCAGCATTTTATTTTGTGTTTATTGAAGGTGGCACCTTCCCAGCTGCTCTTCAGCAGCAATAATCACTTTTCACTCATTCTAAATGGAAAGAATGGTGACCCCTGCCTTTATGCAGTGATGGTAGAAACAATAAGAAGCCGATGCCCAAGACTGTGGAAAAGCCAAAATTGAACTGAAACCAATGGAAAAAGAAATTCAGAGGGAATGCTTTCAACTGCTTTGCAGGTGTCCATGTATGAAGGACATCAGTGAATGGAAAAGGTAAACGAATAAAGAGAAATAAACATGGCAACAGGACTTGTGAAGGTGTTCACAGAGCTTAGGTCTACAGTACTTAAAGGAAGGGCAGATGTAGATTTCAAGGTAACTATATTCACCTTTGGTATCGATTTTTTCTCCCTTTCTCTTCAATAAAACAGGATTTCTTATACATTCTTCCCTTTCTAAACAGAAGCAAAAGGGCAAGGCCAGAATGACTGGCAAACCCTCAGAAAAATGGGAACAAACTTCCTTGAATTTGATCAAGGCTCAGTATCTATGGAAGGTTTTCAAATGTGCCAGGGCCTCATCACTACTTTTGGGATCACTCCTGTGAGCTGATGAAAACTGTGGCCCCAACCCAGCAGCACAACAGATTTTGGGAAGGTTCTTAAGTGTGCAAATGGCCCCATGGCTTCCCTGGGACAGTTTCCATGTTTAAATTAAATGTGCCGAAGTGCTTCACTGCTGCAGAGCCGCAATGCCTGACACTGTGTAGGACCGAGTCCTTGGAAATCTAACTAATACATTTAAGTGCCAAAATGGAGACAGAGTTCTTTTGGAAGTCTATCTGCTGAATTAGGTGTCTAAATGTTGAATGCTGAATTTTGTTGAAAATCTAGCCTTTAAATATCAAGTGGTGATTTTTAGTGATAACCAGTTTAGTAATAACACGGGGCCAGTATTTTTAATCTAATCCTACATCCATTACAGTTCCAAAGGTGAAAGACTTACTATGAACTAAATAATATATGGACTACTGTAGTTGTTTATTTGTTTTGTAGTTTAGACCTACAAATATAGGTCTGTTCCAAACAATGTAAATCTCACGTTTAATTAAATTTAAACACCAGAGATTTCTGAAAATGTAGTTGCCTGCCTTTGATTTTTAAAATTAGATTTCCAGTATGTCTCAAAATCAATTTGCAGTAATAGTCAATGTGATGCAGATTATGTCATGCTTGTGTTCATGCACACAGGACCTTGGATCTGGTGCTAAGCCTTTGCTCTACTTGTGTTGAGGAAACGCTGTTCTGATAACTGCTGTTTTACAGACCTGGCTAAGGCTGGTTTTATCTATGCAAGGTTTATTTGTTCTATTTACAAATTTCAGTAATTAAGACTGTAAATCCTGTAATTACTACTTCCAATAAGAACCATTTTGGCCAGAGTTTATTTTGACTTGTTTACAAAAGGGGGATTTTTTTGGTGGTGGTGGGGGTGATATCACTTCAGTTATGATAAATTTTGTTTAGTTTTTTTGAGATTCTAGCTGCTACCTTGTAAAATTGCCACCCACTGTGGATTGAGCTCCTTTTCTTGCAAATAGAATATGAAACTGCATTTTAGTTGACTATCCATACTATATACTTAAAATATGAACAGGATGAAATAACTTTATGGCTGTTTTATATAAAAAATAAGGAAATCTTAATATTATGTAGTAAAATGTTTATAAGCAAACAGTTTAAGCAATTGTTTTTTCCTACATTAAAAATATTACCCCATAGTATGAAAGATATTTATGAGCCTTATTAATCAGCAACCTATGATTTGTGGTTTGTGACACTCACAGAGGTTGACTCAGTGGCATAGGAATTTCTCTAATGCACCAGAAGCAGTTTGGGCTTGTATTTTTGCCACTGAGAAGTACAGCCTTTGGTATTTTCTAGAAAGTTTTCCTCTATTAGTGATAATCAAAAGTCAAAAAAAGGAGAAGTCACGTCTGGATAAATCCTCAATGTGGCGCAGAATGTATTCCAAGATGTTATTACTTGTCAGGCTGAAGAGATCAGGACAAATTCAAAGTCTGTGTCCTGTGGAAGGAAAAAAACCCTTTTAGTGTAGAAATATTTAGATTCAAAAAAGGAAAACATGTAAAAAAGAGAAAGCTTCTTGAAAAAGAGCAACCAACAGGGCAAAATGATTAAAGACCCTACATTAGAAGCTCAGAGTAACTGTGTACCACCTATCAAATTAAAAATTTAAAAAAGAACCTTTTCCTAAACCCAGCTTGGCCATCAGTACAGCAAGATACTACTCAGAAGTGCAAATGACAGATCAGCAGGATGAGATGAATTGTGTCCCAGGATTCACGGTGTTTTGCCAGAGCTCTAGGAAAACTTGAATGTGGAATTTTAAAATTATTAGCTGCAGTGTGGAATTTATGTTCTAATCACCCTGAGGCTGACAAATGGGTCTGATATCTTTAAACACTTACTATCCTCTTATGTATTTTCCTGAAAAAATAATGAAAAAAAAGGCAATTAAAAGCTTACCTGGTGATTCAGTCTAGCAAACCATACATATCTCAAACACTACAGACATACGTACCATTGATTCTCTATTTAATACTGGCCATGTAAATTTAATTTAAAGGCTCTGAGGCCCTGCTGTATTGCTGAATAAACATCCAACAGTTATAATATGTTTGCTATATGAGGGCCAGTGTTAATTTAATTCCACTTCAGGATATCAAGAATCACAGACACCTTCTTCCCAGTTAATTGTTGTGTTTAATTTGTTTGCTCAAGTAACACAATACTTTGGATTATAATAGAGACCAAAAGGTCTCAAACCGTTCATTCCCCTGAGCAAGCCAGGAAACGCAGAAGAGCCCCAAACATGTTGAATATCCATCATAAAGAACAGCTATTTTTTTGCAATTTTTGACAACAATTTGCTGACATGAAAATTCACTATTATGTAGTTCTTTTGAAATGCTCTTGTACTGTGAATTCTTTAGTTTGCATGAAGGAAATACCTAATGGTAGCAGACTGCTTATTTTGGACAATGTAAAATGACCTTCTATAAGCATCTGACGTGAAATGCTGGCTGAATTATCATGAGATTAATTACAATTCTGAATGATTTTCTGCTGTGCCTGCCACTTGGTAGCTAACAGCCAGGGCAGATATAGTGTTCATTGGTGACTGATTCTGTGGTGCATACATATGCATCTTTTGGAAGTAATTTTAGTGGGTAAACTCTCATAAATCCACCTCATCTGAATGGTATTATAAAATCTAAGGGTACTGGAACTGTTGAAATTGAACCTGTCTAACATTAAACATTTCTGTTTAGTGTAAAGTAAACAGGTGCTAGGCCTTTGCCTTTCTGCTTCCATCTGGCTAGGTCCAGACCTTTCATATATATGAGCTGTCTGATTTTTTCTTCCTAAACAGAAAAATCTATAACTTCATAGCCTAACTTCCAGTTTCACTGTCCCCGAGGTTCTTCAATATCAGTTATCTAATCCTTAGTTGGGAGATTCACCATCTTTAAATTAGACTTTAAATTGAGCAAAACACTGTTGCTCCAGCTGACCAGAAGCTTGAGAAGATGCATCATGAAACTAGAAGTTTTGCAGCTTTTCCTTGCTGACTGTATTTCTTTGCTATTCTTTGGTATCTACTTTCAAGATTTCTGCTTTAGCTGGAGTTGACAGTAGATAGGATGTAAAAGATAGCTATCAGCTGCAGAGGGAAGCCATAATGGCACAGATAATCCTCTCGGTAAGCTATGATTTCTTGAGATGATAATTTATGTGACGTTTGTGTGTGTGGTGTGTGAATTTAACCAACAGAACTGAACATTTACAGAGGATGTATGCAATTTGCTTACAGGTGCTGACTGGTTTTTCTTTCTGTCTTTTTGGAAAAAATGCACTAAAATCTCCCTTTTTCCCATATTCGATACAATCAACGTATTCATACCTAATTTCTATCAGTTTGAATGCCCAAAGAATTCTTTTAAAATGTTTCATTCACTTTGGCCCTGAAGGTTTTTCTGAAATTCATGAAGAGCACTGACTATCTGCATTGCCCAGTCACTTGTAAAAATTTAGTTCACTGTCATCTCTTCAATTCAGCAACCTAGAATGATGTAGCATAACTTTGGGGAACAGCAGAATTAAATTAGAGATGCAAACTGCAGACCGTAATATTAAAAATGTGTTCTCCTACTGTGGCCTAATTTGCCTTTTTCTTTTTATGCTGATAATGTATCTGAACCCACACTGTGAGCAGTGTGTAATAAGTTTCTAGGCTTTTGGCATCTGTTATGGCCAAACTGTGGATTCTTTGCAGCTTCAAACAGCAAATGAAATGAGAAGATCGATGGAATTCGTGTCTAGATGTGTGACATGGAAATGTGCCTAAACAAATGTAATTTTACAGCAGGAGCCTCTAAATTGTGTTGAGGCTAAAAAACCAGATCTTGCTTAACACATGAATTAATTAACTGCAAAACATTTCTTTCTCCCCTTGTTGCACAAAATAAAGGGCTGGGGATTTGAGCCCTGTAATTCAGCACATAAAACTGCTGTCAGAACCTCTGGCTTAGGGAGCCCTGAAACCGCAGGATGCTGGACGTGTAACTGGGGGAAGGATCACGACGTGCTTGCCTCGCTTCTGTGCTCTTCCTCAGGCATCTGCCACTGGCTGCTGCCAGAGCCAGGATGTCCAAGCAGATGGACCTTTGGTCTGACCCGCCATGGCCACCCTTATGTAAGGATACATGTGGTCTGGGTATTTTTGATCTCCAGCCCCGTCCAGGGCTGGATCACCACTGAGAGTGAATGAAACTGTGACTGGAGTTCTTTTTAAAACACTGTTATTCGGGTTTGGAGTAATTTCAAGGAATGTTGTGCTGTCCAAAAATATGAAAATCCACTGGATATATAGTCCTACTCAGAAAAAATAAATGGTATATGTTCACATATTCTAAAAGGATTTGAAATAAAAAGGAAATTGTAACCTTCTGATTAGGCAGCATGAGATAACTTGATGGGTGTTGTACTTAACTCTGTACACCCTACCAGTGTAGCCTGATATTGTGTGTGCCTCAGTTTTACAGCAATCATCTGGAAATAACATATTTTCTCATTCTCCTTACCTGTTTGTTTCTGATTTTCGTTTTTCTGTTTTTCTTTTTATTTGTTTGTTCCTTTGTTTTTAATACTACATTCTTTGTAGCAATATCCCTGGGCATTTGTGGATGAAGCACCTGACAGGAGTTCCCAAGTTTGCTTGGGGTCTTTAGGTGTTGCTCCATTGCTCACATGCCCATGCTTTCAACTGAGGTGGTAGAAACCAGTTTTTCTGAGCGGATTTACAGTCTTTTCTAGGTGCACCTTCTCTTTCCTGATCACAGATGTCTATGTAAGCCTGAAAAGTGTAAGTTAGAGTTCTGCTAGCAATGGAATAAATAATTCATTCTTTTAAGTGATACACTCTTTTTTCTGAATCTCTGCTGGCAGGAAAGCAGGCTTGGCCCTGTGCTATTTCTCTTGCTTAGTGTACAAGAAAAGAGGCCTGAATTTGACATTGTCCATCAAGTTGCCTTCCTCAGGCCCATAGCTGGGGAAACCTGCCCTGGAAGGGGAGCAAGTGCATTCAGATGTGACCCCAATTGCTACTTGAACCATGCCTATTCACATTGCAGCAAGTAAAAGTGGGAAAAATTGTGCTTGTTGAGCCTGTAGCTAAGCTGTTTCCAGCTCTGGTTTTAGGCTGCACAGTGTTTGTACAGAAGCGAGTGTTGGGCAGCTGATGTCAAAAAAAGGAACTCTTCACTGTGAGGACATATTTTTATTGGTATTGACCTTTCAGATGTTTAAAACAACGTTGCAACAGTGTGTAGATGACTGAGCTGTCCTTTTTATTAGTGCTGAGAAATACCTGCTAGAATTAAAAATACAAAGAGCAGTGTGGAATGGTTTGTCTGCTGTGGGAAGATCTTCTTCCTGCTCAGATCCTTAAGTCTGCTAGACTGACTGAATTAGGTGCAGTTCTCCTTCAAATGTTCTTTGGAAAGCACGATCTGAAGGTGGCAAGTGAAAAGGCAGCTAAATCTATTCTGCAGTATGTAGACCAGAAAGGGAGAGAATGTTACAAAGGAAGCAGGAAGTCTGAGAATGTCTTGATTTAATTTCCATAAATGTTTGTTCTAAAGATACAGCCAGTACCAATGTGAAAAAGCTATTAGATTAATCCCATTTCTCCCCCTTTTCTGGAAGTTTGCTGATTACAACTCCTTCTATAACATTTGGTGGTGTTTTGGTTTTTTTTTCCTCCTTTGAGTGCTATTATTCTGTGCAGTTGCATGAGCCTGTATTTAAAACTATTGCAAAGGTGAAAAGAAAATCCTTCAGTCTCGGGAGCACATATATGGAGGGCCACAGTTTCTGGTAAAATAAAATTGTTAATGGAATTAGAATCACAGTGACATATTGTGAAAGGCTTCTCTTTTATTACACCCCTAAGATTATGTAGGAAATGGTCCAGACTCCTACAAATTCTTGTGAATAGTGAGGAACATATACATTAGTATGCCAGATGACATATCTATTTTATATATGCCAGATTAAAGCAAATGGACTTTGAGCATAGATTTCAGCTGAGATGGCCTTCTGGAGAAGTTCTCTGTCTTTATGACAATTTTAAAGCTCTGTTTTGTTGATCAGATTCTTGAGAGCAAGAGGTTGAAGTTATTCAACCTGAATTAGTTTTATCTCAATGTTCTGAGTGTTATCTTTGCTTATAGCAAATGAGAGACATGAATTTACTCAGTTGTCTGAACTTTTCCCTTCTGGTGTTCATTTCATATGCTTATACTTTAAGCCACTATGATTTAGAAAATTATGAAATATAGTAAATATTTATAATTTATTTTTATTTGGTTGTGGCTTTGTTTTTTGGGGTTTTTTTTTTTTTTCCTTCTAACATGGCTTTAGACTTTGGGCAAAATATGAGGCAAAAAAATGGAGTCAGATATTGTTGTAAGTGATCATGGAGGGGTTGGTGTTATAATGATTTGCCTGGACGCCAGTTAAAAGTGGCCTTTTCTATGGAATTTGGGTAAACTGGCCACTGTATAGGAAAATAGACTATTTTATTACACTTATTCCAGAATGTCTTTCTATGTAGGGATTGTGTCATAGAGTAAAATATGTTAGTTTATTAGCAAAATTATTATTTTGCAGTGCAGTGTTCTTATGTTATTCCAGCAGAGTGTGTATGCATGGAAATGTATTCTGGAAGGAGAATACAAAATCCATTGGTCTGAATCTGCGCGTGGCCGAGATGCTAAGGTTAAAGGGGTTAGTTCATTTTTACTGTGCCTGTATATTGAAATTCCCTACACGTGTCCCAAGACAAGGGGGTGTCAGTGACAGAGCCAAATGCCCATTAGGATGTGGAAGGGAATCAGTACTCAGTGCCATTAGATGGGATTTTACTGTTGGGAAAAGTTTTTGTTTGTTTGTTTGTGTTCGTTTGTTTTTAAAATAAAAATGTATAAGAAAAATGAGTACAAATATTTAGAAATTCAGTCTTGAGCTTTGATCATTATTTTATGTTTCTGAGATTTTCTAAAAATGAAGCCCATGTCTACCTTGAGCACTTTTATATTCATCTAAGGCCATGAAAATTAGGTTCCTTAATTATGTATTATATTGCTGGTTGAAAATGGCATTTTTCTGTTTTTCAGGACAAAATGTGAAGGCTTCTCTTTTTGTTCTAACTTGGAGCAAAGCCTGAAGTTTTTCATGGCACGGAAGCTCTGAGAAATTTAATTTTTAAAATTCTGAATTACGGTAACCTGATATTTAGCTGGTTTTGCTTTGTTAGTTTTAATGCATGCTACATATCAGTATTTTATGGCAAAAGTACAGAACAAGTGCAGTGATGAAGTAGAAATATAATGGAAATTAAAAAAAAAATACGGCAGCAACTGTTTATTAGAAGCTATCGCATCTAAGTTTTCAATCAAAATTGATGAAAACTTTGGATTCTGTTAAAATTACTTTTCCCAGCACTGATCAAATTTTCTTTCATCTTAAATCTTCCTGTATCAGTATGGTAGATATTACAAGCGTGAAGGAAACAGTTTGCTTGCTGTTAGGTGCCCCAGTCTGAAAACTGTCCCTCCATTAGTATCAATAGGGATTAAAGGTGAAACTAATAGCCATTCATTAGTCCTCAGTATCTGATGGTCCATTTGGCTTGAAGGTCACGTATTTGTTTTAAAAAGGAACAACAGCAAACTCTATCAATTCCAGGTGTAATGGGTTTGAATAAAAGGTTTGAAGCCCAGATTGCCTATATAGTTGGGCAAATAGATGGGTGAATTTTTGTATGCAGTATCTACAATCTCAAGGGAATGTCTTTGCAGTGGGACTGTGGCATGGAGGTGGTGAATTCTGAGGAAACAGCTGTGGATATGAAATAAGAACTCACTCCACCAGATACAGGCTTTGAATCTTGGTGTTGCAATAGGTTACTACTTCTCTTTTCCTGAGGTTTGGTGTCTGAAACAGCTATCAGACTGATATTTGTGGTTAGAAGAAGGAAAAAAAAACCTTTGGTGGGATTTACTTGTGATATTCTAAAAACAGTGAGAAGGATTGTTATGAGTAGTGATAAATTTAGATGAGACTGTGGAGGGAGAGATCAAGACTGTGAAGGGAAAAGGAAGAAAGGAAACTTCAGAGATTAGATAAGCAGCCATAATTTTCATGGCATACATGATCCAAACCTCAGAACACATTGCGGTTCATATATCATTGGATTTTGACCTGTGCTGGAAATTCTTTTTAGCACGAATACTGTAATGATTTGCAAGCCCCATATATGTTTTCTTTGAAACCTTTTGTCTTTATGCCAATGTAAGCAAGAGAAATGTTTTTACCATAAGTTTTTAGATTTCCTATAACCCATGATTGTTGCTTCATTCTTAACACAGTTAAGCAGTGGGTTAAAGATTTTTCCTTGCTTTCTAAATTAAAAAAAAAAATTAATCAAGTTTGAGGAGTTTTTTTTGTAATTATGGTAAGGGGTGTGGGGGGGAATATCCCACTGGACAGTTACTTTCTGCACATTTTGAGGTCTTTCACATTCAATAGAGCTCATCAATGGGCAGCACTGACCATTAAAATGCATGAAGTTGAATTAGACTGTTTGACCTCCAAATGGCCGCATAGGCAGACACCTTGAAAGAACTGTCATTTAGAATACAACTAGCAAATAACATGTATTTTAGGCTGGAAGCAAGAGGCATTTAAAGTTTGAATCATAACTGTAAACGGACGAGTATCAAAAGCAGTTGTGGAATGAAGCCAAGAAATTATCAGTTTTTCAAAACACCATTTAGAAGAGGCATTTTTGATTTTTCTTTGGTTACAAATCCACAGATATATGCAGGCAGCATACTGAATCATGACAGAAAGATCTTTGGTGTATGAGGTGATGGGGTTTGTTTCTTCAAGTTTTTCCTTTGCTGCTGTTTAATCTGGAATTGTTCCCTATTCCCGTTAATTTTACTTGTATGCTGTGAATTTAGAGGTTTTATGTTGGTGTACTTGGCACGCTTCCATTTTATCCTTCCTTGCCATGCTGGAAATGGGCTCCAGATCAGACACTGCGAAGGACATGCATTTGCAATCGCTCTTTTGAAAGCAGGCCTATCCCCAGAAACACACATCTGCTTGTTGATGCTGCTTCACAGCTCACAGTGCTTGTCAGAGGTGCAATCTTCAGTGGCTAATAATAGTGGGTGAACCGATGCAGTGAGAAACTCTCCCTCTCCCTCACTTTACTTTTGTAGTTGTTTTCGGGATGTTTGTGACACCCGAGAGATTGAGAATGAATTCTGGAGCATTACCCAACACCACGAGAATCTGGACACTGCGGAAGAAAGATGGCTTTTTCTTTCTCTTTGTTTGAGACCTCTCTAGTCAGTCGAGATGTATGCCTTCTTTCTGCATTGACTAACATCATTTTTCTTCATGAATCAAATACAACACATCTGGGGACACCTCCTGCCAGATATGTGTGCTGTACTTACAGGTGATCAAGGATGAGTTGCTTCAATTCAGAGGGCAATTCTTCAGTCGCAATTTCTCAAGTTTGTTTTTTCCCAGCTGCACAGAGGAATACTCTGCTGTTTGGAACTCGGGGTGGTGTTTTCTGTAATGGCTGTTTTAGCATGATGTATTCCCATCTGTGCACTTTGTTACTCTGGGACTGCAATGATATAGCACGACCTTTTCCATTTTGGGGTTTTCCATAATGGCAGGAATTATATTGTCTCTAATGTGGAAGGCCTTTCCAAATATTTGTGGAGACCGATCGTCAGTGGTATGATAGGAACAGAAAATACTCTAATGGAGGGGAGGACGACTCAGGTGTGAAAACGTGTGCAGTATTTCCTATGCTATGCACTGGCCTCTCATACATATTCTAGTAAATAATCACTAACTTTCAGAAATAAGTAAATTAAATGGTTTTATTCCACTCTGGTATACCACAATTGCATGATGTGATACTATTAATGCACATCCTCCTGAATCGCACTGCACTTTTCTGCCTGAAAAGTGGACCTCAATGAAACAGGAAATCCATCTGCCCATTCCTGCCATGTGACCATATGAAAGTGAATCAGAATTTGGCTTGTCCTGAGAATTTTACGAGTAATATTGTAGAGAACATTTGAAGAAAACCAAACTTTTCTGCTTGAGTAAAATTTGTTTTGCTGATAAATTCTGTGGTGCTTTAAGTGGAAACCCTCTTTGGTAACTGAACAAAGCCATCAGGTATGTTATCTGACTTGACAGTCTGGTGTTTGATTAATCAAACTGTTAATTTGATTTTAAATGACTGATGCTCTTTTAGTACATCTGACTTAAGTGCCTGTTTATAATTACGGTACTGAATCAAAGGCTCTTCCCAACCATTGTACAGATTAGTTTGAGAAGATGTGTTTTGATTTTAGTAGTCGTAAAAAAAATAGCATTGGTGTTTACTTTAAAGCACAAATATGTTCAAAGAAACACATAGTTAAAGTGATAAAGCAGTGCCCTCACACTTTTTATCTGAAAAAGGAATGCAAGGGTGCAATTTTTAATAAGTTATATAAACAGCACACTTTATCTTCTAAAGAGATAACCAGTTTGGGGGCATTCATAGCAGTTTGATTGGTGGGCACTTAGCTTTGTGTAATGAACATATATCATGCAAAACTTTTGTAAAACTGCTGGAGGTAGGGGATTTAATCTTGTGTGCAGCTGCTTGCATCTTCTATTTTGCTGGGAATAAATTCCCCTGGAACTTGAAAACTGAGTAATGGCATGCAATAATTCGGTGTGCTGTGGTATATTTTCAAGTGGATTGCAGTAAATGTTCAGATATTAGGATAGCTGCGTGTCTGTAGAGGTCATGGGTAAGGTCCTAATGCTATAGATAGCCAAGCACATGCTTCCTTGAAATTATCTGTGTAGTCCTGCTTGGCCTGATAGCTATATGAACCCTTAAATGCAAATCAAACCTATCATTTTCTGCAGAGTTCACATATGATTGTATCTATAACTGCAGGAGAGTGTCTGCACTTGAAAAAAAACCCCACAAATTTCAGCAAAAACACTCTTTTGAAATAGTTTAGATTATGGCTAATCACTAACATGGTAAATTCAATCGCTAGTAAATGTACAAAATACTTTAAGAGTATCACCTCGGTGTAGCAAATAAAAAATATCTGGAGGCATTATTTCTGCCTATTTTTAAGCTCTGCTTGTCTCAGATAATACATTATCATCTCTAGTTTTCCTCACAAGCTGCTTGAATATCTCAGGGGTGTGTATTGCAGCACTGTAATTATATAGCAGATAATCTGATCACTTCACAATGACACTATTTTTTCCAAGAGTCATTTTGGGCATAGTAGCTAAGTGGGTGTTTCAAAAAAACATTCTAAATTTAAAGAACGTTTTCCATGCCTCCTTTTTTTTGTTTCCCAGCTCCATATAGTTTTAATAGGCTTGATTTTCAGAGGAAAGTTACTCAGCACTTTCTGGAAATTAATACCCACATAGGCAATATAGGTACTGTAAAAGCCAAAATCATTAGTCATTCTCTAAAATCTTGGTTGAAGGACTCTAGACAATGCAATCTCTCTTTCTGTAAGGTTTACTTTTTCCTGTTTCTTTTTTCTCACATCACAATTTCGTAAATTCTTCAGTCACTGCACCCTTTCCAGAGTATACCAACATGAATTTTGACTGTGAAACCAAGCTAAACACCTCCTTGATTCTTCCCTTTAGTTTTTCATATATCTTATAGAACAGTATGAAAGGATGAAAAAGCATTGTTTTTTCATTAACAAGGCATCATTTTGGGTAAAAAAAAAATTAGTCTCTAAAGGAAAGAAGCATCAGGAAATACATTTTTGTCTCTTCCACATCCCCATCCAAAGCCTAGAAAGCTGAATATTCTCACTTAGCATTCCTAAATGGCTCTTACCTTGTCGGCATGTCACTGGCCTGGATTTGTTTTAACCTGGTTTATAGAAAAAACACTGAGCTTGGCTGGATGAATGGAGCTTGTGTCCCTTGACTATGGCAAAGTGTACCCTGAGAAGAAGTTATATAAACATGTGCATTTAATTTTCAAATTTTTAGATTTTTTTAATTTTATTTCATGACTCTATGCTCTTGCAGTGTCAAATTCACAAGCAGGTTACCCAGAGAGCAGAGTCCCTTTGGGGTAGCTGTGCATCCTCAGGGTTCCAGGGCTCATCAACTCCTGGGTCATGCACGGGGCACACTCTGGGCTCTGTTTTGCTTTTTCCACCTGTGCTCAAAACCACTGCAGGATTGCAGGGGGGAGTCACATTGTTGTTCTTTTTGTTCAGCCTTAGACTGTTGAAGATCCTTCCTGGGGACTGGGATGGCTTAGAAATGGGGTGAATTTGAAGTTCAAGCCAGACAGCTAGAAATGTCTACGGGGGATACTGAATACAGTCTAAGGCTGTGGCAGTGGTTATGACTTTGTGAAGCCCTAGCACCTGTGAGAATGGTGTTTTCCATAGGTTTTCAGAAGCCTGCAGGGCCAAGTGAAAGACAGGAGCATCTGTCCTAAGTGTTTCTTGGGTTTCTGAGTTTAAAAAAAAAAAAAGTTTCTTTTGCTTTCAGAATGAAAGAAAAAAGGATTTTTTTTACTGTGGGAACCCTAGGGATGGGGCCAGAATTAATTTCAACTAATTGTAATACCCAGCTGAGATTAGGAGCCCTGTTCTATAGTGCATGAGAAGAGGCAATTTCAGAGTAGCAACACTGAATTATCCTTTAAAGCTGTCTCTCAGCATTGACTTATATAGGCAACCTTTGTTGATGTGCCTCCTAATTAGGAACCCCAGAGAAATTCCTGCAGTTAGTGAGATGAATTTGGATCTCAGTGAAATAAAACTTGCTCAAATTTATCTCCCGTACATAGCAAAAAAATGATATAGAAAACATACAAGCATTTAAATTTTGCAGGAAAATGTATTTTTAATCTGGAGAGTTGATCACTAAAACTTACTTTGGTTAAATGCCTTGCCTTGCTTGGCTAAGGAGATGAGTCAAAACACAGAATTTTTTTTTCCCCAGATGATTTTCATTTGCACCACCTTTATTACTTTTGAGCATATTTTTACAGTCTGAAGTTCAAAATTTCCATTTGTGTATCACAATTGATGAGTATATCATATTTGATGATGCACTGCAGAAATATTGTTTAATTTGGATGACTCTCTTAGAGAGACATAGAAGTAATGGTACCATTTACCTGCAATGCCAGCTGTAAAGTTCTGAAAAAGAAAAGTAATATTTAATAGACAATAATATTACATTTGAACAAACAATCTTTTGTAATAAGATATGAATGGGCTATTTTCAGCAGTCCAAAATTTGACATTAGGTTTTCTACATACTTTAATCACATTCATTCTTCTTCTTTTTAAACATAAAATTTAAATAGTGAAGAAATTAATTATACTTTCTTCTTTTAGTTTGCATGTTTTGTATGGATTTCTTGCTAGAACTGCACAAGGGTAAAACTTAGATTATTTTCAAATTAGATGAAATGCAGCAGCATGGCAGAAGAGTTCAGCATAGGGGATTTAATATTCTCAAAAAAATCTTATTACCATTTATTTAAAGAAGTCTGTGCAAGTTATCCAGAATAATTCTCGGAGTCTGAAATAGGCATTTTTTTGCAGATAGTGCTATTCACTCTCTTCTCTAACAGTGACCTTCCAAAGAAATTCCTTCACGAAGAAGACATTTCTATGGGGAAAAGGAGGAATGTGAACTTATATATCCTGATAAGTAGCTGCTGCTAAATTATTAACTGAATATCTCAGCCTCAGTTCTGGCAGTTCCAGCTCTTATTCTCCTTCAGAGCAGCTTTGTCTTTAAGTGTAATAATGGTTAACCATAGCAGAAAGACTGAAAGTGAAGGGAACAGGAGTTTATACTTATCACAAAACCTTGCTGCAAATCTCTCTTGTTAAGCTGTCCTGACTTAGTTATAAATGAATGAATGTACTTTATTATGGTTGTACTCAGACATGGGTGGGTTTGTATGGTGTCGGGTTTTTTGTGGGTGGGTTTTTTTTTTTGTTGTTTTTTTGGGATTTTTTTGTTTCTTTTTTTGTTCCTTTTTGTTGGGATTTTTTGGGGGTTGTTTATTTTTTGGTGGTGAGGGGAAACAGATTTTTATATATGTAATTAGATAATTGATCCTGTACTGCCTATGGATTGAAGTCAAAAGCTATTAACTTCAAGTATTCACAGCTTTAATTGCACCAGGGCAGAGTATTTTCAAGGGAAAAATTCTATCTATATGGATGCACTGCTGTGTGCAGAAAGAATTTGTGGGTGCTAGGGCACACAATTTGAATTTCTTTGGATATACATAGCATTTAATGGTGAGGTTGAAGGGCTGTCTGCTCCTGCTGCACGGGTTCCTAAGCACTTTCCCTCCTATATCAGTTTTGGCTGGGACCTCATGCTGGTTTTAGTCCTGTGCATTGTTGGCTTGGATTTGCCAAAGCGATGGTGTTCAGCTCTGGATTGGTTTCTGCAAATAAGCTCAGCTCAGCTGAAAGAGGATTTGCAGTAGTGTGGAAGTGGAAGGTGTTTGCTGAACCCCAGAGATTTAGGACAGCATATACAGGGTGGACAGGGAGCCCAGGCAGCTAATATGACAAGGGACTTCAGAAGGATTTTTTAAAATGTTTTTGTTAGCACATTTGGTCAATATATTAAATATCTTCCCTTTGAAGAAGCTGACGCAGAGGCAACACTGTCTAGTTGGTCCCAAAAGTTCCTACAAAACATCCTTTTCCCTAGTCTGACTCAGCTGTCTGCCCCAGCGTGGCTCCTCCAGAGCCTTACAGGCCATCTGCAGTTCTTGCTCCCATCTGCTTGCACTTCACTTTGCTTTCTTGATGTTTTTTGATAATGCTGCTTTGACGGTGACATGCTAACCCTGCTTGAGGAATCCTCTCTCCATTTTGTGTACTGTACAGAGTGCTTGCTGCCACCTCTGCTGGGTATGGGTTTAGGGTATTCTCCAGGGTGGGGGGACTATAGGAGAGTGAATGTTCAGGTATTTAAACTGGTTTTAACTGAGCTAATTTCTGTACAAGGGTTAATCCAGTTTAGAGCTGTGCGCAGGTTAATGTTGTCCTCTTCCAAATTAGCTTGCAGAGTTTTGTGCTCTGGAGCTGAACTGTTCTTGGTACTCGTACTAGGTTTTGAGAGTTGCTTTGTATATTTTCACACTGCCAAGTAGGTTACACATACATTTGTGATCCTTCTCTGTCCCCTTTATGTGTTTAAATCCTAACTGAAGAGCCTGAAAATAATCTTGCCTAACTTCTAGCAATCAGAGGCATTTAATTTTTCCCAGATAAAGCAAGTCCCTGAGCCTGTGAATCTCTGGATTCTTCCCTTGTGCCCATGTGTCTAACAGATACTCATTACAATGCTCCATGCTTGGGCACAAATCCTTTTTCTTTTTTTTTTTTAATCTTAGAAACTGCATTAATGAAGACTTCGGAAGGTGTCTTGATGATTCTTGGAGCATTTGGAGAGTGAAGAAACAAGAAGGTGAGTTGTAAGAGAAACCTTTCTTTTGGTCTGCAGGCATCCCAAGCAAACTGTATTCCTAATTTTCTAGCTAGAAAGAAAAAAAAATATGTACGAAGTTGATGGTGAGTAGCTGTCACCCTACAGCTCAGACCAAGGCTTGTTTAGGTTAACTGGATAATATTCCTCATGTATGACATAAGTTGGAATTGGATCCTTGAGGAAATGTTTATGAATGGCATCTATAATGTAATATTTTAAAGCTTTTTTAACACCTGATAGAAGTTTCTAAACTCTGACAGTGTGGGAGGGAGAATATTCCATTGAACACAGCTATGCTGAATGTGTTTTCTTAATAGATTTGTAATTGACTGTAAAAGACTATTATAATTGTGTGGCCTGATGTTACTGACATGAACAAATTTTAGCCAACAATGTTTTTAGGAAGCCTACTAATTCTCTTTGAATAGTGGTGTATAGTACAGGATGTATCATAAATATTTATACACAAATATAAGTATATGCATCCTGAACTCAATGAATGAAAATTTGACTGTGGTCAAATTGAAGATGTGGATTTCCAGAGGGATTACAATGTCTAAAAGGTAACCTTAGCTAGAAAAGATTAATGTAATTAAAACAGACTATTGCAGATTCATTGATAATACCTCTACTTCAGAAACAGAGTTGGCACGTCTTCATCTATATTGTTCATTAAAGCCTCTCCTTTTTGCTTTGATTCTCTCATGCCATGCTTAGAACTTCTATTTGCTGAGGAATTAAACATTCACATTTGCTTCCTGAGTCTTTTCTTAAGCTAGTGTCAGACAAAACGAAAGAAAAACAAAGATTGTGTGGAAGTTCTAAAGTAATTTAGTTTTATAAATCCTTTCAGGAGATCCTATGTTTACTAAGTGAACTACATAGGGTTAATTTACTAAAGTGTTCTGAAGGACTTGCCCAAATGAGAAAAGAAACATTACCTAGAGTTGCTGTTCTTTGCCAGGAACAAAAGTAAAACAAATCAGTGGCAGGATGAGTGGATCCGGTTAAATAATAATGTCTCTCCAGCAGGAAGTCTGTCTGTCAACTGAAAGGTGAGACAGCAACATAATGACAATGCCCTGTGGATCAACTCTGAGAGTTAAAAAAAACCATCCCACAACATAACCCACCCCAAAAACCCGTCAATGAAAATATAAGATGACAGAATTCACAACAGCATTTTTTTAGTCTTTAAGCTCAAGTGTCTGGAAACACATTTCTTCTCTACGGTTATTCACATGCAGATCCCTCCTTGTGGTGGAATGCCCCAGGGTAATGAGAGCAGAATTTGGCCCTTTCTGTTTGCTCACTGAGGCCAAGTGCTGCTTTCTCAGTGAAATACCTGCCTTAGAGCTGTACAGCTGTGATATGCAAGAGTAGCTTTGGCATTTCCTTTTTTTTTTTTTTTTTGTATAGGAGGTGAGTTCTGTGAAAGATGAAGACTTTGTGTGGAAATGAAGCATGCAGGGGTAGGTGACATGCATGAGTTTTGGCCCGAGAACTCGGGATGCGGGGATGCTTTTGTGACAGCAAAGGTGGAAATAAACTCATCAGAATTAATATCAAGTTAAAACACCCACAAAAGCTTTTCAGTCTGGTGCTCTGTTATTTGTATTTCAGTTCTGGATGAGTGCAATGTTCCTAAAAATATTCCCTGGAATTCAGCAACAGTTGTAAGTGCTCATTGCTTCTGAGAGAAAATCTAGTTATTTAATGTGCTGTTTAAATATGTATTTAACAGCTGACAGAAGTTTGAAAACTTTGGTCTCTGTTTCTAGGACTCTCGGCATATAATTCTTAAAAATCAGTGTATTTTTTTTTTAATATATGAAGCCTTCTCACACGGGCATTGAGAAATCCCAAATTGCTGTTCATGTGCTTAAAACATCTGCAGGAAACAAAGGTGTTGGGTTGCTTTGCAGTGATCAGTTCAGATCTCATTTCCATTTGGTAATTGCTGTGAAAGGTTTACCTGCTGTAGTGCAGTTTATTTTGTCTGGAAGCGCCTCTGTCTCTGTCTGTGGCTGCTAAGCAACAGCCCAGATATTTACTGTCAAACAAATAAAACAAAAGCCTCATCTGCCACTTGGAGGCCTGAGCCACTCCGCTGGGTCATCATATTTGAGAGTCAGCTCTAAACTTAGTGTTCGACCACACAGTAATTTAACTGTAGGAATCCTTTCAGTCTTCACATTAAGTAGCAAGATTGTAACTATATGGAGGTATTCTGATGCCTCATATATTATTTATCTTAAATTATTATGTTTTTTTCCCATCAAAGGGGGAAAGGAAAACTTACCTCATGAGACAGTCTAATTTTCAAA
Organism: Origma solitaria; assembly: GCA_013397895.1. Taxonomy (NCBI): domain Eukaryota; kingdom Metazoa; phylum Chordata; class Aves; order Passeriformes; family Acanthizidae; genus Origma; species Origma solitaria. The sequence goes on from VZRL01004872.1 coordinate 949,977, forward strand.
AGTAGAGTTACCTTTCCAGTTACCCTAGAACAAAGAGGGATTTCCTTATTCAGTTCCTGCCGTGATTAGAGCTGAGACCTTCCCTTCTATTATATCCCTTGCTTGACCCAAAACAATAACCAAAATATATTTCTTAGAATCAGTCTGGGGAAAAAAAAGGAATATGACAGAAAACCCAATTCCCTGAAGGAGCAGTCAGGCAGAAATGTTACTGACAAAGGGAAATCACCACTGAGATAAGTAGGTAATCAATAGTAATCAAGTTGGTGTCTCTAAAATACAGCAGTTTCCCTCAAGACTTGTATTTTGTGCATCTGAAGTGGGTCAGAGGCCAAGACAGACTAATTCTAATTGCAGTAAGCTCAACATCCAGGGGACATGAAAAATTCAGTTTTTAATGCCTGGAACTTGTCCCCTTCTACAAGGCTGTGGTTGCTAACTGCACCCTCTGTCACTACGACCACCAGCAAGTGGGTCACTGTTTCAGCAGGTCTGTGTTCTGGGCTTTTTGGGAGCTGCAGATGGCATCTGCCAGGTGTCTGCATCCATACAATCCTGCATAAGGAGAGGCCGGAAAAGCACAGAGAAGTGGTTTTGGGGATAGTGCTGCTGAAGCTCGTTGCCAAAAGTAGTTACCGAAATACCTCTAGATCCCACGTACTGTGCACGTCATTGTAGGGTTATGCAAATATTTTAATGTAAGCTAGATAAATGAATTTTGGTCTTTTCACCAGGTGTGCATTGGAGATAGGTGCTTCTGGAATGGTGAAAGAAATATCCAAGGAAGCCATGGCACCAAAATACCAGAGTGTTCCAGAACTGCCTTTTGCTGTTTCAGGTTTCAGTGGAGGAAATAATAAACAAAGCCTGAAAAATAAAATCCACTAAACTCACATCATGGATTTTGAAACAGTTAGTTCCCATACAAAGTCCTGCTGTGTGTGGGTTTGGAATATTAATTTTACAGGCTAATCCATCTGGCCATCTGCTCATCTGAAATTCAAACAAGGCTGTGTATTGCAAGTTAGTGTCCTATAACAACCAATAGCTAGAAATGATCAGCAGAATGTGTCATTCTGTCTTGCTCCTCCATCAGTGAATGACTGCGACATGTCATTTAATACTTCAGCTGCTGATTATTCCTGATGGGGAGGAAAGGTGAGAAAGCAAATGATTGAGCTGGTAGTGATGTTTGGCATGCATCTTGTGGATGCACTTTTTTGTCGCTCCCTCCCATGGTCCAATTATTATGGGTTGTGCCAAAGGCTAGGGGAAAGACTGTGTTTAGATCTTTAGATTGGAAGTAGCGTGACAAATAATTTCCTCTGAGAATTACTTTCCTGTGGAAAGAATTGGTCTTGACTGGATAGTCAAGACCAATATTTCAAGCTCTTGACTTGCCTCTGGAAACCATGAATATATGCAGGTTTTTTTGAAACCTAGTAAAAATTTGATTTGATGTGGTTCCAACCGCCAAACTGAGGATTTTTGTTCAGAACTGAGAAATACGTATTGAGCTTTTTAATTTGTACCTGACTTTATTAAACATTCACTTAGTAGCTCATACTCAGACTCAACATCTTTAAATCATGAATATTTGCCTAATAATTTTAAAATTCTAACTCAGGTATAACGAACAGGTATTTGTCATTGTTTGGCTTTCTTTTTCAACCTTAAACTTAAATTGTAATTATTTTGTTTGAGAAAGGGTGCCTTTGCAAACCATGTGATTTGAGTAGCTTCTAAAATCTTTGTCATATCAGTGGTATGCTTGAAATGCTTAAGATTTTTGGATATTATGATTATACTCTTCTCATTTCTCTAACTTTTTATGTGATTATGGCTTTAGTTATGTAATAAACATGAAAAGCTAAGCAATAGTTATTTATTCTTTATGTTCTTATGGTGGAGTAACATAACAAGAAGAAAAAAGAAATAAAATGTGAGCTTTGATACAGCTCTGAGGCTTTTGATAAGGATTTTGTGGCTGACCACCTTTTGTGCCTTTGGAACACTTCACCTGTGTCAGATACTTAAGACTTAAAACTTTAATTTTAAAGAGAGAAATCTTGACTTCCCACCATTTTGTTGCATGAAGTTGCCTAACGTCTGGGTTTCCACTTCCCATTTTGCAAAATGCGTACAGTCAAAGTTCATTGAATTCTTAGGAAAAAACCTTAATCAAAACCCAAATTTTCCCAGAACCTAAATGTAATTTGCTTTTGGAGTAATTCCATTAATTTTCCTAGTCTGTGAGAGGAGTGGTAGCAGGAACTGAATCATAACGTTTGGAAAGGACTTTAAAGTATTTAGAAAACTATAAAATATTATTAAGTGTGTAATTAATTGCTCCAACTCATAGTCTTCCTAATGGGTTTACTTTGTTGTTCTAGTAAAACGAGAAGTTAGATTGCTCTAGGGAATACATTTTTTTGGTAAATTTTGAAACCACAGCAATTTAGGTAACACATTTTAGCCTACATTATGGTTATGAATTGCTGCATTACAAGGATTCCAGGTAAAACCACTTCATACCATCAGGGGTAACATCTTTATGTAGATGAATAATAACTATGAGAAATCAAAGAGACTCAAAAGAAATAAAAAAAGGAGGAAGATGAATGTACATGAGGGAGATGATATTTTTGTTTGCTGTTCGTTAATACTGAGAGAAAAGAAAAACACTAATTTTTTTTCTTTATTTGCTATCAGGTGGGAGTCAGAGAAAGAAACCCTTTTGCTAAGAGCTTTGAATTAGTTTTGTTTGGCACCATTCAGGTGCCTTAGACCGGGATAACAAAGAAAGCTTTCAGTTTGCCTTGTTGAGGTTCACTAAAAGAGTGTGACTTAAAGAAGCGTTTAGGTAGAGCCTAGGGAGGCAATTAAGTAATTTAAATATTTCTGTTTGCTTTTCACTGGAAGACAACATAGAGTTTGGAAAACACACACTAAAAAATATTGTGCATTTCCCAAGCAAGTCTGTCTTTGCTGTTTCCTACCTTGCCATTGCCTAAAAGGAAGAAGTAAATTTTGACACATTTAAAACCAACACCAAAATGCTGAGTGGAAATAGTGGGTTTTAATTCTGATGAAGACAGAATGATAAATGGAGGAAATACTAATAATAAAGATTTAAAAGAAATCCCTCATAACATTTAACCTTTTCTGAAACTGTTTGCACAAATAAGTGACTTGAAAATATCTCACTATTGATATTAGTAAGAAACTTGCTAATCTGGTAAACTGACTGTACTGAATACACCCCGCTTTCCTTTCAAAATGTAGCTGGTTTGTCTTCTCTTTCTTTGATTATTTTTACTGAGGCTTTTCTACATTTTAATGTGACCAGAATAATTTTAAAATTGTGTACTGAATACTTTCTGGGAGTACTGAAGTCCTGGTTTTAAGTTTGGGACAAGTGAACACTTAAATGTTGTTTGCGATCCATTGATAGTGTGTACACCCTCATGTCTGTGTCCCAAAGAAAAATGTAAGAACTCAGTTTGTTACTGACTTATTTTCCATTTTTCTGTTGTTACTCTGTCTAATGCCTCCTCTGACAACTCAAAATGTTGAACAAACAAAGTAAATAAGCACTATGGAAACCATAAATCATAAAATATTCATATGCTTAGAAAAAAAACATATTTAAGTTTCTTTTGGTCTCTTCAGGATGACTTTTGTTTCACTGTTTCAGTTTCAATAAAAGAGACAGCATGCACTAAACAGATAAAATATCCATTTATGTTCGAGGATATCGAGCCAAGTTTTGCTATCAGCTGTACTACTGTAAATGCTGCAACTTCTTTGGAGTTACTGTGGTATTATCTTGACAGGAGTAGATGGCAATTAATGAGGAATATAATTGCTGCATATTCATGGAAATCTTGAATAGTGATATCTAACCACAGGCCATGTATCTCCCTTCATTTCCAATAGGAAACCAAAGTCACACTCGGGTTCTAGATGAATTCAGTGGATGTTCATGTATTGCTCTGTGATGCAGTGCAGAGCCATACTAGAGCACTTTGATCAAGCTTTAATTTAGTGGTTAGGGCACTTTCTTTGAAAATAGGGGATGAACACCTTTTATCTAGGAGAACATATTACCCAAGTCTCCCAGGATCTGATTATATACTTTAGTTGCTCTGCTGTCATTTAAAGCAAGGGCACTGACACTTTTTCCATCAATGTTGAAGGTGTGCAGTATTTCTTCTCACGGGAGAGAAACAGATAATCTACTTCACTGCCCATGAGGTGGAGAGTCCCACCATTCATGAGCAGTGGCCCTTTGTCTGCGATTTCAAAGAAATAGAGTTGAGAGGTGTGAAATATTTCTACATGACTGAACTTGTGTTAGTTATTCAACTCTCCCTCACCAAAAATGCAGAAAAAAGTCCCTAGAAAATAAGATGTAAGCAGTCCTAGAACTTCATGTTTTCAGGTTACCAAAATCAGTTGGTAAAGTGTCAAAGCTGCTGGCCAGAAAGAGCCTCAGCTAAATCACGGGACATGTGGAGAAAAAAGAGACACAGGTCAGTAACGTGGCAGCTCCCGGACAGACAGGAAAGCTGCTTTTGTAGTGATGAGTTAGTTTGAATGTGACAAGAGAAATCCTTCTCCCCAGCTCACTGCCTGTTAGGAAAGAGAGTATTTTAAAATCTTTAATGGATACCTTTAGCAGGCAGAAATATCCCTCATGAAAAAAAAGAAAAAAGATTTCTTTAAATATAGCAAAAGTAATTTGATTGTTCTTCCTGTTTAAAGTTGTTATTTCTCAGGTAATCTTCATTGTTTTTATTGGATAGTGGAACATGTTTTCCAAGTGCTATGCTGTTTACAAAGTTTAAGAAATCTGGTTAGAGAACAAAAGTTGTTCTGTTTGACTGGTAGAACCAGTCACGTGGCTGGAAAAGTGAATTCCAAATGTTAAGTCGACAAGTGAATGAGGAACAGCTCATGTGCATCCACTTATATTTGTTTTGTTTATAAGGAATGAAGGCTAAATGACTATGACTGATTCACAAAAATTGTGTCTTACTTGCAAGCAGCCTAAATGTGAAAATTGAGCTAGTTCTTTGTGACTGGAATTTAACTAGATTTGAGTGTAAGAAACAGAGATCGTCTATTTCTGCATATATATTCAAATGCATTAGTTTTACCAAAAAAAAAAAAAAAAAAAAAAAAAAAAAAAAAGAAGTAGATTTTGTTATTGTTCACAAGCAGTCAGGAAATCCTGAGTAAAGACTTATGACTGATTATCTCCACTATCTTGCATCTTATCTAGAGGTCTTCCCTGTGCAAAACAAGTGCAAAATGCTGCCAGACTGATACAAACATAAATGATAATGTTAGACAGAGAAGAACATCCAAAAGAGTGGTTGTTGTATTAGCAATGGTAGGGCTTGAGTCAAACCAAGTTTTATTTTTAAAACTATGACTTGCAACCCAAGTTGCATAATTACTTGTGAGCTCTCTATTAAATCTCCTGTGGTTGTAATGAGATAACTAAATACCAACACTATCTTCACTAAATCCAGCATCAAATTTCCCCATCACCTGTCTCACAGATCTAAAAGAAAATTATAATGACAGTACATGGGATTTCATTCGACTGTCATCTTCTATGCTAGCAAGTTACCAAAACTGAGTAAGAAAGAAATAATTTGTAGATGAGAACTCAGCAGGGAAGGACAATGCTCTGCAGTGAGATTGAATCTGGATAATCAGCTTTAACTCTAGAATTCCTCATTGCTATGGATATCTGTCAATAGGCTGTCATTACTCATGCCACTATTAAAAAATAACCAATTTTACTGCTGGAAACAAGAATCCCTCCAGGCAGAAGGTTCACAAACTTTTTCAGATATTTCTTGTTTCATCTGAAGTGTTTGGGCAGAGGATTGTCCACTTTAGTATTTTAATGGAAAAAATACTGATGCGTTAATTTCTGCTGATTTGGTACAACAGCAGTATCTGCTGCAGTGCTGTTTGCAGATTCATCATCCACCTGTTGATTTTTTTGTTCCCTAAGGAAGCAGAAGTCACCGTGTTTTTTGTTCCAGAATATGATAAATACAAATTTGTGGATTCTGGTATTACCATTAAGCCTTCTTCAAGATCTGTAGCAAGTGTGTGAAGAAAGCAGGAAGTTTCTTGGCTGGGAGTTGGGCTGTGGCAATGGTCACACAGCCACGTTAAAATGATGAACACGTTAGAGGTTGCCAGGTTGGCCTCACCATATCTGAGAGATGTCTCCACTGATGTGTATTCTGTGTGCGCCTGTGGAGAGAGTAAATTTCACATAGAGTGATTAAGACTCCGGAATTATTTTTCCCCAACAGTTTTGTGTACTCACCAGAGTGTGCCACCTCCTTTAGCTAATATTTGCAGTAACTTTATATGTTAAAACAAGGGTAGGCAGTGGCTGTCGGTAGCTTAATCATGTGGCTGCAAAATTAACCTTTGACCTTTCTTAGCCTAATCAGGAAATTGATTTCAGGAGCTCTTCCTTAACCCAGGATATGTGGTTAAACATCACTAATAGGAAGTCTAGTAACAGGAAACATGTGGATGCTAATCCATACAAACATAAACAAACCTTTGGCGTACATACAGTTTTATTGGAATTTTCCTCTTGACTCCCTTTCCTTCAATAAACCAGAAAAATTTACAAGCAACTTGTTAAAGTATTTGAAAAAAACTGAGGTTTTTTTGTGGTGATAGGTTTATTAGATTTCTGCTAAAGGAGATTTTCAAACTTGGGTAGAATTTTGTGAAGAATCATCTCAGGACAGTTACATGCAATTCACTGTCACTGCAGTTCTGATCAATGACGTTTTTTACCAGCAGAACACAAATTTTTAGGCAAACTACTAAGGGGGATTGTTCTTTTTTATGTAACAGAATTGGGTGATTTAGAGAAAAATGTCTTACAAAAAAATCATTTTTATAAGATTAGTTTGAAATCTTATAAACAAAATTGTCAGAAAGTCACTGAAATGAATACAATTGCAGTACAGAAAACTTACTTTGAGAATTTGAAGCATTTTTATTGTTCTCAATGAATTCCTGCTACATTTCATTAGGAAAGTAGGCTGGTATAACTTGTAGCTAAACATGAACCAGTTAATCACTGTAGATATAAGTACAGTGACAACCTCAGACACCCGTGACTTTTTTCTTCATAGTAAATCAACAAAATCTTCATATCGAGCTCCACTGTGTTCACTGGGATATTGTACATGTCCATTGACACAGATCAGCTTTCAGGATTAGGGCCGAAGTAATTTTTTCTCGGAGGAGTTTCCTTGAAGTCAGAGGAGGATCTTACGGGGCCAGAAAAAAAAGTCTAGTCCGACAAAACCCTTTTTCAAAACAGGAAAGAACAAGTTAGCTGTAAAACAGTAGCCTACAATCTCTGTAGCTCCTCTTTTGACCTCTCCAGGATGAGCAAATCAGTGATATTCAAAAAATAAACCCAGGCAAACGCTTACTATGCATAATATATATGGCATTAGAATAGCGTCATAATGATATGGGTTCACTTATTTACAAAATTGGCTAACCTGTGAGGCACACAATTCGTGGCTTTACTATGCAGATAATTTTTTTCCTAAGGGAACATTTTCAAAAGAGTTCTTAAGAGGTACTATTGTGTTAACTTCAATAAAAATGTTATTGCATGTAAAATGAATATCTGATGATTATCTAAAATGTGTTTAATGATTAACAGCTGTGAAGTAAACTGTAAAAGAATCATATCAGCCCAGCCTTGTTAAATAAATTTGGGATTAATTCAATTTGCCTTAATACAGTGTCTCCTCTGGAGATCATAAAAGCTTCTCTTTGGGGCACTGTAAAGTTTGACATCCCTTAGAGTATTTGGTTGTCTTTCCATTTTTGGAGCCTGTTTGCAGACTGATGTATTGTAGCATTCACACCACTGTAGTCCAAAAGCTCTTTGCTTACGCTGCCCAGGCAAACTTGTAAAACTGATTTTGATCACAGCCTCATTAAACACTTGTTTTGCAAAGTGGGAGTGATGACTTAGGAATATGCAGCCTGCAAATGCCCTCCCACTTAAATGTAATAATGTTAAAAAATGTAGAAAAAGTTGCTATGTAGAGGCGTGACAATATTTATACAAGCAACTCTTAGGGCCTAATTCTCTCATTAGTCTGGTGCTGTTGAAATCATTCCTGAATTCAATAAATTTAAATATAGCTCAAGATTGGATCATAAGTTAATGGAAATTAATGAAAAGGTATAAAGAAAGGGAATAAACTTCAGAGTAGTATTAAGCGACTTTCTTTTTGTTTGTTTGCTAGCAAAAAGAAAAGATTTCCCTTTTATATATATGATTTACCATTTGGCAAGGGGGTTAATCAGTTCCCTAGAATAATATTTTTATAGTGAATTTCAATCAGGCAATAAATCCAATATTTTAAAATATTTGAACCTTGTGACACTAGTATTTTTCCACAGGAAAAAACTCCTTGTTTTTCTTATAAATCTACTTATTTTTTCCCTGTTCAAATATTGCTTTCTGTTTTCTCTTCAAAAAAATGCTGGTACTTATGAGAAAGAATCTGTCTTTATGAGGCTTGTTTTGATAGAACAGAAATTGCTGTCAGCATGTCAGCGTGAGGCACAGTCCTTTTTTACTTTGGTGCCTTAGCAATGGCATTCTAATGAGCGATGTAACTTGCCTAATTAAAAGGTTATCTGTAAGATACAGCTGTCCCTCGTGCTGTTGGAGTGAACACAGAACTGGGCAGGTGTACCTGGTGAACCTGGGAATCCTTTACTTCCCCCAAGTAGGCAGGGCCTGGTAACTCACACGAAGAGGCTTTGTAGTTGTAGATGTTGGAGAAAATGATGAGGAATCAGCCCCAAGCTCTGCACTCAGGCACAAGGAAAGTCTTTCTGATACATCAAAGGCTGGTGCTGCCGTTGACAGGGGTCTGGACAGGCTGGAGAAATGGGCTGACAAGAGCCCTGCAGGGTTGGACACGGAGAAGTGACAGTCCCTGCACCTGCAGAGGAACAACCCCACGCACAGCATGTGTTGGGGCTAACTGGCTGGAAAGAAGCTTTGCAGGAAACAACCTGGGGATGCCAAGTTATCCACCACTGGCCCCTTGCAGCAAAGGCTAAATGTGTCCTGGGCTGTATTAGGAGAAATGTTTCCTACAGGTCAAGGGAGGAGATCCTTCCCATTTTTGAAGTACTGATGAGGCCACTCCAGAGTGCTTTGTCGTGTTCTGGCCTCCCAAGCACACGAGAGACATGGACATACCAGAAAGAGTCCACTGAAGGGCATGAGGATGATTAAGGGACCCGAGCATCTCTCCAGTGAGGAAAGGCTGATGGAGCTGGAACTGTTTAGCCTAGGGAATAGAAGGTTCAGAGAGGCTCTTCAATAAGTAAATATATAAAGGAAAAGTGCAGAGGTGCCAGAGGTGCCAGCCTCTTTTTGATGGTGCCCAATAGCAAGACAAGAAGCAATGGGCTCCATCTGAAGCAGAAGTTTCCTTCTGATCACGAGGAAACAGTTTTTCACTTTGTGGGTGGCTGAGCACTGGTACAGAGTGCTCAGAGAACATGTGGAGTCTCCCTCCTCAAAGATATTATAAAGCTGCCTAGTCATGAGCCTGGGCAAGTGTCTGCAGGTGACCCTGCCTGAGCAGTGGGGCTAGACAGGATCACCTCAAAAGGTTCCTTCCAACCTCAACCATTCTGCGGTTCTGTATTTGTTTTCCAGACTTTCATGGGCAGTGAACGCAGTGACAGATCGAATGGAGGCTCTGCCAGCAGAGTATGTTGTTTGAGCAGCCACTTACTGATCATGTGAAATAAAATACTTGCTCAAGTCTTGAGTGGAAATGAAAACCTTAAGCAGAAGAAAATGCAGTGTGTGGCTGCAGGGTGCTAGTTTTAGTCTGGCTAAGGATGTTATTATTATAGATTTGTGGAATGAGTTCACTTCACGCCTAGTGGACAGATATCTTAAAATTGTAAATTTTTATCTCAGTTAGTTGTTAGTTCCAGATGACACTCTTTCTGGTGTTCTCAGACTTAGATCTGGTCCTAGAAAATTCAGCATTCTGTTAACTCTTCCTCCATCTTTAAAGAACATTGTAAGAAACACACTGATTGCTTATATTATATTTTGTGTATAGAATGCCAGCCTCTAGAGATAGTAGTCAAGAGAACTTTTACAGAAAAAGAAAAGCTAGTTTAATTGGTAGATACATCAAAGTTTTTTATACATCATAAATCAAAAGCTGAAGCCTTGACTTCTACAAAGACAAACCAACATTTGTAAATGGATACTGTTTATGTTACTGTATTGCATATCTAAGTAACAATAGGGTCTAAATAAATTTTTTTGCATCAGGAATGTCCCATATCCAGAATCTGTGGCTCAGCCCTCTTTCTATTCTACATGGACACCTGCTTCTTCAGTCGTAGGGCTCTTTCACACTTGCAGTGGTATCCATTTCGAATTAAAGGCGGCTAAGGTCCATTAATTTCAAACTGTTGTTATGATCATAGTGACTACACAACACATATTTGAAGCAGTTTGATTAAACGTGTATACAAAGGATGTGATTAATTATTGCAGGTTTACAGTTTTAGACATGCTGAAGGAAAAGCAGCATTTTGTTGTGTTCCATTAAGGCAAAAAAGAGTTATAGATGGATATTTCTTATCACAGCATTATGGTGATAACTAGCAGTAAATGCGTGTGAAATCCCTCTTCACAAAATCAATGCAACCCAAAGAACTGTCTTTTGGTTTTGAGTACATCAAATTCTGTTCAACATTATCATCACAATGCAAATGAGTTTGGAGCTCCTTGACCATGCTGGTGTGGTGGGAGACACCTATTAAAACCCAGGGATACCTTAGGAGCTCTGAAATGGATGGTGGCTCCACACTATTATCCCTTCCCCATTATCAACCGCTTCCTCATGGTTGAGGGTCTACGGCACACGTATTTGGCAGCTGTTTAAACTCTACAGAACCCCCAAAGTTTCAGTTGTAAAATAAAGCAAAAAGATTTTGAAGACAGAAATTGGGAGCAGAAGCTAAAATTCCCTGCTGCTTTTCATTCTGCCTTAGTCTCTGAAATTTCTTTTTAAAGCAAGTAGCTTAAATTTCGGGGCATGGTATTCAGTCAACCCAAAATATTTTGCCACAACTCCCTTAATTTCCAAGCCCTTGTGGTTGAACTCAGAGTCTCTATGTTTAGCTTGTACATTTTTTTGTGGTTCAATATGTTTTCTTTTCTTCCTGATATATTTGAGGCATCTCTGTGCTGAGCCGTCTCATCTGAAAGAGGCTGACAGCATATGAAGGCAGAGAAGTATCCTTTGATGAGAAAATGCAAATCCCAAACAAAACATTTGCAGAACCACTAATCACCATTTCCATACAATTGAGCAATGATATGGTATTTATTATAGAATGACTCAAAGGTAAGGCAGACTCCATATAAGAAATCCAACAAATAACTTCATATACAACCCATCCACTTTTTTCTTCAGAGGGTAATTTTTACCTCATTGCAATTAGTGTCAGGACTCCCTCAGTGTTCAGTGGAACTGAGGTTTGATCTCTGGTCAAAGAAATGACTTGCAAGTACTTTAAGGAGATGCATAGTGTAACAGGAAACTATGTTGGCAAATATTGTCAAAAGGATTTTCTAAATTTGGAAGAAGGTGTGGTGCTCTGGATCTGATATTCAGAGATGCTGGGTAGCCCCAGCTGTCATTAGTTTTCACGGTTGTGAATTCAGGACTTTGAAATGAGGGAACTGGCAATGCAAAACTAACCAAAACCTTGGAGAGTTTGGAAAGTGTTGATCTTATTTTAGATTTTACTTCTTTGACTTTACTGTTACAACTATGGCTATTTCATTAATTATTTTTCACAATATCATTTGATAAAGAAAAAATAGATATCTGTGAGTTTGGTTTTTATATTTTTACATGCTTTCCTTATTTAGTTCAATTTATACTTTAAAATAATTTAATTTAGCAGAAACTATTTTAATTCTGAGTGAACCTTAATTTAAAGCTGTGGATATTGTAATTATTTTTAACTATAATGAGCATGGGTTTTAAAAAAACCCTAATTAGTCAGGTTTGGGTTTGAAAAACCGCATCAGCTTGTGGTGGGTCTAAAGTCTGATATTCTACTATGTTAGATCCTGTTCATTTCTACTAGTAGAGCTTGGCTAGGAAAAATAATTCAAACCAGGATTTTGCATTTTTCTGTATCTAGTAGAACCTATAATATCCAGATATTCAAGAGTGAATGCCTTGGGCACACTTCCATTTCTAATTTGGATTCACAAAGGTTGAAGAAAATATTTTAGCAAAATATAATTTTACTTTCTGCATTACAAAAATCAGATAAGGAAGCTGAGATGGAAAAAGTCAAAAGCCTTCTTTACTGGTGGAAAACAAAGTAGCTTCATTGTAGGGTATATGTGGAGTGCTAGAAGAAGAATTTAGGTGTATTGAGTCTAGTAGCCTGCAGTGTCTTGTCTCCATTGTCAGCAGAAGATTGCAATGTGTTCAAAATTTCTAAGCTAATAATTATGCTCTGCTTATCAAGTCAGAGACTGAGTCATTTGACTTAGCAAAATTTAAGGTGTGATCGATCTCATTGTAGTGTAGATCAACAAAAATAGGTCAGATGAATCATCTTTAAGTGCTTGTTTTTCTGCTTTAACTTAAAAAAAACCCTAAAAGAACCTAAATTAACTAGCTCAGTTTTAGACATCTACACTCCAGGGGATTAAAATAAGATAAAATCTACCCAAATTATTCACAGTTTGGTCCCAGCTGGATAAAATAGGCTGTAATGTGTTTGGTCTGGTTCAGTCTTGGTCTTTACAGGTCGTGTAGCTGAGGCACTGGTCCGTACTGAAAAGCTAATTGCCATCCTTAAAAGCTTCAGCTTTTGGGGCATGTTTCTGCTAAGTGCATACCTGCAGGTGAGCAGTGTGTTCGTAGCTGGGCTCACATGCTGGCAGAGAGCTGCCTAAAGCACTTAGTTCAGCAGAAAGAAGCACTCTCTCCTTCCAGATTTTGTCTTTTGGTCACCGCTGTCCAGTGGGTCACCTTTCTCGAAGGCTTTGCAGGCAGCAAAAGCAGGAAGAGTCTGTTGGAGGCTATGACCAAGGGAAGAAATATATGGGACATTGAGGTGTCTCTAAGATAAAACATCCCAAGAGAAGGATGTTTGATCTGGGAAGCTTTGGGTTTAATTTTACTCTGTAGCAAAGTAATTCAGGAAAGGTTAATGTCATACTGGAGGGGTGGCAAAAGGGGTGCCCACTAATTGTCACTTGTGTTCAGGAAATGCTGCATCTGTTGCCATGCCAATCATATGAGGAGATCTTCCTGTAGGTCAACTGGCTCTACATTATTGATGTGCATGTATCTGAAAAAAGCCAAATACTGAGAACATTAATAAAGTTCAGGTGTACACATTTTATTAGGAACAGAAAAGGTGTAAGAGTCTTTGAGTGTGCTGAAGAGACTATTTTCTTAGGCTTTGTGTTTTGCTAGTTCATTCCTTTTGATTTTGAATATCCTTTTTATTTCTTTCCTTCAATTTCAGACCAATTATTTAACTTAAATTTGTTACTTTGCGCTGTCTCAGGGAAAAAAGCTGAAACTGCTCCTACAGTTTTCTAGCTTAGTCCTCTTTATAACTGCATTTTCAGAGTTTAAATCAGGATTTGCCAATAATTGATCGTGAGTTCAATTTTTTCGATCAAACGCCCTTTTTGTAGTCCCTTTTCACAGTTTCCTAGGCCTGCTATTGTTGCCTTGATTGTGTATTATGTAAGGAATTGAATTTCTTGGAATTAAGCTGATTGTTGATTTCATCAATAGTAAATCTCCATCAAGTTAGATTTACGTTTAAACTCAATCTGACTAGTGCCTGTCTTTAACAAGAGATTAAATGCATACAGTCCCTGGGGTTATGAATGCGCTTTTAATTTGCCTCCAAAGTTGCTGCTAAGTTACTTCAGCATTTTCAATGAGCTGCTGCTTCCAAGGATCTGGCGGAGGAGATGGATCTTGCTTCTCAGCATTGCTGCAATTAACCTGTAGCCATTTCTTATGTCTTCTGTAGCTTTGTACCAAAAATAAGCAGTTGGATCTCCCTTTGGTTCTTCTCCAGTGTCTGCTGCTCTTTTGTGTTTCTTGTTGTCTCCACAGCTTGGATCCATGTAGCCTTCCTGCCATCAAACACCGTGCTGTTCTAGTAAAGCATCTTTTAGTCTTCTGTTCGTCCTCTTAATCTTTGGGTCTGTAGGTGAGGGAGAGGAATTATGAAATTATTTATATTGGCATTTATAAATCTTACCTCTCTCCTACTTTATTTCAGTTTATAACTGAAGCAGACAACGTGTTTTAAAAGGGGATGAAGTTAAAATCAAGGTTCCATGACCTATCTGGTTTATGCATATTTTGAAACTGTCTAAGGGGAAATAAGAGTATTCTAAGAATTCTTTCAGTGATGGAAAGAGTCATTTTAAGACAAATGCTATTATACTTGGAAGGTAGAGGGAAGACGTGAAAGTGAAGGCACTGCTTGTGCTAAAAATTGAAAGTCACCCTATCAGTGCTCTTTACTTTCAGAGTAAAACTGACAAGTCTGAAATATCTAGTTCAAATGTTTGCCATTGACTAGCAGGCATTTGTCTCTAAAGCTGGTAGAAGCAGTTTTCATTCTTTCTGCCTTCTCAGTGACTGATCTGTTTCTTTCTGGTTTTCTTTCAGAGAACTTAATTGCATGATGTTTTTTCAAAAACAAGCACATCAAATGTCACAACATTAGCATAATCATAAAAATGTCAGGCATTCAATGCATTTGCAATATGCCAGAGCTTACTAGAGAACATATTTTTTCATGTGATTAATGTGAATCTCTGGAACATGCCTTTGAATGGGCATCTCTTAAAAAGGTGACTAGTGGCTGCTATGGATTATTCCCATTAGGGAAAAGAATATTTTTTCCCTAAAATAGAATAAAATTGGCCCTTAAAAGCAGTACGTTCTAAAGCAATAGACAGATGTAAATGGTCATCTAAGTAAAGGAAAATTTGCTGATAGAATCATAGAATTGTAGAACAGTTTGGGCAGGAAGGGACCTTACAGATTACCTAGTTCCAACTCCCCTGCCATGGGCAGGGACATATTACACTACACCAGGTTGCTCAAAACCCCATACAACCTGGCCTGATGCCGAGGTTGTTTTCTGTGCAGATTTTTGCTGGGTCTGGCCAACTGTCTTGATCTCCACCTGTGAGAACCTGGAAACCTGGATCACAGATTCCAGTGCCTGTCATGATCTGGATACTACCATTTGTATCACGGGTTTTTTTAAATATAGGTAGTTGAATAATGCCGTATATTTAAGATGACTAGATAAGTTAAAAAGCATCTGGTACATACTAATAAATGTACTTTTAAAATTGGATCTAAATGCGCATAGACTTTGTTGCAATAGCATTATTTTGGTCAGTAATGTAATGGAACGACTGGGGATTGTGAATCTCAATTTAAGGATGGAAATATGGGAAATGGGAGCTTCAGATACACTTTGTAAAGCAGCTGTTATAACTTTCTGTGCAGAGTGCCTTTCTTGGCTGTTACAGAGGGAAATAGCCACAAAATACAAACAAATACTTTGAAATTTGGACATAGGAACCCTATTTATTGTCAGCGCAGTAATTTGCTTCCCAACATCCTATTCTGGATTGTGCCCAGAGCGCTTCACTTGATTTGTGAAGCTGTCTTCATTAAGCTCTTGACTGCTCTTGACGGGACTGTTCTCTTAAAAGATTCCTTGGCATTGTTTTTTCCATGCATGGAAAGCCATAGGCACAGTCTGCAGCATTCTGGTGTGATCACAGGAGAGGAAAGCAAGCATGCTGTGGCAGGGGGTCTCCTCCTCCTTACAGCCTCTGAACCTCCGCATAGGTTTTTCTGAGGAGTGCCCTGTGGTGCCACAGGACATTTCTGTCTTGCTGTCTTTGTTCGGATGGGCAGATGTTTGCCTTTCGCACTTTGCACTTGTGAAAAATGCAGTGGAATATAAACGCGTCACACAGCTGGCAAATTGTGCCAAACTGGGAACTTTCTCCCTCTAAATATGTTTATGGAGACCAAAAGCCTTGTAAACCCCTCCATTCATGCTAAGGACAGAGTCATTGCAGGTAGCTTTTCCTATCTCTCCTCCCTTTAAGGAATAAAAATTAAGTCTCCCTGCTTGGATCACTCTTCTGCTCTATGATATATCCGAAACAGTGCCACAACAGCTGGTGCTGGTGTGTTGGCACCAGGTCATGGTCCCTGGACAGGGCTGCAACAAATGGGTCACTGCAGCAGAAGCTGCTACAGGGCCCCCAGGAGATAAATACCACTGGGTAAGAACTGCCGATGAATAGCTGATCTCCATCCTCTGACTGCTCTTCTGACCTGTTCTATCCTGACAGAGTATCTTTATGCTGCTTTCTCTTTTTTTTTTTTTTCCTACAGATACCTTTCTGAGCCTCACAGAATGTTTGATGTTCATTGACAGAGGTCATGAGTAGCTGCATGTCCCTCTCCAGGAGCAGAATGGAGATAACAGTGGCTTCAGTCTGTGAACTGACTGTGAGTGAAGGGCAGAGATGTGCCCACATGGAGCTGCTGCAGTGAAGAGGACATTTTGCTCATTCCTTTTCCTTCATTTCTCCTCACATTCTTCTCTGGCCTTGGAAATTTTTCTTCCTCTCCTCCAGTGTTTGAACACCTGTGTCCTTTCGTAGTCTGCTGGGCCTCACTTCGTATTCCCTGAACTGATGATGGGATTCTATCAGAGATGTCAGAGGACATGGATTTGGCAGGGGTAAGCACTGGTAATAAAACAGTTGCAAGTCAGATTCTGTAATCCATCTGCTGGATGTCCAGGTCCCAAGGATGGATTCAAATATACGTGTGAATATTTCAGAAAACATTCCACATAGCTGTACTATAGAAATAACTTCATTCAAAATCCTGAGCACTGCAATGTTTGCAATTGCCTGTGTAATATGTACTTTTCTGATCATTAAATTCTGCTCTGTGCTAGTTTTCAACATGTAAGAACAGGTCCTGCCTTTACCTTGGGGTGTGATGAGCTAGCAGCAGAGAAGCAGTTCTTGCCTGCAGAGCAGTAAGACCGGTGGAAATAATCAGGATTTGGGTATTGAAAAGCAGAAAATAATATGTATGTATGTAAGAAACACAGGCAGCTTTCTAAATTATTTTCAGGTGTCTTTTTTATTCCCTCTATAAAGATGAAAACAATGTCAGATGTTTCCAAAGTTTCTTTTTAAAATGAATTTTGAAGGCAGTTTCTAGGTAATGTACATTTTCCATTCAGCAACTCATGTGATGCCGTGCGAGGTTCCTCTCCTGCTCCTGCTCAAGGCAATTTAAGATTTGACATTGATGTAATGAAGACAGTTGCAAAATGTTTCAGGTGTGCACTCAGACCGCAGGATCCATCCCTGTCACATGGAACTGTGTACAGCTGCAGGAGCATGGAGGGGGTTTAGGACAACAGTCTCTGCACTGCCAGGAGCATTTTCTGGCCAGATGTGGAGATGCCCCATGGGAATTGCTGCCTCTGAAGGGGTGTTAGGGTGTGCAGTGTGTAACAAGGGGACAGCCACAGCTCCTCTGCTGTGCAGGTTGAGGCAGGGCAGCTCACGAGTCACTCTTATTCTCTCTCGTGGATGAGAATTGCAAAGGGAGTGTGTCTCATTGCACTGCCAGCATAATAGTCATGTTCTCCACCTGAATTTGTAGACTTGCCCTTAAACATCCCCAGTGTGCTCCCTGATCCATTATCCAAAATGGAGTTTTCACATCAGGTCTGCAGGTGATTCATACTGCCTTCTCGTTTCTTCCCCCAGGAGACCTGGATTTCATTCCTTAGCTAACATTGTTTGCCTTCAGAAACACACAAGTCTTTGCATTATGGCCGCATGTAAAGTTGGTAACTTTTGCATGTCAGGAATGAAATGTGTAAACAAAATGGGAAGCATGGTAAGGTGTCAAGGAAAGGGAAACAAAAGAGTGGGATCCAGAACGTTACGTCTCTTTTCGGGTGACTTGACTGAGATACAGATTGAAGGCACAGATATTTTCACTATTTCTTCTCAGAATCTAAAGAGAAGAAATTGCCTTGACTGGAGGCCAGTTCTTCCTGACTGCATTCGTATACAGGTGATTTGTTTCAGTGCACAGGGGCATATCCTGCAGTGTTAAAATCAACAGGAATGTTGCTGCTGAAAATAGGAAAAGCATTTTATCTCTGTTTCTGATAACTGATGTCACAAGATCTTGGAAGGGGTTTTACTGCTCTTAAAAACAATCTCAACTTGTGTTTTATTCCTGGTGCCTAATGCCTCCATTGTGAGTGGCATTTCACTGTGCTGTTACCCAGGATGCTGTCCCTTGTGGATTCAGGGAGAAGGTTACGCGCTGGAAAGGCATATGAAACCAGCACTGAGAGAGAAACAAGTAATTAAGACATCTGGATAGAGGAGGACACATCAAAAAAGCCAATTTAACAAAGGAGGTGTCTGAGAGCAAGAAACAGGAACTGGGGAGGTGAGGTTTCAGGTGAACTCATAGCACAGCACAGTCATGGTTATGCAGGATCCTCAGCTTGTTGCACTCTCAGCTGCTCTTTCCTCCCTGGAGTCTTTCCAGGGCAGATGGTGCAGCTGAGGCTGCATGGCCTGAGGCAGAGTGTTGGAGCAGCAGCATGTTGTTAGCTAGCTTAGCAAAAATTGTCTTTTTTTTCTTTCTCAGTCCATGTAGTGTAAGCTGAGGGCTAACTCTGGACTTACTGTTTTCCTGTGGTTGAATCCATAGAGAGCTGGGCTGTAATAATGGCAGCAGATTGTATATTTTCTTGTCTTTGGATGGTTTGACAGCAGGTCAGCGATAGCAGCGGTTTTCAGAGCAATAGGGATTACCTGTCTGTTATATTTCCCTTTTCCCACCTACTCCACTCCCCCAGCCGATTTTTTTTTTTTAAGAAACAGTTGGGATTTCTTGCGCAAGTTAACTTGCTAGAGCCTGTGCAAACCTGGGTTCTTCTTGTTCCACTGGGGCACTGTCAAGTCTATGCACAGCCACAGGTTTTTAGTTTCTTTCCAAACATCTGATTCCAAGCAGGCTGAATCTATATCTCTGGGAGGTTGGTATTCCCCCTGGTAATATTTCTGTGCTCCCTCATTTAATGAATCATTCTGAAGACCAATAGCAGCAGCTCTCATTCAATAAGTGGTGGTTGCAAATTCCTGAACTGGGGAAGAGTGTTCTGAAAATTTTATCCAAAACCTGGATTTTTCTCTGCATTTGATTTTTTTTTGTAGTTCTGTTATATTTATATGTTGCTCTGAAACTTTCATATCTTCTCTTAAAGTTGCTTTCAATTTAAGTCTTCGGTAGAGGGGCTAATTTTAGACATGTAGTTCTGCTTGCCTTTTTTTTTTTTCTTTCTCATAAGAACATACTAAATAGAAAGCACTTTTCTACAGCACACTGTTCTAGTTTCGATTCCACCGTTTTTTCTCTTTTAGGAGTGTTAAAACGATGTCACTTAGTTTGAACAGCAGCAAACCTGAGCTCCAAACAGAGAAATATGCAGTCTTTCTCAAGACATGTTGAGACATCCCCCTGCAGCTGTAATGGGTTATCAGCACAACATCTCCACCCTTTCACCAGATGCAATCTCTTAGAGGCAACTTTGTCTTCAGACTTCAGCTGTATATCATCTGATCTCCACTAGTGTCAAAAGACCCAGGAGCTCTCTGTCTGTCTGCTGGGAACGTTGATCCACTCACCACAACTATGCACAAGATGTGAAGTCTTTCCTTCCCGTGCACTCTCTCTCTTAAAAAAAAAAAAAGACAAAAAAAAAAAAAAAAAGCTGTCAGTATTTCAGAAAGTGTGAGCAGCAGATCTCTGTGTACTTTAATCCATAAATAAACATTTCTTCTTTTGAACTTCATTAAAATTGGATGTGTTTTCACTGTAAAACACTTCAGCATCCCTATAATTTAGACATATATGGTGATGAATATTGCAATTAAGTTTTGTCTGTAGGAATAGTTGTGGTCTAGAAACACTCAATTTGTGCCAAAAAAGAAAATGAGAATCAGACTACAAGATATACTGTTTATAACAGTAATTTTAGAACAAGGTATTAAGCTATGCTCCTGCTGTTTTAACAGGCTGGGCCAAATGCGTCTTTCTTTTAATGACCAAGCTTGCAGGGAAGTTATGGAGAGATGAGTTCGGTTTTACTTCAGCACAATTATATGTGACTTTCTTCTGGTAAGACTTGTTGATGTACCACATTCAAATCTCCAGCTTTGCCTTCTCTGCATTTGACCTGAAGAAAGGGATTCCTACTTTAAAATGCTCATCAATCAGTGCTGCGTAGTTAAGCTGATAACAAAGCTAAGGCTAAGCCAGTGTTAATTTAGCCAACTGTTACATTACTGACAATATTTGTCAGCAAATGATTTTAATTAGACCAGCATAATGAGATAAGTAGGCTAAAACTAAGCAAATGACTAAAACTAAAGAGGGATTCTGATGACAAACAAGTCCTGATGGAGTAAGAATGATTTTTTTTTTGCCACCAATGTCTGAGTAGCATGTGGGAATGGAGGGACAGCACTAATCACATGAGAAATCACTTAAAAATGATGCTGGTGTGCTGGAATGCTGAGCTAGTGTCAGGAGGCTTGCAGAGCTTGAGCAAGTGCTGTGTAAACTTCCTGCTCAGCCTTGCACGTTGGTGACGCTCTGCTCTGGCCAGGCTCTTTTGTGTGCTGCGAGGCGATACAGTGGAAGGGCGTGTGGAATAGGACCTATTGAGGTTTGTGGCTGTAATTAAGAACAGGTAGGGAAAAAAAGGGGAAGAGTAGGTAAGGAAAAACACAGCATTTGTTTCAAGAAAGAAGTAAGAATGGAGAGGTAAAAAGAAAAGCATTCTTTGCTGTTTGAGCATGGAAATGCTTGAGATGCACGGCCTCCTGCTCTGTTTGTCTCTCTCTCCCTACATAGCTTCTTTGTTCTGATTTCTGGTGGAGTGTTCTGGCCCCTGTGTTATTTCCCCCTGCCTGCCCATGGTCTCCCTGAGACCTGCTGGCAGAGGGAGGTTTTCACAGCCTGAAGTGTTGATTCTGAGAAGTGTGAAGGAAGCAGAATGATGCTGGATGATGTGACTCACCTTGGAGATGTTGGTATTTTCTGGCTGAGGGAAAGTGTAAAGTTTCAGCTTTGCTAGTCCGGATGTTTTAATGGATATTGCTGCAGTGAGAGAAACCCTGGTCTGCACGTCTGGCTCAGTCCTGAACACGAGAATAACAAGTTACATACTAACATAAATGTTTAATGATTTATGATAAAGAAAATAAATTAGATGGCAAGCAAAATACTGGGTTAATTGACTATGGAGTCCTAACTTCCCCAAAATATAGCATTCCAGTCAAATATGGCTGAAATATCAGCTGCCATATGATGAATATTTTAAAGAAGATTCTATTATACACCTAGGGGTTCATTCGCTTCAGTAATGAGGACAGTTACCTCTAGGGAAAGGAAGCTATATTATGCTTGCCATTTAACCAGGGGCTGGTTTGACAGGCATCAGCTCAGACTGGATGTGTATATATAGGGAATCACAGCAGCTTGTCTCAAGCTTACTGAGCAGGAAATGTTGTGCTGCACAATACTTTGGGTTTCTATCTATGGATGGCACTGAGTGGGATTCAGACTATTTTTATTCCTGAGTCTGATTGTTGAGGTGGAATCCATCACCTACTAAATATTAAATCAGCAGGTTTTTTAAAGAGCAGCACTGTCTCTGCTGACTTGAATATCCTTATGTGGCCCAGAGGAAAAGAGAAACAAAGACAAGATGAGAAAACTATCGTCTTTGGCATTCTTCTTAATATTAATGATTTCTCTAAAGTTTTCAAACTGTTGAAGGCAAAAAGTGAGATAGAACTTTCACATGGGTAAGAAATGACCCAGGTGAAAAAAAAGCATGCATTATAAAAGCCACAGTGAAACTTCTGGAGTTGAATTATTTGTTGGAAGAGATGGAGAAAATGCATCAACAGATTATTTTTTAAACAAATTTCATTTAATTGTTTCCAATCAAACATGGCTGGGAATTGTTAGGAATGTGTCAATTCAAAATTACTTGAACAATCTCATGCAGATGCAATTTATGTCAGATTTCACCCTGAGTACGGTTTCTGAAACCCATTGTTTACAAATTCCGAAGTTTGGAGATAACTACCCAACTTACATGCCATTGTTCATCTTACCAGACTGACTGGAATTGTAAATAGTTCCTTCATGTTTTTCTTTTTAAAGTTGCACTTCATAGGCAATATCCAAAGACACCAGTCTGTGGGGTTTCTGAATGAGTAGTTCTAATATACCCATGGTTGCCTATGTGAGCACTCATCATACATCACTGCAGAAATAGAAACCCATCTCTGTCACTCTTAAGGGATGCTTTAAGCCCTTTAAGGATTCTTTAGGATTTTAAAAATTCCTTTTCTGATAATCAGAAGGTAGGTGAAATAACAAAGGCATGACAAATCATGCCACATTTTTCTGGTTTTACATTTTGCAAAGTAGTCACATTTCAGTTCCAGATATCAAAATGAATCATTGCTACATCAATCTCCTAAATGCAGGGAAGATTCTTAAAAAGTTTCTGGTTGCTTACTGCTAAGATGGAAGCTCACTTCTTATGTCCCATTTTTAAGACTTCAGATGACATACCAAAACATCCTGGATGCCCTGATATTTAAACAGCACATCCAGTGCCATTCGACAGTAGGAGAGTTCCAGTCCTGTACTTAATTTCAAATAATTATTCATGTTTAGCCAGATGAATTATCTAGGTTTCGGAATACAAGTGATTTATTTTTATGCTCTTTATTAGATAAACTGACCCTTCAATGCAAAAAAGGGACAAAATGAAAGTACTCATTAAGTTGATGTCTTTGCATATTTCACATGCATTTTTTAAGATCATGTTACATATTCATCAGTTTGTCTTAGCCACAGAGTTGTTGCCATGAATGCTCTGTAGGTATGTGGATATCTGAGCTGCTTTGTAGGAGACAGGGAGGTAAGGAAAAAAGGAAAAATCTAATGTGAAAGTGGGGAGGGAATAAGTGAGATTAGGAATTAGGAGGGCCTCTGAGCTATATAGGTCCCATTCTATACATCCAAATCTTTAGAGGCTGAAGGACTTCCTTTCCCAGTGTAACTTGATGTGCACTGGGAGTTTGATAAAATTTTGATGTTATTTAAAACCCAACAGTTATTATTTTTCATCTTGAGATAAGGGTCGAATAATCTTAAATTGTCCAGGGACCACAAACTTCTTTGTCATCCTATCAGTTCATTCATTACCTACATTGGTTTTAATTGTGTGTGAAAAAGAGAATATTTGAATAAAACCATGCTTTCTGTTTTGATTAAAAGTTGTGTTTCTGGAGCTTGTTTTAGATTTGTGCCCTGCTTGATGTGATGTCCTGTTATGTAAGTCCACAACATAAAGACTTTATCAAGACTTGGAAATTTTGGGAAAAATACATGGGTTTGTTTGTTTGATTGTTTGGGTTTTTAATTTTTTTTTTGTTTGTTTTCAATACCATATGGGTTTATATTTTTTTCAGATTGCGAAAAAAAATAGATCAATATTTCCAACATCATGTAGCTCAGAATTTTTTTCCACAGTGATAGCAGTGAATTGTGAGAAAGAGTTTGGAGTGATAATCAAATGTTTGCACAAATAAAGTATTTTCATCCCAGAAAGCTGTAAAAAATTTGCAGAGTGGTTATTAATTTTAAACAAAATCTAAACCCACTGGAGCTGGAACTTGGTGCTAAGACTGAAAATCCTAGTTCAAAGAACTCTTCCTTAATTTCTTTTTTCCCCCTTAATTCCTCTTCTTCCAGGTTTCTTAGCCCTTTGTCATGTCTTAGATTTGTTTTGCTATAAGGATGGAAGGGAATCAATTTCCTTGGCATAGAGCAGAAAGGCACAAGTTCCACAACTTCCCCAAGGCCTGAATGTCATTTGCTGCCTCCGGGAATGTTAGAAATGTCACAGCTGCCTGCAGTGGCCGAGGCAGCAATGTGGAACAAGGCTGATCTTGGCCCCGCTGTTGGCAGTGCCATTCCAGCAGCTCTCGTGTGCCCTTCGTGTGGGCAGCCCCAGGCATGCGAGCTCACCTCCAGTGAGTGCTTTGGGCTGATGGTGCAATGGGTAGGAGTGGGTGACCATTAATTATCCAATCTCTAGGAGATCCTGCGGACAAAGCAAGCAGTGGCTAGAACATGCTGCTGCAAGCCATCATGAAAATTCCTTGAAGCAACGTGGGGAGATGTGGGGAAGTGAGCTGTTGATGTGGCAGTCTGCTCTTGAGTAAGCTCTGGAGGTCAAAAGAATGGTGCGTGGGTATAAACTCATATTTTTCCCCCCCAAAGGCCTCAGCATAAACCTGGCACTGCTAGGGTCTTTCTTGGGAATGATATGATTGACGTGTTCTCTGCCTGGGATTTGTAGAAGGCTTATTTAATTGCCACATGTACCTACCCCCCGTTTTGCTCTTAACTCTCTGCTCATTTTTCTTTCCAAGTCACTGCTATAACCAGCGATTTTAGCCAGAAGCAGCTAAAATGACAGAAATCTATAAAAGGGGTTCATGGTTGGAAGTAGAGCACTACATGCTGAGTGTTGCCTGCCAGCATTTTACTTGGATTTTAAGTGAGGGGGAAGGAAAGTAAGAGTTCTCTTCTTCGTTTTTTAATTAATGCAGACACCATTTTCATTCTGAAGTGTCACACACTGAAAATCAAAGGAGCCTTGTATAAATAATAAGAAAAAAAAAGGTTCTCCCGATTAGTAATAGAAAAACATTTTCAAACAAGATCTACAGAATTACGATAGGGCTGGCACTTCCTCAAGGTGAAAGTCTCTCAAAATCATAACATAAATTATTGATTTGTCCAAGTCTCTTCTCCATAGGAGATTTACAATCTCATTTTCATAGTTGTCTTAAGAAGGGAAGAGAAAGAGATTCTTATCTAGGTCAGAATGAAAGCATCTTCTTTTTACAAAATAATAATAAAGCCCTATTTTAGTTAAAGCGAATAGTTATACTATGAAATTTTAGGGTTTCTGTTCATGTCAGGAGAAGCTCCATTTAAGAAAATATATTTACAGCTGTGCAAGTGTTATCAGAGCCACACTATATGACATTTCAGATACAAGGAAGGATTGTTGTGAATAGTAAGCCAGATATTTAAGGAAGACATCTGGCTTTCTTTGAATTTGGCTGATAAGAACTGTCTTCATGAAAAGAGGACTTCCCAAATAAAGAGGAAAAGGTGGAAAGTATGAAGACTGGCATGTTAAAAGGGAACAAGATATGAATCAGTCCCTTTTTTTGCTCCCACCTTAGTTCAAATACAGCAGTATGGGTCTAGCAAATAAAGACCAGGAAAATCAAACGAAAGGCTAAGTAAGGTAATATGGCATATAAGTGAAGGTAAGCATTTCTTGAAGAGCTTACTGTGACTGGCAGCAGCTCTCCAGGTCTATGAAGAAGGCATTTGACTGCTGAGGAACCAAAGAAAGTGAAACCCAGGAAGAAAGTAGTCATCTGTTAATCACTCCAGGCAGGAGAAGGGGTACCATCAGACACAGCAGGAGACAGAAGGTGATGAGCAGAAATGTACTGAGCAAGCAGGAGGGGTGTTTGGGCAATGCTGCCTCACCTTCTGTGGTGAGAAGCAGCAGACTTCAGAGGTTTCAATCTCATTATACACACGAGATTGAAATAAGCATGATGGAGAGGGTTAAAATTTATTATTAAAACCAAGAAAGGACCAGCAGAGCAAAATACTCCAAGAATTAGTGTTGTGTGTCAAAGAAGTCTTCAAATGACAGACAGTTTGAAACAAGTGATCTTAGGTGTTTGCTGATCAACGTCTTAAAAGAGACGTTAGAATTTAGTTCATTTAGACATAGAATTTAGTTCTCATCTACTGTGGTTGCCACAAAACCCCCAAAGTATAGTCTCTAAAGACTATTTTCAATAAAGAAAACTACATTGTGTTGTCCTGGAAGACTTAATGTGCACAGTGTGTTAAAAATGCCATAGTAGAAAAGTGAATCCTATCTTGGTTTTACTCTGATCATTTGGTCTGTGCTCCTGGTACTCTCTTGTTCAAGAATTCCTCCCCAGGTGGTTATTTTTCTGGCAGAGGAACTCAAATCAGATGCAGGTGCAATAGGCAGAATTAGTAAATACTTTTGTTTGCCACATACAGCTATCAAGGGAGCAAATGCATTGCAGAGGGCAGTATTAGATTGTCTTATACTACAGTTGCCAGGCGTCTGAAATAGTCTCAATTTTTTTGTCAGTCTTTGAAGAAGAATAACAGCCCCTAAATATGGATATTTGAACAGATCTTTGCAGATCTGTCTTTAATACTTTAATCTCCCAGATTTCTTGTTTCAAGGTTGGCACTGTTTGGTCACGATATTGTGGATATGTTTGTAGTATGCAATGTAGTCTGAGGCTGAAAATGGAATTCTGGAGTGTAAGGCAAGGGTGACTGCATGGGGACTCTTTCTTCCCTGCAATGTTGTAATAAGAAGAAGGTAGTTGCTACAGGTGATAAGAACTAAGTGAACACTCACTTGAAAATTGCAGATTAAATTCTAAGATGAGATCTGTGTCAAACAACAGTTCAGGAACCAGCTGGACCTGTGTGGGCTGTAAGTCCAAATATTTCTCTTTTGGACTTGCTGTTTCTCACAGTTCCTCAATAGCTACTTTCCTGCAGGGTGCTGAATATACATTGAAGTTACCTTAGAAAGCATTTTGGTAGCATATGTGGCTATTTCTGAGTGACCTTTCCATCAGATATGTGCAGACTGAATTTTTATTCAAGAGCTGCTAGTGCCCCTCTAAGTGCAAACATGTTCTTCACATCTAGCTATTGCTGTAATTCCATCACAATTCCTGCAACTGCTGTTTGAGCTGCAGGTGAAGCTTCACCAGGATTGTTGCCGGGGATGTAAAAGAATGTTCACATTGTGCTTCAGATCTGTCTCAAAAGAGCAGCCAGCTTGCAAATAACTCAGAAAAATAACCTTTGTCAGCAAAATAAACAGATTTCCTTCAGATATACTGGAAATTAGTCCAGTTGATGAGGAAGGAGGAACTGTTTTTTCCAGATCATTTTTTTCTGATCATGACCAGACATTGTCCCTTCCCAAACACTTTTTCCTCTGTGAAAGAAAAATGTTCTTCTTTATGATTGTAAGGTTTTGTACATACCAAGTGGCAGTTTTGCCAGAGGACTGACAATAGTCATGGAAAAAGTAGCTCAAACTAGGAATCACCTGGGCTGGTGGGTTTGTCTAGTGTGGAGCTCTTTCCTTTTCTTCTCATTCTAAGGGTATCCCTAGGGCTCTTGCTTGGCTGGATTCTGGTCTTGTTTGTGTTGGTGTAAATCAGGAGTAACTCAGCTCCCATCAGTGCAGTTCTGGTAGATGAGATCAGGCTCCAGGGTGTGGTATTCGATCACTCTATTCCGCTAAAGGAGCTACAAATGGGTGTTCATCTAGTTACGGTTTGCATAGATCCTCTGTTTTGTAGTTTTGCTATACGCTGTTCCATCAGATGTCCTTCCATTTTCCGCTCCTAATAACTATTTCCTGCTTAAACTGCAGCAGCTTTCATTTAAGATTCTGTGCAGCTTTTTACAAACTTCAGTTGCCTAAGTTTCACAACATTCCTGCAACAGTGAACATCAGTTAATCAGTGGGATTGTACAACTGCTGCATCCCATCAAATGTAGCTCCCAGACCAAAAGAAAAAACAAACCCAAGCAAACAAACTAAAAGACATGTTAAGACAGGATTAAGTATGCACTATTAATTTAATATGTCTTCAGAATTCAGGGCAAGGTGTGTTATCTAGATTACAGGAAACTTTTGGGAGAAAAGCGAAAAAACAAGCAAATATGTTGCCTTCATATAGAAAATACAGAAGAAATTTCAGACAGAAAGCAGACTTTGTGGACAGATTGGAGCAACATTCAGAACTCATTCTGTTTAGTTACAGTCCATTTGTGGAATTTCTGCCTTTTACGGTTCTCCCTTAGGGTTTTTCCTAAGATATTTAGGAATCTATCAGAAAATCACAAGGCTTAGCTTCCTAATTAGTGTTGTGAAGCTGTGTTTAAAGCATTCAGCAATTCAGTTGCAAAGTGTATAACACCTCTGAAAATCCTCCTTTCTCCACTGCCACCTTTCCTCCTGCTGAGCAGCGACTCTTAGCATGCTATACACTCTGGGCAAAATTTATGGGCTGCTGTGAGGGGTTTGTTTATGAAAATACCTGTGCCTTCCATGAGACAATTCCCACTTTCAGGCAGAGGCTCTTGCTTGCAGCATGGTAGTCCCTAGGTATGAGTGCAGGTAAATTTGTCCAGGGATTCTGGCCCAACAAAGCAAATGAGAGCATGACACGACCACGAGACAGTGCCCAAATGCAATGAAATTAGCTCAATTTTCAGTTACAGAAATTGAGCTTTTGGACAAGCAGGTCTTGCTGAAATCTATTTTATTTTTCTGATGAGAAACAGACACGGTTTGCTGTTAACTCAATTTTGTGTTGCAAAAGTTAAAAGGGAAACATTTCCAGGAATCTCTGATTGCAAGTCAATATATATTGAATATACCATTAATATGTTCCCTACTGCAGTAATAAGAAGACCTTGGGACCAAGCTCTTACTGATTGATTCTCGTGAGCTCAGCTGGTGGTCCTTGGGCCTTATTAAATTCTTCTCCTCTTGTTTTGCACACTTATTCCCTTGAGCTACAGCTTATCTGTGTAACTTCTCTCACAGCTTGTTGATTCTTAATATAATTTGTTGAGCGTTAAGGTTCAAGGTTGGCTCATCCCTATAATTAAGCCTTTTCAGCTTTCAGCAGTCAGTTCTGTTGCACTTAGCTTGATTTGCTTTGCTTAAGGCTTTCTGAACAATTGGTTTGCTCGGTGCTGCTGCTAACCCCAGTTCCAGCCCTGCAATGACCTTTCTCCAGCCCCGATTATTTATGTGTATCCTGC
This sequence comes from Origma solitaria, assembly GCA_013397895.1. Lineage (NCBI taxonomy): Eukaryota > Metazoa > Chordata > Aves > Passeriformes > Acanthizidae > Origma > Origma solitaria. The sequence continues at coordinate 979,247 of VZRL01004872.1, forward strand.
AGTTCACTGGGGAAGTGTGTGTTTGCTTCCGAACAAAGATTGCTGTCTATTATATATAACCTAAAAATACAACTGTGAACATGTGTAGGAGCTAGGAGCAGGATTTTTTTTTTTCCCCTGGAGTTAATTAGCATACTGTTGTATTTATTTCAAAACCTACAAGATGGATGTTTTTAGAGGTTTATTGTTCAAAAGTTGCTTTAATTATAACAACAGACAGACTGACAGGTGCAAAGTACAACTGGTTACATTCATGGGCTTTATAAAACAGTTTAAACTATTGCATTTATTTATTGCTATCTTCACTGGAAACCTGGAGTTGCAAGAGGAAATGCCTGAGCTTTGGTACATATGTTGTAGAGTGGTAGACAAAAACCTGTAAAGTCATGGGTGTTGAAAATGTCCTGCTACCCAGAAACAAGTAGGATGGTGTCCTAAATCCATGTGCTCATTAAAAAGGAAAAAAAAACCAACCAAACAGGTCAAGCAAAAAAATCTGTTTGACTACTAAATATGCCTCTCTCTGCTCCATCTCCCCATCTTTCATTTGTTTGTCCAGATTTCCTAGGATGAGGCTTAGGCCTTCATCCTCTGTGTGTGTGTGTGTCTGATCACAAGATGGCTTCACTCATGGAGTCAGGAAAATCAGAAGAGAAAGTTTCTGAATGTCTCCATTATGCAGAAAGCTTCATCTGCAAATCATGACTACCCCAAGACCCAATAGCACCATGGTTGTGGTGCTCTTAAACACCAGGCTGCATTAATCTGGGCTCTCACAGAGATTTTATTAACTTTTGCCTAATGAAAATTCCACAAATTTGGTGTTGAATAATAAGTATGGTTTATTTCTTTTTCTTTAAGAAACCGTAGTTGTAAAAGCCAGTAATGTTTGTTTGTGTTGGGGGGCATGCAGTATGGGGAAGATAAAAAAAGCCCTCCAGTACCTATAACTGCTGCAGCTTGCAGAAGGGAGAATTTTCTTCATTCTGCTGCAAGACAGGGTGCACCACCAGAGCAGGGGCTGCCAGGGGTCAGGCTCAAAGGAAAGATGGCTTGGAAATACAAATATATCTCCTTACTTTTACTCCCTCATGGATTCTTGCCTGGTCTTGTGAATTCTTGCAGTTTGCACTCACCTAACCCTGGATATTCAGTGCTGTTAAGAAGTTTCCATTACCATCAGCTATAAATTTTGTTCACCGCACCCATTCCCATGAGCATCCAAGCACCTGGTGTGATACACCATCCAAACAGAAAAAGTAAAATAATGCAGAAAGTGGTAGCTGGAATTATGGGCATGAGAGATACATGTGAAACCCATAAAAATGGCGGGTGGGTGTTCTCCCAGGCTGGCTGTGCTAAGAACAGAGTGGGTGAAGAAGTGGCAGAGTGGAAAACCAGCTGAAATTAGAGTCTAATGCGAGTTGCACAGGAAGGACGGAGAGAGGTGAGGGGGAGTTCATAGGGCAGTCAGGCAATGTGAAGGAAAGAACAACTTCCAGCTGTAGAAAATTGCAGGGAGGAGACCAAAAGGAAGCAATTCTCACAGACAGTAAACACTTTTGCCATTATAGTAACTCAAATGAATAAATATTTATCTTGTTAAGATGTCCAAAGGACTTGCACCTCTCTGGGTTGGTGTCTGAGTAAATGTGCAAACTGTCTCATTGGGGCTTCCTAGGGAGACCCAGTGAGTTTGTTGCACAAAGCTTCTGACAACAGGTCAGGATAAAAGAATTCAGGTCTCCTGGGCAAACTGCTGTGCTGGCTCTGTTCCCCCCTGTGCATAACAGACTCTTCTGTGCTCTACCCAAACTCCATCAATGTTTGACGCTCTTCAGATACCGCAGCAGCTGATCCTCTGATGGTGCTGCTGCATTCTGCTGCTTCTGCACTTGCTCTCCTGAAGGCAGAGCTGTCTTGTGCTTGCATTTGGCATGGCAGAGGGACCACAGACCATGTCCAGCCTTTGGAGGTGATGGTGCCCATAAGGTGAATTTGGGTCAAAGAGATCAGTTGGAGTAAGCCTCCAGAGGTTACACTGTCCAACCAAATGTGAGAATAACTTCAGATTTAAACCAGGTTAATCAGGACCTTGTCCAGTCATGTTTCCGAAATCTCCCAAGACAAGAGACTCCACCATGTCCCTGGACAACCTCTTTCAGTGCTTAATCACTCTCAGTCTACATTTTTATCCTATTATGTCCAATTAGATCTTGTCTTGCTGCAACTTGTTGTGACTATTGCCTCTTGCTGAGCACCCGAGAAAAGAGTTTGGCTCCACCCTCATGCAAACTCCTCTTTCTATTGCAGGAGGCTGCAATTAAATTCCCCTATACCCTCCTCTTCTCCAGGCTGATAAAACATTCCACCAGCCTCTCCTCAGATTTAATCTGCTCCAGCCTCCAGCTAAATGGCCTTTCTCTGGACTCCTTCCAGTTTGAAAATATATGTCACATATCGGTGCGCCCCAAGCTGGACCTAGATGCAGCCTCACAAGAGTTGAGCAGGAGCAGTATTCCCCCTTGTCTTTCTGGCTGTGCTCACTGCTAAGGCAGCACTGTATTCTACACTTCTGCCCAGGCCTCTCTTGCAGAGCTACGAGCCAGGCAGTCCATCCCCAATTTGTACTGCCACGAGGGACATTTCCATCCCCAGGGCAGGACTTGGCATTTATTCTTGCTGAACAGAATGTGTTTCCTCTCTGTCCAGCCCTCTGGCTTGTTGAAGCCCCTCTGTGAGGCAAGGCAGCTCCTCAGCATAGAAACTCTTCCCCATAGCTTGGCATCAGCCATCAGCCTTTTTATTTGTTCTCTCCTGCTCACTGATGAAGACATTAAACAGTGTCATCCTCCATATTGGCCTCTTGGGAACACCACCCCTAATTAGCCCTCGGAATTTGAACTGTTGGCTACTGCCCTTTGAGAGCCGGCAAATTTTCATCTACTGTGCTGTATGTCACCCATCTGCCAGTGTGTCACACTAATCCTTTGGGGAATCCCTATAACCAGCTGGAAGAAACGAGGGCTGAAATTGAAAATACTTCAGCCAAAGTTTTCAATTGGAAAAATCCCTGGAGAGTTGATTATGAATCAGAATAACAGTATCCCACAAAAAATTTGTGTATTAGCTTATCATCACCACCATCACCATCATCATCATCATCATCATTGTTGTCCTCTTAGAATTTAAAAATTGCATTAAAAAAAGATGTGTATCATTGTTCTTTAATGAATAAGAACCTTTTCCATTTGTATATTTCTGTCTTTCAATTGATAGAATGCTTCAAAATAACTAGAGGTCAATATACATGTAACAAGAAATTTTCTAGACTTTATAATAAACAGTAATTTCTTTTTTGTATACATTTTTTCCTAAATGGAAGAAAATTAGTGCCGCACAAATTCAGCTTTTATTGCTGTTGCCATTCACCCATTGAAATCTCAAGCAACCAAAAACCTGTTGCCTCTCTGCAGCCCCTGGGTTAACCAGGTATCAAGCAGTTCATACTCTGAAAATCTACCAAATTCATTTCATTTAAAATTCAGCACAATGTCTTCCCTTTTGGCAGAAGGAGCATTTGAATACAGCGATCAGTGTGCAATTTTGTTTCTTTCTACCTGTGCAAAATGAACGTTTCATAGCTGCAACGGAGTCTGAGGACTTGGGAGAGCCCTTGTCCAAGTGCAGCACAGGAGAAGGAAGTACATCCTGGTTCTGTCCACTATGAAATATACCTCAGACTTCCATTTCCAGCATTTGTCTCTCCTGTGCATGTGGAAATAAATGAGATAAGGCTGATACTTATTTATGGAGATGTAATGTCCTCTGTTTGTGTAGCTGCAGGAATGCTCAGTTTATCAAAACCAAAAGATGTATTAGATTATCATTAAAAAAATTCCATCTGATGTTCTTGGTTGAGTCTTTTTATATATAAATAAATAAGACAAATGCATGAAGTTCAGCAGACGGGCTTTGTTAGAATTTTGAACAAAAAAGGGCTCAAGGAAATTCAACTTACATTAGCAATTAGCAGCTAAAGGTTTCAGGAATGGGCAGTTGGGATGCAGTGCAGAAATGGTTCACAGGAACAGCCTGGGTTATGAATCGGTATTTTATACTACAGCTGACATGATTTTATGGTCTTAAATAGCTTGGCTAATCTGAAGATTTTCACTACTTTCACAGAAAATGTGGGAGAAAGAAGATTACATGTGATAGGATTTTCAGTTAGCGGCAAGTGAAGCAGATGCATAAATTTTACCTTGAACCAAGCAAGCTCTGCTTTCAAGTAAACTTTGCAGGCTGCAGATGATGTTCTCATCTTGTTACTGTTCATTAACCCAAGGATGTGAAATCATTCTCTATATCTAGTCTCTCGCCTCTCACCAGTCACCCCCTTCCCTTCCTCTCTCTCCCCCCACACTGAATTCCTGTGTAAATAGTGCAAGTTCATCCATCACCAGGTAATCAGAAGACTGTCAGGATCTACTGGCTGCAAAATTTGAGAGTATGTATAATTTCATTTGTAGTACAGAAGGACATATTTGAGAAACTGCTGGACAGAGAAATAGAAAGATATGGGTGTATTTCACAAAATAGTTAGCTCTTGTTTTGCACTAGGTTTTACATTAATTTTTTTTCTTAATCATATGGACTGTTTCTCTTCTGTGCTGTAGTTCACATTTGGCCTGCTTTCAAGTGAATCTTATAAACGGGGGCTATTGCTGTAAATGAAATATAGAAAACATATGCAAATACAGGAAGAAAAAATAATCTTCATACTATTAATCTCATGTAAATAACACAAGTGGGACTTTAGTCATAGAGATTTCAAATGTGAGGGATTTATTTAATCTAGTTTTCAAGGCAAGTTTTGATAGCTTTATATAATAAATATTTTGTTTAAGAAAAATCTCAAGAAAGCCCTCTGTCCATTTGAATGTATGTTAACATTCCTGTGCTTGAGACCTCCCTGAACTGTCTTATTCTGTGATTTTATGCTGTTGACTTTGCCTTTTTTGCTGGTAATGTCAAGCTTACTTGTCCAATCTAAGCTGTGTGGCTGAGGCACTCAGCATTATCCATTGTTTGAACAAGGTCTTGTTGTGTGCTCTGGCTGATTGATTGCTTATTCTCAATAAACAAAGACTTGCACTCAAGGTCTTTGAAACATTTCTTGCTCAACTAGTCAACTTATATTCACAGAAGGTCAGCTGTCTCTCTCCTATATTCATTTATTCAAATAGATAACTTTTTTTTTTCCTCAGAATCACTATCTTAGAAAGGAAGAGAGAGCAGTAAGGAGGAAGTATTATTTTCCTAGTCCTACTTATCTTTCTGTTTAAGATATAGAGGTTTTGTGGGTACATCTTTAATCTGAAGTCACAGCACAAGATATTTTTAATGAGCTCCATTTATTCTGAAATGGGATAAAATGAAATTGTAATAATGCTAGAAGAGGAGCAGACTGAAACTCATTGTTTCCCTGTGAAAAGAGAGGGAACTGGGAGTTATGTTGTGAATATCTGTAAAGGGTTTTGCTTAGCTGGGAGCTTCATTTGGGAAGAGTATCTGTTGTCAATATAAACCCTTTGCAGGTGATTTAGTCGATAGTTCTTGCCCAGTTTTCCTCCTTCACTGACAAAATTGATTAACATAAGCAGTTTTAAAAAATATCCTAATACTACAGTGTCTCAATAAGAGTTCAGTCTGCCCTGTTGTCTATAAAAAAGTCCTATGGAATTAAGATTTTTCCCAGCCTTACCATTCTGTATCTCTAATATGAGTGAGATAATTGCTAAGTAGTACTTTCCCTGTCTACTCCAATGGAAAGATGCAATCTGGAGGTGCAGATCTGCTTTCATTTTACTCTCAGGGGTAAAGAGAAGTCTACTGCAGGTTGCTGATATTTTGCAGTGGTAATGACTCCACTATGCTGTGCAGGCACAAAATAACACAACTGTCTGTCTTGTCGTGTATTCACCATTCCTTTCTACCTACTCCTATGCAAGGAAAAGTCTCATAAAAAGGTGAGATCAGCAAAGTTCCTCCAAATCAAATTAATGATGTCACTATAAAGAGGAACTTTTTATAGCATATAGTATGTATGCTATTGACAAGTTTTATGACAATTCTATAGTAAGAGTCAGCCACATTAAAAAAAGTATCAATCCTAATGTATTTGAATAAGGTTCTCCACCCATCCCCTCTTAGTCTCTTTATTGGAATTATATTGGGCAGGGGGGGAAGGACAAATATTTTATAGAACTTTTTTTCTTTTCTCTCTTTTTTCCCTATAGTCATAAGAATTTTTTTATTATTTAAATAAATTTCAAGGTCAATGCACACCTATATTGCTATGTTCATAAAAATATATGTGAAAGTTGCCTCATCCTCTGCATTCCTTTGCTGCATAGTGGAAGTTTATTCTTATGCTTACATTAGTGAATCATTCATTCTTTTATAATATGACATTATATATATAAACATCACTTGTTCATGTTTTTGGTTCTGTATATCATTAATATTTGGAGGACAATATGTGTCTTGAAAAGTTAATTGAAACAGCAGATCAGAGCTGTTTTCTACTTGCAGAGGCAGATCACATGTAGAGGCAGTGAGATGAGATCAATACTAAACAGGTATTAACACGAGGGAAGCGTCAAACTCCATTTCTCCTGCAAGAAAAGTGACTAATACAGGAGAGGCTGATTTAGCAGGAACATTTAGTCATGGCTTGCTCTAAATGTGCCATTCGGTGAAACACATAATTACACACCAGTAGCTCTAGGTAACAGTGTGCTGGAAAACAGGGCACTAAGAGGAACAGAACTCCAACTTTGTAATTTTAAGAAGTGAAGAGCACTTTGTATGTAATCTGTCATTTTACACACACGCACACGGACAGTCTGTTAAATCTTAATTTGATTGGAAAAAAGGCATTCTGGCTGATTGGTGTGGCTCCATTCCTACTGCCTGTAAGTCTGGAGATGGCAGCTACTTCTCCATCCCTGTCAAGGGGGTTCCTAAGATTTTCACATGGGTCTGTCTGCAGTACTATGCCCTGTCCTTTTCCAGTGGATTTTCACCTCGGTAATTCTCCTCACCTGGTAAATAGGCAATTTCGTTGCTGTGACTGGTACCTCAGGCTCTACCCCCTTCTGTGCAGCTTATTTATCAAAATTTGAACAATGCACACTATCCCCCTATGACCCTCATTCTATCGGGTTTTTTCCCTGTCAGAGATTGCTCTATTTGAATAATCATTTTGAGAGAATAATCACTTTGTCTCCAGAGACAGACCCTGATAATCTCGTTTCCATTTTGACTTTGCATCCTATGGTTCCTTATATCACCCAGCACCTTGCATTCCACAGCCACATTAACCAACATAAGTAACACCTGCTGCATCTGGGTTAAATTTTTTTCCAAAAAAGGTGAAGCTTTTGCAATAATGTGTCTTGAAATTATTATTTTTTTTGAGAACATCAACATCCCTACACATATATATTGCTAACTGTGTGGAAAATAAGGTTTTTGGGAGGTAGGTAGGCTTGTGAGAGTTTTATGTTATAGTCTTTGTAGCCTTCAAATTTTACTCCTGTGGTGGAAGTGCCAGCGTGCCAAGTGAGTGGCAGTTTCGGCCATAATCTTTATCTTTTAATCAATCTTCTAGATATAAGTCACCTTGAACATAGCATTTAATTTTTTTAGCTATATTCAGTATTATGTGGGATGCTATTGCAGAATCTGAAAACCAAATCTGAGAAAATGCAGCATTTATTGTTAAACATTGCAAAATGTAGTGCAAGTTTTTTCGATTCTGTGAACATTTCTGATGCTCCAGGACAAAACAGGTACTTGAGCTTGAGGACAACTTGCAGCTGATCAGGACAAAGTATTCTTCTTGTGCTGAAGATGATGTCAAATGACACTGATGAACTCATGTCATACTAATTCAGCGCTAGTATCTAATTCAGTGCCAATTCATCCAAATTAAATAGTATAGGTCCTCTGTTCTAAGGAGAATGCACTAGGGGTAAAAATGCTTTGGATTGCTTTGTTTCTTTTTGTCACCAGAAACTTCACTGGGATCAGCTTAATCTGGCTGGTCTTTGGGTAGAAGTTATCGAGAATGGGAGAGCCTAGGTAAGCACAAACTGCTTACTGGGAAGTAAGTAAGTATTTCCCACTGACTGGGAAATATGGGTTGATCTGTATCGTATTTTGAGGGGTATAAATGAAAGTGATTAAGAGCCAACATTCATACCAAATTCTTCCTAGTTATATGATTTCTGCTACAAGCAGTGAAGTTAATTAAGAGAGGTATCCATGTGTAGGATTTTTAACTTTAAGGGTTAAGGAATCTGAACAGGTGTGAAAGATTAGATGTAGCTGAGAACAGTAAGCTGGTGGAAGAAAATCCCCTGAGCAAAGACTGAATGTAATAAACATCAGTATAAGAAAAGAGAAAAAATCACCTTGCCCAGGAGAAAAGTTTTAGAATTAGTGTTTGGGTTCTTTTTTTTTTCCCAGTAGATTCTATTCTTTTCATAATTAGCAGTTCTTGTGTGATTATTTGAAGAGGGTGTTTGTGCTTTATGATTAACTGAGTACCTGTATATCATATAACTAACTGCAGTACCTTCAGCTCTTTCTAGTGTCACAAAAGGTTAAGAACCAGTCTTTTTGATGTACAGTAAATGCTAATTGGCATCATATTTTACTGGAAAAGCTTGTCCTCAGTCAAAACAAAAAACTGCGTTTTTGTAATCAGCAGTTGTGGCTGTCCTTGCTTGGCAAGCCATAGCCTTGTCCAGGCAACTTTTTCTCTGTCCTGTAACTCAATTTTTGGGGGTTTTTTTGAGGGGGGCTTTGTTTGTTTGGTTGGTTTTTGTTTGGTTTTGCTTTGGTTTGTTTGTTTTTGTTTTTTTTAAAACTCAATAGATATTAAAACAGAGTGCAGAATGAAAGGGGATATGGATTCAGGTGGATAATTATTTAACATGAGAAAACCCCCTCATCTTTCTAAATTGAAGAGGAGAACACTTCCTATGTAATAGTGTACTTTCTCTTCTGCTCTCTTTCTGTTTTGTTCATTTTTCATTTTTGTAGATTTGATGGCAAAAGAGCAATGGGATCTAAAAAATCAATATTTTTCTCAAATTGATAAGAACTTTGTTTACACTGACAAGCTTTTTCGAGTCTCAATTGAACAGTCTGCTCTGACCTCGCAAAGCCCTTGATATATGCACACACAAATAACTTCGGCAACTGGTGCCAGGGTGACCAGGCCCAGCCCAGGTGTAAGTGAGTACATAGATTTGCAAGTAAGCACATAGAATTACAATCATATCTCTCCAACTTAATTGCCTCATAGAAAATAAACACTCCCAGTTACACGATCTCCCCTATTGCCAGGACAATACAAATCACAAAGATCTGTGATAAGACCCTGCTTTTAATGAAAGAAGATTGTATTTCTCCTTAAATCCCTCTAAACCTTTGACTTGATTGAGAGGAGAAGCTAAATTAAATTGAGTTTGAGAAGTATGAAGATTAAAAAGTCCCCTAAGACCTTTGTTAAGATGAGGGTTTGAAAAGCTTTGAGGATAAGATTAGAAAATCTTCACCCAGGCAGTCAGTGTGGGCTGGAGCTGCTCAGCCTTGCTCATACTGTGAGAGATGCTGAGCACCATCAATGCTCTACACTTGGGCACTGCTCAGGCTGAGCATCCTCCAGAGTTTCACCTGGGAAGCCAAACTTGGGCACTACCTGGAAGCTGTGTGCTCCTGCCCTGCTAATGGGATGTCACACTGACTGCATCTTGTTATTAATGTTGGCAGTACTCCTCTGAGCAAGAACGTGTTGTTGTCCCAGACAGGTAAGGCATGGGAAAGGCTCCATTCATGCAGCGGTGTAATGAAGAAAATTGTGATCCATACCAAAGTATTGTGAAAGAATTCCTGACCACTTCAGCTACACCAAAGTGCCAGAGCTTACTGTGGGTTTGTACACTTTGTACTGGTTGCTGTTTGCCAACTTCCAAAACTGGTTAGACATCTTTTTCACCTCTATGAAAACCAAGATTGCTTTAAAAATCTAAGGGCTTAAAATAAACGTTTTTTGGGATGGCTGCTTGCTTTTAGGGAGTAGTGAGGGGAGAGTACCCTGATCCCACTGGGGAGGTGACCATGCCCTGTGCTCAGCTCTGGCAGGCAGGGCACACACCCCAGCACTGCATCCCTGCCCCAAAGCACAGAGAGGACCCTGCTCTTCTTGTGTCCATCACCTGCTGTGGCTCTTCCTGGCTGCTTCTGCATCGAGCTGACCCTCCAGAGGGGTGGAAAGGCCTACCAGGATTTCTAATACTTTTGCTGTGGCCAATCAGTGAGATGAGAAGATTTTAGCTTTCTGTTTGCCTGTGACTTCTCAGCCCCAGAGAGAAGCAACCTGGTCCAGTGAAAGGCATCCCTGCCCACAGCAGGGGGTTGGAACTGGATGATCTTCATGGTCCCTTCCAACCCAACCCATTCTATGATTTTATGGAGGAAAACAGTGAAGTTGACCTGTTCTCTGTGGGAATGGATCTGTCGTGGTGTGTGGAGGAGAGCTGAGGGGTGGGGAACTTCCACGCAAAGAATCTGTCCTCATTTAGCACACAAAAGAAAAGCCCTATGAAAAATTCAGAGCAAAAGCAGCAAAATGACCTGCTCTTCACCTGCATACCTTCTCATGGGGTGCTACAGTTACTGAAAGTTTTATCAGATCCCTGGTAAGCAGGATATAACAGAAATTACCTTTCTAAATCCACATTTATTGATTGGTATTGTTATGGGCTATGACTCTGGCCTTTGAGAGAATGTCCACCTGCTAATAATGTGATTCAAATAAGGGCATTGATGTAGAATTCTGAAGTGATTTTAAAGTACTGTGCAAAGGGCCTGAATTTCAAACATAAAAGTAGGCAGCAGCTGTGTTTGATAAAATGAATATCGAAGTGTACTCTATGGCAGGTATTACCTTGCTTTGAGAGTTATTTTCAAAGATTAATTTCATTTTATAATCAGATATTAATTTATGTCTTCACAATCATTGAATGCACGTATTCATGTATAGATATATTCAAGCCTAACTTCCAAACTTGGCTCAATTTAAAAATTAAATTATGAAGTCAAACATATTTAGAATATAGAAAAAAAAAAAAAAGACCTTGCCTGCTGGAGATGTCGCAGCCAGCTCCTCCTTACAAATAATATATGTAATAAATGACTGTGCATTCAGGCTCCTGTTTTGGATGTGTTTTCTAGTGATTCCTCTGTGTCTTTTTGTTGGAAATTCTGTGAACCTTTTTATGGGGCAACATTGCTTTCCCTACGGGTGCCTGAGAGATATGCAATGTTTCTCACTGCTGTAGTTCTGTGGCTGTCAGCAGGCAGCTGGCCAGAGAACCTTTATTTAGCAAATGTGAACAACTGGAGAATTTTTGTTTGCAAGATTGACGCGACCTGCCTCAATTTACTGAGCAATAACAATGTTTCTCCCCCACTGAATAGATCTAGCCTGAAGCTCCCTGACATTAATAAATGATTAGATCAACCCCTCTTCCCTCCCTATCTTCTTCTAGCTACAGGTGTGAGGTATGGAGACATAAGCAATAGTAGCTGTAATTTGATACAGAAGCTGGAGGAGAGCAGGGGAGAAGAAAAACTCTTTGGGTAACTTTGTAAAAGTTAGTAGTTAAAATGCAGTGAAAGATTACTCATTAGCTGGGTATTACTATATTGTGTTGTCATTTCTTGAAGGAAAGAATTTGCAATCCAGCTGTTAATTTGTAGTCAAGATATTTTTCAGGTAAGACCATAATGAAATATTTAATCTGCAAACAAAGTTGAATGAAACTTTTCCGTGGGAGAATGGAAATTGGGAGCAAACTCCACTCGAAAGACCTTCTTTCGAAAATTGATGTAGTCGATTTTTGTTCAACAAATTGACTAATGAATTTGTGACAGTCTTGGAAAAAAAGTAGGATTCTAGGTGGGGCAGATTCTAGCTAAGCTCAGATTGCCAGCAATTTTAGGAAGTCTTTATCCCTCTTCTGCTTTAGCTACTTGGGGTTAAATACTAGTGCTGGGAAAAGAGCAACTGCATTTTTGTAGACCTTGTTTATAATGACTTTTGCATTTTGCTATTCATTTGGAAATTACCAGTTTCTTGCTAGTTTACTTGATGATGAATCTTGCTTTCCTTCTTTGTTCGTTCTGATCTGTCAGCACAATCTCTTTCCCTGCAAGGCAGAGGTGTCCCTAACAGCTGTGAGATTTTTCTGGCTTTTTGGTTTAGAGGGGACCTACGAAAATTTCCTGTCTATTTTGTGTACATTTTCCTTTGACAATTTTTCCAATATTCAAGTGAATAAAAGGAATCGACTTTTAAAAAAATGTTTAAATTTGGTTTGACTATTGTGTGAAATGACTGACTTTGCAGGTAGACATTAAAGTGGACATCTCTGTAGGTCTCCCTTTGCCTTGAAATATTTAAGTATTTATAATATGTTTGGAAAAATACCAGATGCCTTTGTGGATCATAAAGAAACCTGGTAGCAGGTGATAGACACATTTCACTACAAGAGTTTGGGGCTAGGGTTTGAACCCAAGGCTCCTGGGCTTTGGACTGCTTGAATACCTGTGTTGTACTAATAAAAGCTGTATCTTTACTCTTTAGAGAATCACAGAATATCCTGATTTGGAAGGGACCCATGAGGGTCATCCTGTCCAAGTGCTGACTCCACACAGGGCAAGTAAAATTCAGACTATCTAAGAGCATTGTCCAAACACCTCTTGAACACCCACAGGCTTGGGTCCATGGCCACAGGCTGGGGAGCTTGTCCCAGAGATGGGTATTGCTTGCCTCACTATTTCAGTATCCAGTAGGGCTATTTTTACTGTTTATGGTTTAGCATGTCCTTGGTTAGGTAATTACAAAGTGGTGAACAGAATTAGTCACTTCTGAAACTTTTGCCTAGCCATGAAACTATCTCAATTCCAGATATTGGAATGAGAATACAGATTTCAAGGGTCCCAGTCACTGACTTGAATAAGATTATTGATAATTCTTAATTTTTTCGTATATGCATTACAAGAAGGGATCATTATCTGAGATTTTTCATTTGTGATATTCATATACAGATTCTTGAAATTTTCTATTTAGTACAGCAGATGAGGAGGAAGAGGTAAAGCTTTAATGGTTTTCTAAATGTTACTATAAATAACTCATCTGTTTATACTGAAGTTTCTAAACTGCATATGTTTTGGTTGTGTTTTTAAGCTGCATCCAGTATGAATGGAAACAAACTTAATTTCCATGTTGGTTTTTGTCCTGTGATATTTTGCTTCAAATAGTGCCCTCATGATTTACAAATATAAATGTTCTCTTTCCCTAATGAGTGAATATGTCACATCCTGGTTAGATACATTCAACACGAGACTTACTAACATTTTCACTTCATATGAAGAGGGTTAATTATGAACTAGACTACAGATCTCAAATACATCAGCAAGCTAAGTAGTTGGTGACTGCTGCAATCAGTTAACTGCAAGGAAATGAAACAGGACTTATTTACATTTAGAGTGATGCCTGAGTTCTTAATCACCTCAAAGCATTTAAAAATTAACTTTACTACCAACAGCTCAAGAGGCATAATGAACCCCAGGAGGGAGTTTTCTTCTCTTTCATTTTCATTGAAGCCATCTATTCATTTACATCAGACTACTCTCACTCCAGTCTGTTTTCCTGCTAAAACCTCAAAAGTTTCCTGATTTCATTTTCTTAAATAACTTGTGGTTCATTTGGTATGCTTTGTCATAAATTAGTATTAAAACTGTGCAAAAACACTTGGCAAGCACTGAAGTACATGCAGCCACAAATCCTTTAAGGACAAATAGAAGCAAACAGCTTAGTCTTCCTGTGTTTTTGTTGTAGATGTAACTACTTATTAAAAAGGCAACAACATACTTGAATTATCATCTTCGTGCTCCCCCAAGCTTTTGCACCTGCACAAGCACAATTTATGATTTCACACACGGACAGAGCCATGCTCCAGAGAGGGAGCTATGCTGTAATCAAATGAGCAGCTAACAGCCTGAGCAGTAATGACATTTGACAATCGGCAATTTAGAAGATGGAAGCAAAGATACTGAAACTAGTACAAATTCTCCAAGCTTTCCACCATAACTTTGTTTTGTCTTGACTCTTATTTGCCCTGAATCTCCTAATAGGAGCAATCCTTTCATAATAAACTCAGCCAACCCATTATTTCTATATGCTTTTTTTCCATTGCTACAAACATGAAGCATTAACACCTCCAAAAGTGGCCTGTCCCCTTGGGAAAGGTCTCAGTTGCAAGGGGAAAAAATATATTTTCTTTGGAAGTTTTCCTTTAAGGGTTGAACTATTTTCCTGGGCTATCTACTGTTGCAGTGAAGGTGATATTTTGCGAGACAACAGTAATGAAGAGTACTGCAATCCAGAAAACGTAATAAGGGTAGAACTTCAGAAGAAATTTTTTTTTAATTGTGATTTAATACACAAATTGAACTAAAATGTTTATGTATCTATTAAGATAAATAGAAATGCTATCAGAGCAGATTACAGTTATTATTTTTTTAATATAAGTGACAATATAATAGTATCACAGCAGTTCTGGTAAACAGTAGATACATAGTTAGAGTAGATATGGACACATTTATTTAATAAAGTAAGTTCTTTTTACACTTTTCTCATGTCTGTTCTTTCAATGAAACTTCAGTCATAAATCTAATGAACTTATAAAAAAATTGTTACAACCAGTTTTATTACCTGTTTTTTTTACAAAGCAATTACATATGCAACTAAAAATCTCAGGTCTCTAATTACTTGGGCTTCTTATGGGGCAGTGTCATCAAACTGACCTGCAGTGTTACGGGGTTTAGCTGCTGTGTGTGAGGCATCTGAGCCCTCCTGGCTGCATTAACTCTGCACCCCTGACCTGCTGCAGCTGCTTGGTAAATTGGATGGAGGAGTTGATCCTTTGGAGAAATAGGTGGTGTTAGCACTTGTGCAGCCTGGGGTGGTGTGGAGGTGGAAATAAATGCCAAGGAAGGGAAAAAGAAGTCATGTGGTTTAGCCCCAGCTGGCAATAAAGTCCATGCAGATGCTCAGTTTTCACCCCGTGCCCCCACTGGCATGGGTAGGAGAATCAGAAAAAAGATAAAACCTGGGGCTTGAGATGAGTAGTTTAATAATTGAAATAAAAGGTAATAACAGCAACAACAATGATGCAAAGCAAGACAACAAGAAGAGAAAGAGAGATAAAACTCAGGAGAGACAAGTGATGCACAGGGCAATTCCTTACCACCCCTGACTAGAGCCCAGACTGTCCCTGAGCAGCAATCAGCCCCTCCCAGACAGCTTTTCCCAGCTGATATACTGAGCAGGATGTTCTGTGGCATAGAATACACCTTTGGCCATGCTCCCTCCTGGCTTCTTATTCTCCTCCTCACCGGCAGGGCATGGGAAACAGAAAGGTCCTTGATTTAGAGTAAGAACTACGAGCAACAGCTAAACCGCTTCTGTGCTGTCAACACTTTTCTCATACTAAATCCAAACCCACAGCACTAGAAAGAAAAGTAACTCTATTCCAGCCAGAAACAGGACAAGAAGCTGGGGTCTAATTTTTTTAGATAACCATATCACATCCGTACTGTGAATCTACATCCTCAGAAGAGAAAAAAATAATGGGCTGGGTGCATCTAAGGGGAGAAATATGGTTTAATTTAAGTAACCTATACACTGATGTGACAATTGTAAGGAACAATTGTCTATATTTGTAGAAAAAAACACAGTTCAGTCTTGCAAATAATTTTTCAGCCACGAGGGTAACAGTTCTGCTAACAAAATGCCTTTATCATTTTACTGAGATGATAAATACTATGACCGGGAGACAGATGGATTTTGCAGTGTGCTGTCCTGGGGAAAGATGACTGCTGATGGCTGTCACCTTGGGGGAGGCTGCTACGATATCTGATCATCTGCTGGAGAAGCTTGAGCAATTGTTTCCTTCCTTAGCCTAAAGTTGTGTGGCTGATATTGCTGTGTCTCTGCCCGGGAATGGAATATGACATGTGGCAGGGTTGGGGACCAGTATTGCTCCAGCAATCTGTTTTGGAAAAAAGTCGGAAAGTTTTTTATAACACTTTTCAACAGAAGGGTGATGTTGTGCATTTTAATGTTCAACACTGCAAATCTGCAAAATGATTCTCATATAACTTTCTCATGACAGACTCTGCTGGCTCTTGGTTTTGATGTTCTCTTTCCAAACCAACAGCTTATTTCCTCTTCCGATGCCAAATTGTCCCGAAATTTAGGGTTTTCTGTAAATACCTTACTTGGACTGCAAAGAGCCAGAGTGTGAAATTAAAGCAATAATAAAAACAATTGCTTACCATTTTCTTTCTTATTTATTTTCCTATTCAATTTCTAACCTACCTCCTTTAAATTTCTTTTTATTTTTAGTAGTTACTTGGTTATGACCCCTGTCCAATTTAGATAAGTCTGAAAATATGATGTTTTCTTATCCTACAGTTTCAATGCATTTTGATATAGATGGCTATGCAGCAAATCTAGCAGGTCTAAAGACTGAGCAGAATCCAATCCTGTATTTAACAACATTGTGAGTAGCTCACTTTCCACTCTCCCTGTAGCAGGTGCCACTCCCGTCTGCTTGCTGGATAAAAGCTCTGAGGAGAGTTTCACTCCTTTGGAATTTTCCAACTGTTTTCATAACTAAGTATATTTGTTTCCTTGCTAGAAACCATAATTTTCTCTTGAGTTTACCTCTATTTTCTTCTTTAAAACCACCTATAGTTTCATCTTGATTCGTATTTGTTGCGTGAGAGATTTGTATCTCTCTATCAGTTCAGTCAAACTCTTCCAAGGTACTTGCTCTGTGAAAGGCTGATGGAAAGCAGTACATCCGAAAATGTTTTTTCAGTATAATTTAATAGAGTTTAGTTTTCCTGGTTAGTATTACTTTTAGACAATGGTGCCTGGATCCCTTTTGTCTTAGTGTTAAGTGACTCATAATATAAATGTCTTAAGGACTCCCGCCAAAAAGTCCTATATGTCAATGTACTTTTGTTGTTTTGACTGTTTGTTTTGACATTAATTTTGAAGGATTTGTAATAATAGAAATACAAATAAATAATATATACAATATAAACTACAAGTATTTAATATAATTATAAAATAATTAATATAATACATAATATAAATAAAACATTAGGAACATGAAAAACTTATGGAGTAAATGTTTCTTCATACATGTCCTTTCATTGGCATATAGATATTTGCCTCCATCTAACAATGGAGATGGTCTGTGAGACTGTGTTTGATGTGATACATGGTATCAAGTATTTTGTATGAATTCACTGGTAGTTATAAACTTTATTCAATGCTATTTAACTTTCTTAAGTATTTTTTTTTTCTTTTAGTCTGTCTTCATGGTTTCAAAATGCGAGACAGAATTTAAGGTAGATTTTTAGCTGCAAGAATTAAAATCTCCATTGTCTAAGAAAAAAGCTGATAAATTAATCTGTGAGGGGCTTGCAGGTGTCTGGGATGCCAAAATGCTGAAAGCTTTCATAACTAGGGAAATTTCACTCAGTCATTTCTTCTTAGCCTTTGACTTTCCTAAAAAGTGATTTTATGTGGAGCACATTTAGATATCATGGTTTTGTAGGAAATTAATATCAGGTAACAAATAGCTAGGAATGAATTATCAATGTACTAACAGAATTGTTCAGATTCAGGTACTCCTCAGGCAGTGCCAGCATAAACAGAGCTGAAACTCTAATTCCTGAGTGTTGCCTGCTATTGCAGATTTGGTGTCCTGCTTTACATAGCTTGCACGGAAGGAGCTAGAGAAAGGCTGCCTGGCAGCCGACTCCTTTGGGAATCCCTGCTAAAATGAAATGTATATTTCATTAGGCTGTTCCAGGGAACAAAATTTTAAGTAAACATACATTTTAAATGGGTAAGCAATTGTCTACTGGGAAACTGTGTATGGAGCTTTATTTTTAGATATATATGCTCCTCTTTCAGATTGGGGAATTACACATATAATCCACAAATAGAGAACATACTAGTTAATTCTTAATATACCTCTAAACATGGCCTTGAAAGCTAAATTAGTAAACACTATAGCAAGGATGTTCTCTGCATAAGGCTCAATTTCACTACAGTCAAGCCAAATTTCTTCTGTCATAGGAGAGTGTTTTATTGACATATAAAGTTTGCAATGGGGCTGGTTGGGTATTCTCAGAGAACACATTTGAAGTGGAATTACCTGCAGTGACTTGAAGTTAACAGGATATTTAGACTATTCTTGAATATTAATATGCATTTGTCTGACACTGTTTCTGTAGTCGTAATTCAGCTTGTGTAGGTTGGCTTATCACAGACTGGACGTGGCGAATTTTTAATCTCTCACCATTTTAAACATCTGTGGGGTACATTTCCACAGTTATTCGGGCTCCCCTTATTTTTAGTGAGAGAAGTAGATATTTTTGTAGTGTATTCAGATGGTTTGTTTTAGATCTCTGCTTAGGATGAGACTTGTTAGTCCCTGGACTCTGTCGGGTTCATAGACTAGGCACAGAGACAAGGATCTGCCTGAGATCTGCGTGCCTGTCTCTAGCTGAAGTCACAGAAACCAATGCTGACTAGCAAGACTAATTTTCTTTGGGATGAAATCTTGTAGTTGCATCTGCAAGATTAATAATTTGTTAGAATTCAGTTTGGTTTTATATGTTTATATGGGAAAATTGGACCTGAGTGGTAAAGGAAGAAAATCTGATGAATTATTCAGTCCTTTTATCTTTTTTTCACTTCTATAGTTCAACAGAGCTATAAATAAAGGCATTTATGTATGTATGTATGTATGTGTGTGTATATATACATATTTGGAAAAAGTCTTTAGGACAAGGCAGAAACAGTGATTCTTTGTTGCTTTTTTGCATTGCAGTTCAAACTTGCTGCTGTGACAACTTTTCTGAATCGATTGCATCAATCTAAAAAAATAGATTGTCGAACATGACAAAGTACAAAAGTAAAAATAAAGTAAAAATAATGCCTTCACATCTGAACCCTTCATTATTTTAAATCCTCTTGTATTTTCCAGAAAGCACTCTGATCTTACTGCTGTCTACAAAAAATAGCCACATTAAAATTAGCAGCACTCAAAGACAAATTGGAGGGTCACTGCAAAGATTTCAAGGTGCACAGCACACCCTGTACTCATAGAATAGAAGAATCATAGAATGCCTTGGGTTAGAAGGGGCCTTAGATATTATCTATTTTCAATTCTCCTGCTGTGAACAGGGACATCTTCCCCTAGACCAGGTTGCTCAGAGCCCCATCCAACCTGGCCTTGAGCACTTCTAAGGATGGGTACATCTAAAACAGATTAAGAAGTCACAGGAGACTGATTCTTTGTCAGTAACACTGAGCAATTGTACCTCTTTGATATATATGTGCGCTCTTATTAACAATAAGAGGCATAAGTGGTTTCACATGTATTAACTCTCCTTTGTCTTTGTCTTGCACAGCTCTGTGAGTAGGAGAACAGACTTTTTGGGAATTAGATGCAGTCAAGAGTGTGGTCTGACAGGGCTGCATTTAGTCCATCTGTGTGCCAGGAAGAGTCCCTGGGATGAGGTTCCTGTGCTGTGTGCCCTGTGCCTCTTGCATGCCCACACTGCTGCCTCCTCCGGGAGAACTTGGTGTAACAGCTCCTGGTGCAGTTTGATGAGTGATTGAAAGCAAAGCAAAATGGAGCTACAGGAAAAACACATGGAACACACAAAGACTTCATGCTGCCTTGATCATACATTTTCTTCCCCTGTATCATTTACTTTTAACATTGCTTGTGTCAATACCCAAAATTGCATCAATATTCAAGAAAGGATGAATCCCAAATTCAACAAACCAGTATAAAACTGTAAGATCCAACATAAACTAGATAAAATTTTTTTCTGTCCGGTGGCAGGAGGAGGGACTCAGTATTTAAAATGTGTGTAAATGGACCAAAGATCAGTCTATGCAGTTAAAACTGATTAAAACTCAGCCCCTGGCTCAGTGTAAGATTGGATGATGGACTGTTCAGATTTGGCCATACCAACATAGAAGCTGTGAAGGTAGAAGACTGATGGTACAGGACTGACTGAGCACAAGGAAAAGGAAAAAAACCTGTTTCTTGGACAGTTCCTATTTTCCTGATATCAGTTTCTTTTTCATTTTATCTTTCTTTCCTTTTGCAGTATGTCAGGTGCAGCTTAATGGGATACTCACGTGGACAAAGGATGCAGGCCTTACAGTTCACTGGACTTAATAGTTTTCAGTTAAAAATGAAAGGAGATCACTATTGCTCATACATTGCTCTTGCAACTCTTTCTATGTTTATGGTTGTTGGCCTATTTTTTGGAGCACTGTGTAATAGTGTATTAGAAATGAATGAAGGGTAGATATAAATAAGCATTGATACATTAGTTTGGACCACTATCTGTAGTGCAAAATTTGTCTTGATGTATAAAATACACTATCTGCATGCCAATCTGTTAAATTTTTTTCCTGATACAGAAACTACTTAAATTTAGCATTTTTAACAATAAAGAACCCATGTAGGTCATGAGATGTTAGATCTCCTTCCTTCCCTTGCAGTGTCTTTTATTTCTGAGCAACATGGCACTAACATGAGATCACAAGAGCCTTTGTAAAATGTGTGCTTTAGCTAACAAAAAAAAGATTATGAATTTTCTGATCAATGCTCTTAGAGGTTGTTTTTTTGCACTGATATTGTATTACAAATGGTAGACTACATCATAACTTTACAAAGGCATGTCTGCTCACTTCCAGCTGATGGTGTCAAAAATAAATTTCAGTGGCAGCACTTTGAATTGTTAATTGTACTTTTGTTCTGTGCTGAGATCCTTGACCTAAATATTTATAAGTAATTTTGTTCTACGGTACGCTACATTAGTGCCCTGCCAAAGGACCATGTAAGCAAGAGTAATCCATGATTATTCATATGCTCCCAGAGACAGTGGTAATGTGGGGAGTGAGAAGTCTGAGCCCTTGGATCCTGGAGGTTTCTCATTCGCTCATTTTCTGTGTGTCATTCTCTCTCTGCAGATCAAACATTCCCTGAAGTGTGGTAGAAGGCAGGAAGAATGACACTTGCTAATTTGAATTTCAGAAAGCACCTAAACTTCATTCTGATCTCCAGGTAAGTGTCTGTGAGCCTCTTGGCTTTGACACTTGTTAAAACTTAATCACATATTTTTTTGGTGCCAAGCTACCTTCTGCAGACCAAAGGGAGAAGTATGCATGAGCATGTGCTTGTGTTTGTGGGGGAGGGAATACTTCGTTTGTTTGTACAGACGAAGTGAAAACAACATTACTCTGGAAAACATGAGATCAGTTTATGAAAAAGGAGGAGAGCTTAACTAACAAACTGAAAACCTTAAACCACAGGTGATCTGATGCAGTTGCTCCATGCAAGATCTCAAGAAGGAAATGTCTGGGAGCATGTAAATTACTAATTTAGATCAGGATTTATTTTTGTGCATTCATTCTCTTCCTCTTCCCCCAAACTGCTTTTAAAAAATACCCTCAGGCATGTCATGGGCTATATCAAAGTCCTTTCTTAAGCTGTAGCTGTCAAAAGTAAAGGAGAAGGAAAACAATTAACATATTCTAAATGCCAATGCTAACTAGATAGGTTCTCCCTCTGAAGATTTGGACAGCTACAGAGAAGTTTTCAGCATGTTATCTACACTGTGAAACTCAGTATTAACTACCTAAAGGGAGTGTACAATGACCAGAGACTCAAAATGAAGACTTCTGCTTTAGATGCCTCACCATCATTGTTAGACTGAAGACTGCGAAATATTTTCTGTGCTTTCATTTATATTTGGAAAATAATTAATTTCAGTCAGGACTGGGCTGCTTCTATTTGAGCCATTGGGTTTTGCCAGCTTGAATGCTTAAGGGAGGTCTGTTGCATGATTTTACTCAAATATTGCATATGTCAAAAGTCCTATGCTGAGATAAACACCCGTGTTGATGCTGATGCAAGATTGACTCACTGTCCACTTTAGATATCAGACTAAGATATGATTTGGCGCACCAAAATTTAGGAGCCTATGTTCCTCACAGAGTCACTTGGAAGGTGTGGGCACCTCTGAAGGGTGACCTGTGCAAACTGTCAAGGGGGATGGTGTGAGTACATCCCATTGTGACTGCTTGCAGACTAAATATGTTGGACAAACAATATATCAGCTTTGTGGTGTGTTTAGTAAGAGCAAAATCAGCTGGCATATTTTATGCTTGTGTAAGAATGGCTTAATGAATGAAAGGGAAAACATTCCCAGGCTTTCTGGCAGGGGTACTGCATGCGATGTTTGGCACAGTTGCAGCCAGCACTGCTCATGTGACTGGTGAAATGGGAAAGCAGACCATTAAATGCTGTGCCATCCAGGTATTGGGGATCCTGTGTGACACTGCGGGCCAGAGCAGAGGTGTGTGATTCCTTACAGATATTTTCCATCAAATGATTCCATGCAGCATCCCTGCTGCATCCCGTGTACGTTCTGGAACAGGATGGCATGCAAGCACTGAAGAGTTTTGAACTGTGTAAAATATTGTTGGCAGGCATAGTGACCTTGTCTAGGATATTCAAAGGCAAACTGAGGAGGGTACAAACGAGGGCAGGTTGTTCTTCATATTTGTGGTGGACAGGAAAGAAATAAATATGTGCTTGAATTGTAACAGAGAAAACTCCAGTGAGACATAAGCCTTTCTGAGCAGCACTGAAAGAGGTTGCATAGAGGCCGTGAAATTGTTGTCCTCAAGAATCCCTAACTTGGGAAAATACATCTGTTGTGTCTGCCATGTGGGGCTGAGCACTGCTGAGCCTGTGGTGAGGGCTGGCAGGGATGTGGTGGTACCAACAATTGAGATTTGAGCTGCAGTGAATACCTGAGCCATACTGTGGTAGTTTTGCCTGGCCCAGTTTTTGCCAGAGAACAGGGTGGGGTACAAAGATGGCTCCTGCATGTCCTGAGTAAAGATTCTGGAAATTTTCCACCATGTCCAGCAGAGCCAGTCTCTGATGGCTCTGAAAATGATGGACATGCTCCTGGCCAAACCTGGGCCAATTAAAGATGTTAGTTACGCCTCTGTGAAAACATATTTAAGAAGAAATCAAAACAATGTGAGCACGCACTTCTTTTTAGCCAGGGAAGGAGGAGGAGGAGGTAAAAATATGTGAGGGAGAACAACATGGAGGCACCAAGGTCAGTGGAGAAAGTGGGGGAGGAGGTGCTCTAGGCGCCGGAGCTGAAAACCCTCTGCCAGCCGTGGTGAAGACCATGGGGGGAGCAGGTGGTCCCCCTGCAGCCCATGGAGTCCAGGGGATGCAGAGCAACCCCCAGAGCCTGTGGGGAGGTGCCCACACCAGCGGAGCAGATGATGCCTGCAGGAAGCTGTGATCCAGTGGGAGTCCCAGAGACTGAGAGTTGCAAAGGCCTTGCAAGAGAGAGAAAGGCCTTGCTCCCGGGATGGAAACAGCCTGGCCTCGGCTTGGAATTCTGCAGCCTGGAGAGAATCTCGGACAGCAGCAATCGGGCGGGGCTGCTCGTGACATTGGACCCACGCCAAAGAAGTTCGCACAGGACTGTCTCTCGTGGGAGGGACCCCCATGGCTAAGTAGAGGATTCTTCCCCCTGATGGACTGACCCTGACCAAAGGAAACCCCCACACCCTGCCCCCACCCCGGAGCTGTTGGTTAGAAGGAAGGAGGGAGGGGGTGAGCTGAGAAATGGCCTTAATAGGGAGAGGGGTGAGTAGAGAAACAGTGATTGTAGCAGACGAATTGTGGCCTTGGATTGATTAAGAAAAGCCACATGCCTTGCCCTAGCCCAGATCTGTTGGCTGAATAGAGAGAGAGGGCAACTAGAGAAGCAGTGTCTGCAGTAGAAGAATTGCGATGGACTGACTTAAGAGAAAAACCCCACACCCTGCCCCTGCCTGGGAGTTGTTGGGAAGTTGGAAAGGAGCGGGGGGGTGAGCTGAGAAGCAGTGCCTTAAGAGGGAAAAGGGGGGTGAGTGAAGAAATGGTGTCTTAAGAGCTTATTTTTATCTCCAATTTATCCTCTGACTCTGTTAGATTAATAAATCACTTTTCTTTGCAACTTTAAGTCTCCCACCTGCTTTTGCCCTGAATCTTGTGCGTCCCTTATCAGTGATCTTATCTCAACTCATGAGTCCAGTGTTTTGTGTTAGTTTTTCCTCTCCTCTGCATAGCTGCAGCAGGAGAGAGCATAGAAAGCAAACGTCGTAGGTGCCTGGCATTTAGCCAGGGTCAAACCCACAACATATACCCAGGAGATGGTTTGGCAAAAAGTGCAGTTTTGGGTGGGCTTTTTTAAGGCTGACACCAAGACTCAGTTTCTGTATCAGTGGTCTCAGCCTTCCCCAACAAGCAGCCTTGCTTTAGCACAGGAAGAAGTGAGGCAGATTTTGTCAGCAGAGCGAAGCAGGAGCTGTGCTCCCTGCCAGACACTCAGAGAGCCATCAGGAAGGGCTTGTTTACCAGAGCACTTTTCTTCAGTGATTTCCCACCTCGGAATGGAGCGTGATACTTTTCACACGTGTTGTGAGCACTATTTATAGCTGAGCAGCAAGAACTGAGCTTGCAGCAGAACTGACACAATCATTTGGTGCAATGTATGAGTCCTCCCCAACCCCAGACATAATAAAACATAATCTGTGATATACATTTTATCTATAAGCACAATTAATCACAGTGATTAATTCTCATGATCTCTTAGCTGGTTAATAAGGTGAAGAAATATTTCTTGACAGATAATGGGCTGAGGAAGAACATTTCTGAATCACTGTTTTACTTACTGTGGACACATCACTTTGCCTCTTTGTGCTAGGTGAAGTCCCCAGAGATTATTCCATTTTTCTGAAAACGCTGAATAAAAATAGATTCAGGTCAGGATATTCCGTAGGTAAGAATGTGATCCATTCTGTGCAATATCACTGTCTTTCCATAATGTTTGTTAACATGCATTTTTAATATTTTTGAGACAATATTTGCTGCTATTTTTCAATCTATTAATGCACACATAGCATTTTCTCTTATTCCTAAAAAGCAACAAGCTTGTTCTTAAAGTAAAAACTGGCCCTTAGGGAACTTATGGCGTAAATGTGTCTTGCCACTGGAGAAAGGCTGTGCTTGTGAACTGCAAGCTGGCAGTGGATGGCGTGGACCTACTTGGATGGATCTTGGTAAAGATGTAACTCCTCCCCTTCGATCCACTGGATGTGTGTCCAGTGTCCAAATACAGGAGAATGCAGGCTCATTCCCTATCTCCACAGGTCATCAATCACATCACACTCTGATCTACGGATCAAAACCGAGACCAAGAAGGGAGGAAGACAGGCAATGACAGTTTTGATGGCACTACGCAGGGACAGCAGCAGGAGGAGGAGGAAGCCCAGCAACTTGCAGCTCACCATGCAAGCCCTGGCTGCAGCTTTGCCCTAAAGGATCTCATTCTTGCTGACAAGCCCTTATTTGTGCAGGATGTTGTAATAGTGGTTTACAAACAGTGATTGGGATAGTTGGTGTCATAGCTGGAGCTCAAGACCCAGAGTCTTGTGGCTCTGTTGAGGGCGTTGAGACAAAGTGCCCTGGCTGCCCACCCTCTGTGCATACCCACAGGAGGAACAGTGACAGATACTGGGAACGACTCAGACACCTTTAGAGTGCCACAGGGTATTCTGGACACTCTTGGGAGCATTTTGTCTGAGCAGTGTAGACACAAGTGCCTCCCAAAAAATAAGAGTCCTGTTTTTATCCCAGCGGTGGAATACAAAATTCAAATCAAATCCCACTCTATCCTTAAGCTGCTTCCGGACAGCACACTAAACTTTCCTGACTCGAACAGGACACATGAAAAATGGGACAAAGTCTGAGTTTTCCATATTGAAGCAGGATCTAGTCAGGAAAAAAGCCCGACATTGTAATAGGAAATGGGCACTTGACTAATGGGATGTGGTATGTATTTGTGAAGGCTTCAGAGTGTGTGCAGGCTGTGCTTCAGCAGGAAGGCTCCAGATATGCATTTTCCATGTCAGCAGGCATGTGCTTCCTAAATCCATCTGCCCACCTGAGCAAAATCTGCACTCATGGCCTGACAGTTCTCTAAACACACCTTGTGCATAGCAGGAGATATATGGGGTTTGAGTGGAATGTTCATAAATGGGTAAAAACCACACAAATTATGGGGAAAAAAAATGTTGAAAGGAAAGGAAACGGCCTGGAGGATGAGGAAGAGAAGCAACACAGGGACAGTCCAACCATGTGACAGAGCCAGAGGCAGCTCTAAAGCTCCAACATATTTATTCCTGGACCTTGGCATGCTTTGGCATGTAGTCCAGTAACTGAGAACAGGGGATAATGGTCAGAGCAGCAGTAGGTTGTGGTTTTGTATAGCTCACTGGAAGCTTTCTCTTTCCTGTCAGAAAGCATGTGTATTTGTTTTTAAAAATAACTTTAAAACCTCTCTCAAATATCATTTTTGATGACATTGATTTTTGAGAAATCCTTTGAGAAATTGATGAAGTAAAGAAACTTACTGAAATAAACTCTTCTCATAGTGTTTAATTTTGTGAGGAGTCTCTAGTAGCTCACTTTTATTAGAAAATATGTACCTATATAGATTTGTTATAAGTACAAGGATCCATATTGGCAAGTGTGATCTTGTGAACACTTTTGCTAGTATATATTTCCCATTTTGAGTAAAGTTGTGTGAAAGACTTGTGAGTTTTATGAGCGCACAGCAACAGGGACGGGCAAAACATTAGCTGCTTTTAACAGCAGCTGTTCTTTGCTATTTCCCATTATTTTTTAAGACTAGGAAATGTGTTTTATGAAAGAGAAGGACTTTCAGATGTAGTGAGGGTAAGCTCAGCACACTGCCTTCTCACTGTTCTTGCACTTGGTCCTCCCCAGCTCTGTGTGTAGAATTTCTCTTGGCCTCAGTGGTACTTTTCCACCCAGATGGAGAGGTCTGTTTAACAGTGCACGTGTGCTATTAAAGCACTATAAAGAGCTGGAAATGGAAGACATCACAGGCTTAATTAAACATTCATATGTTATTTCTCTCAGAAATATTAAGGTAAGAAGTGAAAAAGTCTTGGAGGCTACAACAAAGTAGAGACTATTTGAATCTAGTTATGTCAGCGAGGACTGGGACAACCTTCTCTCTTAAAGATTCAAGGTGTAATTTTCATTATTTCATCTGTCTGAGAAACTTAGAGGAGTGTCATCCAGACTGCTTAAAGGATTTGCCTCTGTTATGGTGTGCTGATGAATCTATCAAACCTATAGCTTAGCCGATAATCGTGCTTGTATGACATAAATATAATCCACAGTATTACATAACTAATGACCTGCTGAAGAGTTCAGAGCGGGAAAGAAAATGATAAGAGTTGATATTTCTGAAATAATGGACATGCCAGAGCTACAGGATAGAGAAATTGATTTTATTTAATATACTTTTTAATATGAAGAAACAGACAAGTGTTGAACATGCAGTAACCTTAGCAGTATGGACTACTCACAAAGGCATTCACTTTTTGCGGGTATACTTAGTAATTAAACTTTAATATTTTTGGATCAATTAAATATTTGGGTAGAAAGCAGTGGTCTACTGTGAAAAATCTGTGAGAAACATGTTTACCTCCAGCTTCCACTCCTCTGCTGTAGTCATTAGCATGCTGCCTAGTTAAAGGGATTTTGGTTCCTTGTTTAAGGCATTCATTTTACTTTCATTTTTCATATTCAGCTTACATTATAATGCTCTTGACAGAGATGTATGTTTAGCACCACAAGAACAAGGGTGGAAAGTTGCATACAGTTTGATAATAAACTTTTTGTACAATATTTATGAGATCCACAAAATCAAAAGTATGCTCCAAAAGAGGATTGATACAGAAAACCAGTTCTCACTGTTGTTTGTCTTACTCCTCCTTAAAATTTCCAGCAATCAGGAAAAATCTCCGTAGGTTGATTACTCATTGCTTAGTTGGCCTTTCACACTGTACTATTTCTCTAACCTCTAACCTAATTCTCCTTTATTGCAATCTTTTCTATTTTTAAGAGATTATGGAAAAAAATTCGTTACCTACTTTCAGAAAAAAAATTTCTGAAAATTTGAGAACTGCTATCAAACCTCCTCCTTGTCTTTCCCCTTCTGGATTAAGCTTTGCAAGATCAGTTCTTGCAAAATCTTATGCTAGAGAACTTTTTTTAAAGTTCACTCTTATTTCTGGTTTTGGGACTTTCTCCAGCTGGTTGATGAATTGTACTGACATGTGATAACCTGCAGTGGTCACAGGGATCCAGGTAACGAATTACCAGCTCTGAGTAGAAAGAAAGAATATTTTGTGTGTTTAACATAAAACATACAAATTTTCTCTAACCTAGCATGATTGCTTCTTAGGCAATTGTACAGTTTTATTGCTTGTTTGTGATCCATTCTAATTGCCAGACTCTTTTTTACACCGTGTTTGTCTAGTTAGTCATGCTCCCTTTTATATTTGTGCAGGTAATTTTTCTTATATATGGGCATGTGAATTCATTTACTTGCTTAGCTGGATTCAGATTTCTGCTGTTCACCAAGATAATTTAAAGTGTACATTCTACACTCTGATGGGTTTGAAGTCTTTTTAGTGTAGTGTAATTTTCAAATACAAAAAGTTTCTTAATCATCTACCCATTCAATAATGAACATGTCATGCAGATTCTTGCAGAATCTGATCTGATGTGTCTTGGTCATTTAAATATGAATCACTGATAACTATTGATAACTAGTTCTGGGAATGGGATTTCCCAAATGACTACCTACCTCAAATCACTTGTCTTATGCAAATGTCCTGTGAGATGTCAAAAGCCAAAATCCAGATCCATGACAGTATTTTTTCTCTTCTGTCCTTAAAGCTTATCTACTGTAGAGAGAAATAAATTTGCTCTTACATTATTTATTTATTAAAAATTCATTTGTCTCTTCTATCCAGTCTATATTCCAAATTCTTACAAATAGACCTATTCATTATTTTTTCTTTTATTTTTCTGGTAATTGAAGTTAGGCTCTCTTCTCCTTTTTGACATTTTAAAAGTAAGCGTTTGCCCTTTCTATTCTTCTGGAATCTGTGTCCCTCAAGTTGCAAAAGATAATTGTTAAAGGCTAATAAAACATTTTCAGTGTTCTCAAAACTGAATTACACTAGACCCAGCCAACTTGAAAACAACTACATTATCTATGTAGATTCTACCATTATTCTTTCTTATTTTTAACCTGATTTTCACACTTCGATTTATGATTTTAATGGGGTTGGCTATGGCATTAAAATGGATCTTTTAAGCAAAGGCTAAAGCAAAAAGACAGTCAAACACTTTCAAGATAAAGTGATAATGCTGTAAGTATGATAACCTAAGAGTATAAGCAAGGAAAAGTTGTGGAGAAAAAGCAATCTCTGCTATTAATCCAATTGATATAGTTGGAAAATAGACAAGCATCTGCCTCTGTAATGCGTTTTGTCTTCCTGAAGACTTTTTTGTTTTTTACTACTAAATTATTCTGTTTAATAAAAGGTATGACTTTGCTCCCCTAATCCTGTCTTAGAGTCAGCACTTTAGCCTACTAGCTAGTAATTAACTGTATTTTGTTCTTAAATATTACCTTATTTTCTTTCTCTTCTTAATAAAACACTTAAAAGTTTCTTCTCATGACGTTTTGTTTCCCTTTCAAATTCTATCACAGATATGCTCCTGAGCCCACAAAAGTGTTTTTCCTTTGGGTTTCTGCCATCGTTTTATACTGGCCTTCAGCAATTTGTGCTACTTCTATAGTTAATTTGATTATGCATCTTTTTAATGTGTCTTTCCTGAATATTGGATCACTGAGGAATGCGCGATCAGGCCAGAAAAGTGTCCTAGAGCACACTGTACGTTTCCACTAGGCAGAGATAAATGGCATTGTACAGGTGCTGCTACATCTAGTGTAGGATGATCTCCTCAAATAAAACAAAAGGTAAGAAATCAAGAAGTACTTGCAGCTTAAAAAAAGTAAATGAGACATGAGGGCTGATATTGTGTAGTAAGAAATAAGAAGCATGCTGATGGTTTCTCTTTTAATGTGTTTACTTTTGGTTTCCTGTAAAGTCATACTGAAACAATAGAGAAAAATATTGCTAAGCACCTGGAGTTGTCTGTAGGCAACTTATTGATTCCATAGGTTGTTTTTGATTTTCTTTCACTTCTATAGGAAACATGAAGAAGGACTGAAAAAATTAACCTCAACGTGTTAGACACATTAAATATTTATGTGGACTTTGAAACATACATACAGATGACACAGATTTTTTTGTCTATAGAATTATGAATTTCATGGTCATGGGGGAAAAAAAAAGTGTGTTATAACAATGGAGCATTTGATAGCTGTGTGTTGTAAAATCCTCCTCTGTGCACCAGTTAAAATATGTTTAGTTAAGAGTTCCATAAGTGCAGAGTTACTGAGGGCATCATAACCAAATGAAGAGAGCAGCATGCAGAGACACAGAATGCTGAGCAGCTGTCAAGATTCATTGCTGAAATGGCTGTTTTTCAGCTGTGTGTAAGAGATAGAAAGCTGTATTTCAGAGATGACATTTTTCTAAACACTTGCTTTCCCAAGGTATATTGGGCTAGTTTCAAACTTAGGTATATTGGGCTAGTTTCAAACACTCCTTTCATTTTTATCAGGGCTAATTGTGACGGTATTCTAAATACTCATGTATGCTGCAGGAGCCTGCAGGAGCCTCATCTCTCCACAAAGTAGTTTGTAAAAAAGATGATACATATCTGTACATATGAATATGGAATTTTAAATGTGCATGTAAACATAGAATCTATAGAAATGTTCTTAAAGCCAGTGAAATATTCCACAAACAAAGCACAAAGTCTGGTTCAACAGTTATAATTATTTATGAAACCTTGGAGACATGTTACCAGTGATCTCTGTTCATTGCGTTGGTTCTCTCCTACTACCTCTCCAAACTTGGCCATCTTTCCTTAATTTTATAAATGAATGGAGAAAGAGAAAGAGGATTATATTTCCATTGGTTTGTGTATCTGACTCTGCTCTTCCTTTCCTCTTTCCTCTTCCTTATCCTCTTTCCTCAACTTCTTTTCTTGGGCTCAGTCAGTGATGATTTTTTGGTGAAGCACTGGGTGGTGAAGCACTGGTGAAGCATCAAGGTTGTATAAATGTTTATATAAAGTTTCATACATTTAAATTTTTATTGTAACACAATAAAGCAATGTATTCCTTGAGCTGAGGCTCAGGGTAGAATGATGTGTGACCCCTTGGAAAATGTTAACATGCTTACTGGGCTTTACAACATGAGATTGGCTGCAAAGAAGCATCATACTTTGCCCATAACTTAAAATTGTTCATCCTTGACAAACAAGGAATAAAATATATATTAGGAACAAGAGCACGTTTCAATCTGCTGCAAACATAGATCACTAAAGAAAATAAATCATAAACCAGCCAACTCTGTTTTCCTCCTCCTGCTTCCTCTCCAAGCTCAATTTAGACTCAACACGTTTTTCTTCTCCTTAGTTTCCTTTTATCTGTTCTCCTTCTCGTGTTTCCATGTCCTTCCCCCAAACTCCTTATCTGATGAGTCTAGTGCTGTAGGATAATGAGGTAATTCCTGGTAGTGTTGGAAGCCCCAGACACCTGGATGATATATTTTTTTTAAATCCCAGACTGTGTCAGATAAGACCTTGGGTATTTCAGTGGTGTATGTTCAGGTTAAGTCAGTCCTTATGGGACCCAATAAAATTACTGTGTACTGAAAAATATGCAAATGTCCATCTTTGCATATGGTGGTTTTGGTCTAGAAAATTTGATTTACATGAGTGGCTAGGAAATAGCCTAGATGTGTAATGAACCGAAGTGTTTTACCTTTGTCTTCATCCCATCCAACACTTTACAGATGTCTAACCCCTGGCTCTCTTTCTTTGGCATGGATCCAGTTCTGATTTGGCACTGATTCACTCTCCATATGCAGTGGATACTCCTAATCTAGTGAATTTTTAGATACAACTGCTTTGTATACACTGTGTAAATGAAATATTAACCCCTCTCATCCTTGCAACTCAATGTTCCTGCAAAAAAGTACAGAAAAAAATACCGTTCCGAAGACCGTTTTTTTCTACCGAGCCTAATCTAAATTAGTTCTCAAACAAAGTACTGTTTCCATATTTTTAATTTTATGTAGCCATTCGAATTGCATGATTATTTCTTAAAAAATTGGATTAATTTAGATTCAATAAAGCAATTATAACCAGCAAAGGGATTAACAATTAAGAGACCTCCAAAAAGGCTAATTACAGGGCCAGTAATTTAGCTGACTGTGTGATGATTCAACTCAGATTCCAATTCCTTAAGCTTTTGTGTACTCACTCTTCTCCCTGGTGCTTTAATAGCAAGCTTGCATGCAAATACTTGCTTCTCTATGACTGAGGCCTGTGCTGCTTTGGGCCAAAACTGATTGCTGAAGTTGCATGGCTGAAGTGCCTCAGGTGGAAAAAAACCCTCTAAATGTAAAAAATCCAGTAGAGAGCTATGTGAAGCGTGCAGCCTGACAGTCACTAATGCTCCCAGGACGGAAGAAGCTCTGCAAACAAGGTCAATAGAATTAACACTCACCCCTTAAATATCGAAGAGGCTGCCAGACATACTGCTGACAACATTTGGGAGTGGTCATAATTGCAAACCACCTGCTGCATGAGCATATGTGGTCACACGCTTTTCCTTCCTTAGAACAGCTCCCCTTCACCCAACATTATGGGCTCACTCAGTCGTATTTCATACCTTTTAGGAGCATGGATGGCCATGACAGTGTGAAGTCCCTTCTCCCTTATGGTTCAGATCTCTCTGCTGACATTAACCCTCACTACGCCACTGGAGTTGGTGGAGTCCTAAGGTTTTATGTCGGTTGAGCTCACACATGTTTATGTAGTCAATCAATAAACATGGAGAAAATGATAGTACATTTGTATGCTGATTAAATACGTGGTTTAAATTTGTTTAATACGTGCCAAGATAGATACTGCCACTCTCATTTCCGTAAAACACTAAGGTTTAGGTTCTGACATGTCGAAATCAAGATTTTCACTTAACCTCAGGGGGCTTTGGCTCATAACCACAGTCCAACTATGGTGAAATACAGTTTATTTCTAACCTTTTGTAGAATGTATTCCAGAAGTATTTTTCCTTATTTAGCCACTAATTCTGTTTGTTTTCCCATATTTTCACTCTGAAGAAAAAAAAACCAAACAAGAAAAAGCAGGATTACAAGTGTCTGAAGAGAATGTCAAACAGTCAGTCAGTCATCATTTAGTAGCTCAGCAGTACAAAAACTGACTCATGTCTCCCTTTTTCAGTTTTCATTGTCCTTTCCCCACCCTAAGACCTTGCTATCAGCCCCAGCAAGTAACTAGTATTAAAGACCTCCTCTTGCTTTTTCAAAGGTAGAAGAAAAAAGTTAGATTTTTTTTTTTCGATTGTCCCAGTTTAGTCCCTGAGTCTCAATGGGGTTGTGCAATCTGAAATTTGACCTTTACAAATTGGGTTTGAAGAGTGAAATAACAGCAGAAAACCCTTTCTTCACATTTTTGTTCATATGCTTTGTGGCTTGCAATCCTACAGTATCCGAGCGTTCAATTAGGCAGTTTGTGATTGGCAGGTTCCTGAGTTAAATAGCTGGGATGGGATCATGTACTTAAAATAGCTTTAAAAGAAAACCTGTAGACAGACAATCAGTCAGACAATCTTTTCAGGCGCTTGGAAAGCCCCTACTTTCCTAAGCACTTGCCCTGTAAACGATCTGGAAATCTTGCACGTAAAGTAGTTTAATATAAAAGATTGCTTGGAGGCAGTTAACATGCAAACATACCCCTTGATGTAGTATCTAGGAGGCATTTTTTTAAGTTATTTTTTTCAGAAGCGTTGTTGCTGCTCATTATGAGTGTGACATCACTTCCCCTGACCTAGTGATATGTGTACTCTCTGTGCTCTGACTTTTAACTTTTTCAAGATCAAAGCTTCAGTTCTTCTGAATTCAAGCCCACCTTTCCTTTTGCTCTGTTCATTTCCAATATCTAGAGGAAAAATTTACCAACAAAGCAAGCGATAAAGAAAGGCAAAAAAAATTTCCTGTCTTTCCCTGTTGCTAGATTCTGCAATTTATGGGATAAAGTGTCTCTACTTTTGTGCTGCTATACCGCATTAGAAATCTCAGTTCTGGAGCCTGCGTATGCCAGGAAAAATAGGAAAGAATGTCTTGCTTTTCTGTTCCTGAAAAAGTGTTACTACATAGTGTACAATTGTCCATATTTATTCATGCAAATGTACAAAAATTAAGCTTTTATGTTGAGAATTTCAAGAGTAAAGAATAACTTCTAATGCCCCCACTATTTTAACAAAATTGGAAAGTATAAACACTCTTTTCACTCTGCATACAACTCGCGAGTTGGAGCTTTTGATCATCATGCAGAAAACCTCAGTTTAATTCCTAAATTCTGTGGATTTAAATCCAGGTTTCTCCACCTTGAAGAGTGCCCTGTTACTCTTCTTGCCTGAACAGAAGACACTCTCTATCCCTTCCTTTAAAGCTTTCAAAAATCTTACAAAATATCATCCAGGACCCATTGAGGAGGGTTGGATGCTTCCCACACCAGTCCAGGTATCACTTGGGAGGAGAAGCACCTGTAGGTTCGCATTTGTGGGTTCTCCTATGGAACCGAGAAGGATGGCTTGGAATTATCAACAGCAGAAAGGGATGAACTGGACCAGACTTCTCCCAGATCCAGTGAGTGCTCTGCATGCAGTGCAGTATTTTATATGTGATTCCATGGAGTGCTCCTCATGAGAAGGTTTTTTACTCCTGATCTGGAGCTCGTGATATCCCGGAGAAGGGTGGGATTTAGTGGTTGCATCTCCTTGCTCTGAGTGTTTCCTACCAGCTGGCTCTGAGCAGATCCTTCTCAGCATGCTGGGTTTGTGAGGATTTCATGCTGTCAGGGAGGAAGCAGGGACCTGAAGATCAGGACACAGACATACACTTTTTTTTTTTTTTTTAAAATCAGAGGTGAACTCACGTATTAAACACTGCCAAAAGGTATGATATTCCCCCTGAAAAAAAACATATAAACCAGCAAGAATATTTAGGCAAAAGAGCAAGTAGTATGGCAATAAATATGAGAGATCTCTATCTGAACATATACTAAATAGATTAAGACCTTTTACTTGAGAGAAGAGAGATTCTATTCAAGACAGTAGGAATATGAGAGAGGGCTAGAAAAATCACAAAAAGAGAAGGGGATGTGGAATAATTTTCTGCCTTTTTTTTTGCAATACTAAAGCTGAAAATTACCACATAGCAAAAAGCGGGAAAACCAGTACATGGAACGTTTTGACACAGAGTTGTTACGGAGACCAAAAATATGAGTGGATTTTGAGGTCTTTATCCATATATATGTGCGTGCACACACACACATACCCACCTGTACACATAGGTGTATATATGTAGCTACTAAATAGAATTGGCCTGATTCAGTCTTCAGTAGGGGAATTCTCTAAGCTTCTGATTGGCAAATGCTGCAAGCACATAACAAAGTGTTAGTTCTTGTACTGTATCTGTTCCTATACTCTTTCCCTATGCACCCCATTTGCTCTTTGGGACCCTCCATTCTCCCCTACACACTGTGGAGAAAACTGAGTCTGCAGGACTTGGGGCTGAGCTGAAGAGCTATGGAAGAAATTGATTGGTAAGAGCTGAAGAGAAGCTCTGCCCTTAGCAAAACAACCATTTGAAACTTTTATAGAGAACACTGGGTTTCTAATCCTCTAGGGTAACTGACAATATACAATCCAGGGAGAATATTTAATGTTACTTTTCTCTCTCTATTTCATGGTTGAAGAGTTGGTTAAGTGCAAGTCTAAATTTCCCAATGAACACAGAAGAGCACACCATGCTTGAGACTTTCACTGAAGTTAAAGTTTTTGAAGCTGACACTTTTGAGACAAGAGGACCAGGAATATCGTATTAGTATTTTTATATTTCTTTATATTTCTCCATTTTTTGTTTAATATGATATTATGATATTAGCAGCTTCAAGCCTATGGCAACTTTCTGTGTGGTACAGAATGAGTTAGGAAGATCCCAGACATTATCAGGAGAACTAGAGAGGCTTGTGAAATATAACAGGCAAAACTTCCAAGAAAATCAGTACAAAAGTTTCCCTGCTCTTCCTTATTCAACGAACCCACTCTTAAGATAGATAGCATTGATTTCCAGTAGCTGGAAAATAAACATGTGGCTTCTTCTTCTACCTGAGGACTGGCATAATCTTAAGGAGAAATTATTCCAATTTTTTACAAGATTATTTCCATGAGGCTACGGAGCCCTTAGTGAATGGGAAGTTCTCATCTGTCCAACCTAGTGACCTGCAGTTTCAGGAAGGTTAAAGAAAAAGATCTGGGTGGCAAATTTGTAGTTGGCTTTAGTTGGATTTCTTTGCTTGTTCTGATTATAAGAGGACATGATACTATGAAAGAATGAAAATAAAACATGAAGCATATAGGGAATATAAGTATTTTGTTTTCCATAACTGACAGGGTTTAAAATATGTTCTAAAATACTTCTCCCATTCTCTCAATGTGTTCTCTAGTGCATTCTTCACTTACTGATGCTATTTTTCATCACATGGTGTTTTTCCTTACAGAGGACATATATTAAACCATTTAGGCAATTAATACAACCCTGCCGTGATCAAGAGGAGGAACTAACCCCCCAATTTTGTATGTCTTCTAGAATTAAATGTCTGCCATATATTTTCCACTTTTGATCCACTTATGTCTAGACTGCTTTAAAGAAATCAAATTAATATACTGCTTCCAAACAAACCCCAAGCCCCCAAAGACTCAACCCTTAAAAGTAAAATTTTGTACACCTCATCCTAAGCCAAGCATTTCAAATTTGTGAAATGAATTTCACCCTTAAATTCCTGTTGCCTTCTAGCTTCTTATTATGAAAACGTTTCGGTATCCATCCCACATGGCTGCATTGCAGACATCTAACAATACAAACTGCATCCAGGGTTCACAGACAATGTGAGGTCACAGGTGGGAATCCTGATGAAAGAAATATATTATTTTGTTCCGTACCAGGGACACTGATACAGCTACTTGGTTTGTTTGCTCCAGTTTGTTTCGCACATCCTGTGGACTGTAATAGTGAAAAGCAAAGCTACTTTATGTTATCATGCCTGCTGCTGGAGTATTTCAGAAGAAAATAAAAATTGCACTTTCCTCTAACAGAAAGGGATGAAACACAGGTAATAAGGAAGCAGGGAGCTGGGGCAGTAGTGCAGGGTAGGATCTGCAACAAGGAGCAGATTCTAAACTAGCATTTAGAAGTGATGAACAGAAGAATAATTATCTGGGAGCCAAGTGAGGTAGGGTCAATGTAATGCAGGAAGTCACTGAAACTGGCTTGCAAATCAAGACTGTCATGAAAACTCCCTCAGTGAAACAAAACACACTACAAAACCATCCCTTCCAAACTCTCCCTGTGAAGGACTGAAATATCTTCCAAACCTTTTGCTTGATTTTCTCACCCAGCAAATCTGAGTAGTCTCAGTTTAAAGAATATAATTATAGCTTGTTGTGGGAGTAAATCAAGCTGGTTCCATTGCAAGGGAAAGGGTGAAGAGTTCCATAGGAAATCCTAACACCCATGATAATCTATTTATCAGTGCTACTATAATCTCAGTTTCTACTGAAAGCTTTTTTCCATAGTCATTTACCACATTTTCGTATTTCTGATGTCCCTACTATGAGGCAAAGTTATAGCTGTTAATTTCTCTTGCATGTGCTGAAGGTTAAATACATTTTAGCTGCATAATCTGCAGGTAGGGCAGGAAGATTTGTGGTGTGCCATATTATGGACAGGTACTGTATACAATAGGTTCTGAAGTTACTGTGTTTGAAAGCTTGACTGAATTCTGTAAAACATAAGGTCATTTCTGAACTCCCTAGAAACCTGAGCAGGGCTAGAGCAAAAGTCAGCTGTGGAGCAGGTGATCTGAAATGGCAGAGACCTCTGGATGAAAAGGATGCTCAGAGCTGTCAGTGAGGGAGGAAGAAGAAAAGCCTTCAAGGGGCAGGTCAGAGGACTGGTTCACTGGGAGAGGAGAGAAATCACTGAATGCCTTGGTGCAAATCTCACTTTTGTTCAGATACAGATTCATGTTTATACTCATCTTCTCTTCAGTTATCATCTTTCAATGAGTGAATGGTGTTTAAAACTCAGGAGCATAACCAGCCCCTGAGAAACATTATTGCTGAAACTCAGTTCACAGCCTACGTGTCTGCCTTTTCTCATTCTTGTCTCATTAGAGCCACTCGAGTCCCCACCAGCCTGAATGGAACAGGAATAGGAGAATAGACTATTTTATGTGGAAAACCATTGCACACTAGACTATGCAGCCACACTTTCATACTTTCACAGAAGTCTATGCCCAGCTCTCATGATTTTACAAAGGTTCCCCTATGTTCCTCTCACAAATGATGTGAAGCAAAGTTTTGGGAGAAGAAAAGATCATTTAACTGAAGACTTTCCTTGCGGTGAGGGTTGACCGGTGTTTCAGTGGAGGCAATTTAGTTTCTTCTGGACTTGTTCTGGACTGAGAGATGCAAGCCCCTGCTTTGTGCTCTCCTGTGGCTGCTGACCCCACCAGCACGGGGTTGCCACTGCTCCAGCACGGCCCTGTGGAGCCGCTGTCCGATTGAGTGACATTAGGCACAGATAAAGAGCTGCCGGGCAGGACTGCTGGGGAAAGGAGTGACTTTTTCTGAGTGCTTTTTTTTGAGAGAGGTAGCACTGCTGGGCCCCTTCCATTGTGCACACTAGAGCACGTAGCGACTGCTCAGGCTATTGATCAAATGAAGAAATGCTGTCAGCCCCTTGAAGTCGGAACCATTAAAAGAGATACATATGGTAGGAGAATACAAGCCCAGCCATGCACATCTCTACAAGTCAGAGGGAGGCTCTTCCAACTCCATAGACTTTTTGAATTAATTTAACTTTTAGACATCAAAAGGTAGACAAAAAATATAAACAGCCAAAATAGATGAAAAAAGTAATTGAATTATAAGAATGCATCATATTACAGTATTTCAATCACATTCCTGCCACACAGGGAGCCAGTCAGAAATTCCCTATGTTTTACAACCCATTATTTGTACTTTGCACTTCAAACTATTCTGTGAAGCAACTGATATCCTGAAAAATGTTCCAAAAATAAGATCAGGAAGTGAGCTTCTGTAGTGGGCTTTGGAGCTCAGCAGTTCGAAGAGGTTTGTTGGTATTGCTGTACCTCAAGGCAAATTTTTAGGATTGACAAAAATGGTTCCTGGAGCTCAATGTGTGTTGTTTGTCTACAATTCATATGCGATTCTTTTCTTACTTTTTCTTACCATTGCTGTACCATCCCCTCGCCTGTTCTACAGTCTCCATATACATATTCCCAACAGCTTTTTGATCACATCACACAAATCAGCTCCTTTTCCATTGTACCTGCTGCTATTTCTCAGCTCCACTGTAGCTTGCTGTCCTGTTGTTGGGCTCTTTTACTTCTCTTGTCCATCATCTCCCAGATCTCAACTTCTGGGATGTGCAGACACTTGGGTTGCTACCATTATATCTGTACTATGGAGGGATCTCATATCACACCTTTTCCTCAGCCTGTATTTTCCTCCCTGTATTTTGGGGGACCAGTCTATATTAAAAATTCTCTACAGACTTTTGCTGACCCTTATATGCCACTACCATCACGTAATTCCTTCCTGTCAATTTACTATAAATATTTTTAATTCGACATGGGAATCTGTTGCCTTGTAGCTTCTGCTATCTAAAAGGAAAAGGATTTTCAGCTCCTTGTCACACATTAAAACCTGTTTTCTGTCTATCATGTCTTTACTATCATCAAATTAAATAACTTCACTATTCAAGCTGGTACGTCATCCTGGGATGTATTTTGCATGAAAGGCAAAAATCAGGATTCATTTACAATGTCCAGTATGGTATTCTCATCTTGAGGTTGGACTCTTTCAGAGACAGTAACATACACCAAAGCCTCTTATGTTATCTTGTTACTATGGAAACAGTGATGCAGAACAGTTATGGGTGGAGATCT
Organism: Origma solitaria; assembly: GCA_013397895.1. Lineage (NCBI taxonomy): Eukaryota > Metazoa > Chordata > Aves > Passeriformes > Acanthizidae > Origma > Origma solitaria. The sequence continues at coordinate 1,019,674 of VZRL01004872.1, forward strand.
GTGACATTAGAAAGCACAGGATAAAACTGATATACTCCATAGCCTGCATTTTTATTCATCCTTAGTGCTATATAATAGCACAGCACAATAGTTGTGATAGTTATCTTGCTCGTGTATGGGTAAGTAATATCATGTAGAAGCGGAAATAATAAAAGAAAGGGAAGTTTGAGACTGAATAGGGAATAAGGAATCAGACCTTCTGCCACTGATTTATTGTATGTCTTTGGAAAATACTTTTGAGCAAATCAGTTTGTGTCTCAGTTCCCCAGCTGTAACATGCCCTCTTTTTCATTCTTCTCTTGTTTTCTTTATTTAGGTAGCAAAGCTTTTAATGTAAGAATGCTTCCTGCTGTGGTTTTAGAGTGCATGGCACAATTTTGGGAAGGGTTTCATTAGGCAACAGCAGTACAGAAAAAATACATAATATATCTACCGTAATAGAGCTATAAAAAGACTTTTTGCTGTTAGAAGCAAAGCCTAGTCTATAAACAAAATTTTTTACATGGTAAATGGTATTCATTCTAGGGGGCTGGAATGGTCAATGAAATAAATATTTATGCCCTGTGGAAGTAATAAAGAAGGACAGAAGGTGATAGTGAGATATGATATGTAACCACAAAAAAAAACACTGCATTCTGAAGAGAAGTTTGTGTGCAGGAAAACTCACTTGTTTTTTCTAATGACAAAAATTGGTCTCATGGCAGAATGTAATTTTACACTACACAACTTGCTATGCTTGTATCTGTAGACCATCCTAATTTCACTACCACAACTCTTCTAACTGACTTTTAACATGGAGAAGATGTTTCTAATATTTTGTGTTGCAAGCACAGATTTTGTAGACTGTAGCTTCCTGTTGGAGTTGGTTGTTAAATATACTTTTTACTAAGTGAGATATTCATGGAAATATTGTTTTATTAGTATTGTTATTTAGTCTTCCTCATAGATTTTGTATTTCTAATGAAGTTCCTAGCTGGCAAATATCAGATTTTTTTTTAGTAAGAGAGATTAATAGAAAGAATATCCCCTCAATGAATGATTAGGTTTACTGTTTACACATTTGTGTTGTAATGCCTGGAAAGTGTAACCACAGGCCAAGCTGCATTTTGCTGGATAACAGATGAACACTGACTAAGGCAAGGTAGCAGCTACTGTTTTCCAGTAATTCAAACTTAGAAATTACAATATCAAAGCAGGGTGGAATGGCGCAAAAAAGGGCATTTGAACTTCAGCCTCTCACTTTTCTTGCTGCTGTTAGTTTACATGAGGTTTGTGCCAGGTTTGTGTTTTCCACACTGATAGGCCTTCATCTCCAATTTCTGGCAGCAATTCTGAAACGACATTCTTTGAAACACTTAATTTGCTCTCTGCTAGGGCAACTATGAATAAACTGATGACTGATGGTTAAAGGGATTGTTGCCTACATGAAAGTGTTTTGTTACCTTGAATTCAGGGGAGACCTTACTATCTATACTAATTTCTTTATTTAGACTACTTGTTAGTACTCCTGGTCTAGAGTGTTCCACAACCAGCAGATTGTTGGCCATGCCCAGATTCTTCATTCCTGGAAGAGAGTCTGAGCTCTCTATGTCCTCACATCCCCTGTTCCATTTCCTGTTCTGGTGAAAATTTTGTTTTAAAAATATGTAAAATTTTCTTACAATCAATGTAAAAAATGGGCAGATGTGTTGTTTTGTTTTAAGTGGCTGTCCTACCTTTTCAATTATTATGGCTATTTCTCTCAACATCAGCATCCAAAATTCTTGGAGAAAGTCCAGCTCAGCCTTCTTCGTATCAAAACTCTATATATTTCTGATGTAACACACAAGAATAAATCCTAAATGAGAGATACTGAGAAGGTCAGTAGTGAGGCTTGGATGAAGGTGTGATATGCAAAAGTAATTTTAGTTAAGAAGAGTTCCCATGTTTGGGGTATGGGATCAGTCTATTACTGCAAGTCTGCTGCTGCCCTGCACATTTACAAATTGTCCTTTGCAGTGTGCTTTAGATGTAGATAAATATTAATTTCTAAATTTCATACAGTAGATTTTCACAAGAGAAGGAATTGGCACACTGGAGTGTTGTACAAGATCTCTCAAATATATTTCTTCACTAAGTGAATGACACCACTTGCTTTTCTTACAAATCCCTTTTGTGACCCATGGTCAGGGAGCCTAATTCTCTGAGAATAACAGGCAGTATTACATATGTTCTGAAGTTTGTAACAAAAATTAGTTCATAGAGATGGTCCCAGTCCTTGCACATTGGCCCAAATCCTTTGTCTTGGTCTGCCACACAGCAGTAGGTCTTCATCTTCTCTGATTTCAGGTACCTTAATATTAGACATGTAGACTGAGCCAACTCAGCTTCATTACACTTGCCTTAGACACCTATCATAGGATGACATGGGCTTTCTTTTAAACTACTTTAATTTCAGAGTCTGTGTTTTTAAGTGGATGAGATGAATCCCCACAGTATGCTTCATTACAAAAATGTTTATGTTCTATGCTTCTTTGTATGTATATTTACAGGTATCTGAACTGTAAGGGAAACCAAATGAAACATATTCCTTGCTCACTCTGCTAAAGTTTGTTAAATTATATCCTGGAATAATGCAGAGACATGGTTCTGCTATAGGTATAAATTATTTTTATATAGGAAATCTTGAATGGAAATGTTTTGCTTAATGACTCATATTATAAATCCGAAAAAGGCCATGAACTCTTGGCAATCCTGCTGTCCTGAAAGTAAGCAAAATGTCCTGAAGAGATAGGAGAATGTCTTGATTTAGAAAAAGCTGAGAGGTAGAGAATGATGTGTTTATGCACAATGTGTTCAGCACTTGACATGCTTGGTGATGCTTTAATAGGAAACCTCACCATATACTCTTCATTTCTCTCTCTTTTTTATTGCTGAAAGATAAATTTCCAGTAAAAGGTTAGAGGATACATTTTTGCTATAGGGCTCCCGATTGTGTTGGCAACACAATCTACTTGGCACCGATTCTGCTTTTAGCTGCAGTTACTTGTAATGGAAAGAAAAATAGAGTAACTTTGGTGGATTCAGAGCAAAATAGTAGTGACAGAGCTCCTGTGGCAGGGCCTACTCTGCAAGCAGCCAAGCTCCATCTCAGTCTCAAAGTATCCATTCTGCAAGAAGTGAGCTGGTCCGTCTGGTGGTGGATGGTTTCTTGCCCTTGATCCACCTCCATGAGTAAGAGCTTGGACCAACAGCACTTTGCAGAGGATTTTCCAACTCTTCCTCTTCAGAGAGCTGTGGAGCTTGAGCGGAGCAAGTCTGTCAGCAGAGCATGAAGGGACTGATTGCTATAACAGCCTTGGATTGAGTCTCGAGTGTCAGAGGAGACATATGCTGAATGCTTCTGCAGGGCGTTTCAGTGGGACTCAGGAAATGCCATATTTATACATTTATGTGCTTTCCCCATCCTCTTGTTTTCACTTAAAGCCAGAAACATCTGTCCACCCTATCTCCCCAAAGTGTCTTATTTTACTGCGGCAAAATGCAAAAACCTTTTGAGATAAAATAGAATATAATTAATTTAGCCATTTGAACGACGACATAAACATCACAATTGTTCCTTCAGAACATGATAAAAGTTATGATAAACTTGAAAAAGGGGAGGATGAAAACAGATTAATGAGTAGCCTGTATTTGATTCTAAGCCTCTGCGAGCATTAAGAAAGATCAGGCCGATGCCAGTCTTTGAGAACAATTTGTTCCACCAAACCTGTGGTAAATGGCAAGCCAAGATCCGTGCAGTTCTAGATTTCAAGTGTAGCTGTAGAGATGACTCTTTGGCGCAGGCCAAAAATGAACCAGAGCATTTTGAGGCTCAGCTAACTTCTCTAGTAACTGCTCTAGAGGAAACCTGGCCTCTGACAGTGCTGCTGCGCTCATTTTCCTGTGCTGAGCACTCACCTCATTTTTCTTTCAGGTAATAGAGGTAATGCCTTTTGAGCTTTTGCAAATCCACAGCACTTCATTACCAGACCAGGGCTTTGGTGATTAATTTTGTTGCAGCAATGAGGTGCTACCTGAAAAAGGACTTCTGAGGAACAAAGCAGCCCCAAGCAAGCAGCACTTGATCGTGGAAGTTTTCTTTTGTCTCTGTGGTATTCTATCTATGTGGTTAGTCTGGCAGGAAATTAAGGGAAATCCAGCGATAAACATGAAAGATTGAAAGACTAACAGTCTTGAGAATAAATAAGGAACTGTTCTTTACAGCATCTTGAAAACTTTTGGACCTATGTTTTTATGGATATAAAAAGACTCTGAGGACTTGAAATTTTAGCTCATTGAGCTGGGCGAGGTGATTGACTTACACAGTGGTACTTTTATTGTTCCTTCAAAGAGCATTGCTTTACCTTGTCATATTGTCTTTGTCATTCCTGTATACAAAATTATGTCAATTCTGAGGCAAAAGCACTTTTTGAGGCACAGGGACCAGTGATATTCAGATCAACATACAACAGCTATAGCCCATCATGGCATAGAGGAAATGAAAAGCTGAGGTAGCTCCTGGAAACTGACTTGTGCAAATGGATTGTGTTAAATTCCTTTGTAGAAGTAGGAAACAATATAGAACAATAAGAGTTTTGACTACTAAAGGGATTATAATTATTTCTGTATTTTCATAAAAATATAGCCTCACAGTGTATCTGAGAGCAGCAACAAAGAAAGAAACAATTTAATTAAGAGGGAATTTATGTTTTATTTCAGTAGAGTTGTAAAACAAATTTCACTGACCTTATACAAGAGCAATCTTTGAAGGGCAAACTTTGTTGTCCTCCCTCCCTGTGCTAACCTCTTGAAGAAATCATTAAATATTCATTCCAGCAGTTATTTCTTCTCCAGTTTACACTGTTTTGCCTTCTTGCAGGTGAGAATTTCTAGTACCAAGAGTAAACTTTTTATTGTTTGTGTATATGGCACTTCCACTGAATAGTAATGAAAGGAAAGCACACTGAATGGCAAGCTAAAATTTATTCTGGATCATAGGTTCCTGGGCCTTCAATTATTCTTTATTTTAATCATGTTCTACAGTTGTTTTCGTGCTATGGCTTCATTTGTGTGCCATGTGCCATCAGGGTGGCACAGAAGCTGTTACTTAAAAGACCCCTGTTACTACCAAGGAAAATGATAAGCACAGAATAAATAGGAAAGCTGTGTTGCAGACCTGATTTAAAAGGTAGATTTTCATCTATGGCTGTGTGCCCTGGTTTCCGCTGGATCTGGAGAAGGAGTTACCAATATGGGGTGAGAAAAATCTGGTGTGATCTAAAATCAAATGTAAAGAAAGAGAAAAACCTCTTACAAGGCTCTCATTTAACCTTTTAAACTCAATATTTCTGTATATGAAAGTTAATGCTTAAATGCTTTTGTGGACCAAGCATTGAATATTTCTTAATTGCTGTTGATTGATCATACAGAGAAGTGGACCAAAACTTTGGACTGTACATCATCTGGCATGTTTACTGACTATGATCTTTTTCAGACAGTCAGCACAAATTTTCTCCCTGTGATGATGGTAAATGAACTTTGGAAAATATTCTCCATTACAAAAGAAAAACATTCATTTTTTATTAAATCACTTCTCAAGGAAAGAATACTGGGAAACAGGGTCTACTTTACAGAAGGGTGGCTTTATGTCCTTATTTTAGACCTACAGAACCAAAGATAGAAGGAAAAGAGCCACGTCACTTCAACCGTCTAAATTTTGTGTTGTTAAAGCCAGCCCCTGTCTCTATTGAAGCTTCTACAAGTGCTTAGCAAATCAGGCCAGACAAGCTCCCTCTTCATGAGAGACCTGCAGAAGATGACCCCAAATTGAGAGCAATGAGATGGTTCCATATTCTTGAAGAAAAAGGAAGTATCGTAGCCGCTTGTGGACACTGGTGGAAGTCCAAGAAGGCTTGCTCTTCAGTGTTTTTAAAGGAAAGGCAGAAGAAAAGGTGACACTGTCTTTCTGTTAACTTTTTTTCCGAGGAGGGGTGATGGCAGAATACCACAAATACTTTTGAGGACTGTGTTAAAATCATACCAAGGTTGTGAACAACACAGGAGTGGCTTTATTATAAGATATGTTCGAGACTTATCATAAATGCTGGATGTGACCTAAGTCTTTCACAATGTGGGCTGCATCTCAATACAGATCATGCCGCCTCCCATCCATGAACACACAGACTTCTTCCTTTCCTCCTGGAGATCAAATAGTATCGGTATGGCAAGCTCAGCAGTTCTTGGCATGGAAAAGCACTATGTAATAAATAAGTAATAAATTAATATTTAATTAAAGCTTCTTTTAATGAAAGTTAGCACCTGAAAGGAGGCGGAGAGACAGACCTATGTGACCAGGAAGCTCTCTGTCGAGCTGCAGGGACCACTTTGCAGAGGCTTAGGTAAAGCTTACATTATAAAAGAGACCTATTCTAGCTCTTAGCAGATTTTCATGGTCAATGCAGGACTAACACTGCTTGGAATGTAATTATGTGGCCTGAAATCCTTGTGTGATAGTGCAGACTGCAGTCCTGTGGTCCACTGGCCAAAGGTGCAACTCTGAAAGGACTATTTGACTTCACTCTTTCTCAGAACTAGTGTGCAGTTTTTGTTAAATAGAGGTCAGGAGATCATTATGTGAATGATTGCCTGTTGGGACTGGTCCTGCCTTTTCTTTAGGCAGAATCTTTATTGCTACAGTTGGTTTCTGTCTATTTATGCTTCTGTAACATAAAGGCAGCTATGCTAAGCTAAGGGCAGCTGCAAGCTGTTCGATTTTTCGTGACTACTCCCTGGTTTCTGAAAAGTCACTGGAACAAAAATCAGCTATGTAAAGGTTGCATGCTCCTTGCTTATTATTATTGTCTAGTTTTTCTCAGGTATTCAGTGGATGGAACAAGCATGGAGATTTTTGGAAGTAAATCTGAAGGTATAAGTGGTTAAATTAATTCACAATCTTCCTTTCTGCTGATTTTCCTTGCTCTGTGCAGAGAGGGGGTTTAGTGCACTCATAATGGCTATGCTTTTGAATAGGTATATATCCAAATGACTGGAAGAAAGTTCACCTTTGCACATTCAACTCAGTTCAGCCCATGTATTAATATTCCTTGCATTTTCTTGTGCATCTCCTCAGAGAGCAGATTAAAATTAAAATTCTGCCAAGGTTAGGTAGCAGAAAGGATTAGTGAGCTAGGTCTTCACCTCTAGAGGGAAAGGTGACATGAAAATGATTGGACTGGACACATCCTTATTCTGGAAACTATTTGTATGGATAAAAAATTTTCCATGCAACTGACAGCTTGTGCTGAAGAGATGTCCAGGACCAAAACAGCAAAAAGGCTGAAGGTCAGGATTGAAGTACAGCACATTAAGAGAGTTATACAGACTTTGTGTATTTGTGTGCAGCTATTAGCATTTCATTTTCAAGATCAACTCTTTACTGGAAAAACTTTAAAAATTATTGTGCCCAATCCTCCCACACAAACATCTTTTCAAAACTCTGAAGCAGGAAAAAAACCAAACCAAACCCAAACCCAAAAAAATTGGCCAATGAAATAAAAATCTCCCCTTTCTTATATCTCATAACTTCTTTGTAATTGAAAGCTAAATTGAATATCTCATATTTGAGGGAGAACTTCAATGGGATTTCCTCTTAGAAGAGGAGAGAACTATCTGAGCAATAAAATATGAGCACTGCACTACTCAATTTCATGCCTGTGTAAGATTTAGGAATTGAACATTTGGCCTAAATTGTAAGGATGAAGATAACTATTGTAAGTACAGAAAGGGGACCAGTAAATGTAATTGAAGGAATGTCCTTGCCTGCGTAACTCACCTTGCAAATCTTTCATAAAAAACGGCAGAAAATAAGCTTTCAGAACTTGCCCTTGCTTTTTGTTGCCATATTGTTATTGTATGGAAAAACTGGGGCATTCACATACGTTATATACACAGTCCATTGAACGTGTGTGTACGTAAATATACAGAAATTATACACAAACATAGCCCCAGATCATCATCACCCTTAAATGCAGTATCTCCACTGTTCAATTGCTATTAGCAGGAAAACCCCACCAAGAGTGCAGTAATCTGTGCTTCTGAAAAATGTAAATGTCAATTTTTGGTCTTTAAAAATTATTAAGCCTAGCAAAAGATAGCAATTTCCAGTGTTTGCTTGCTTGGTAAGATGCAGGAGAGTGAGCATTACTCCTGAGAGCTGCCATTGGTTAGCTGGAGGGAAAATGGATATCAATTATACATAATCTAAGAAGCCTCTGCATAATAATCAGGCCCAGTAGGGGCTTTGGGGCAGCTTCGTTATTCTCTTGTAAACACAAGAGCCCAGATAGACATGTCAGTCAGGAGTAGCGGCTGCAATTCTTCCTTTTTAACACCTTCACATTCTATTGCTTCAATATGCAAACAAGGCTGTTTAGCTGAGGGTTGAGGCTGTGCTAATGAGCTCCCTGCACTAACCCTGAAGTAAAAAGGTTCTGTTTCACAGCTGCTCAGAGACTAGCTCCTCTGGGCATGCTCAGGTATTGGAAAATAATTCCTTTTAAACAGAGAAACGCCAATCAGGATTTCTTGCATTCTCTTCTCTTTTCTCAGCGTGCTAATGCAATTACCTCCTAACTTGTGAACTTTTTATGGCGGTGAAAAAAATGTTTTGTCTTTGAATTATGTATTTTTGTCACCGAAAAGAAGAGAGGACTTGGAACATTTAGCAGATGTAAAAATCATATCCTCCTTTTGTTCCTGGAGGACCATAACTAAGGGTAATTTTCACATTTCCTTCTTAAAGGTGGACGGTCCTCTTATCCCTCTCACCTCCATGCATTTCTGCATTTCCAGCGTCATTTCCATTTCCTTTTAGCTGGTCCATGTAATAAGTGACAGAGGAGGCTCCTAGGGCAATGCTGCCAACTTCATTCCTGCTTGTCATTGAAAAGGCCAACTGCTGTTGGTTTAGGGCCTTGGCTCTGTCCTAAAGCTAGGTTCCAGGGCATTGCTGAACTTAACCAACTGCATAATTGCCCTGGTAAAGAGGCACAGACCCCATGATAATCCTTTATGGATGAGCCACCATTTACGACTCATGGTACAAAACATGACGATCTCTCGAATATCCAATTATTCTTATGAATAAAGTAGTTTTCTGCCTGAAACAGTCAGAAATCCCTGCTGGGTTAATTTAGTGTCTGATAGAAATCATTTGGGTTTTCTGTTTAAAATAGGGCAGCGTATGATTTCTGATACAACTCTGTGAGATGCTCCCTGTCTTCCTTCATTCATCCACTCACTCTTCCTCAGGACTGTGCCTTCTAGCAATGTGACACCTGAGAGCAGACCTATAGGCAGAGCCACAAAAACGCCTGTCAAGTGCAAGTTACAACTATCTCAAACCATAACGCGTTCCTATGAAGAGAGACAGAACATTTGTAGTATTTAGCAGTCAAATATTGTGATCTACTTTTTTGCACTTTGTTTTTGGTTGGATTTCTAATGGCTGTCTCCATGTGTGACAATCCACATTACTGAGTCACCGGGAAAGTCTTAGCTTTGTAATGTTTCAACACTTAAATTATTTATTATGTTAGCTTTATGGCATATTAAAACCCTGGTTAGACAGGTAGAGCCAACTCCCTTCTGCCTTGCTGAAGCTCATTAAATGGCCATCATAGCTGGACAGACTTAATTGTGCTATATCCAAATAATTCTGTCATTTGGATTCAAATCTAAGGCAAATGGCCTACTCAGAAATCTCACTTATTTGACTGTGACTGGCAAATGATTAAAGTATGCTGCAAGCAGTTTACTTATGCCATGTTGGTGAAAATTTACAAGTAAAATTAAGAAACTGAAATAAGATGTGACTTTGCTTGTTTCAGAGTGTTTTTAAATTATACCATCCCATTCTAGTACTAGTATCCTCAGACGGCAGAAAATTCATTTATTTGTCCTTTTTTAAGGTATTTAAAAAATAATAATTGCCAGTGGTTACATTTGGCTGTAGTTCAGAATTCAAATTTTGCAGCTCAGAGAATAAGTGACTGAAAAAATGTCTGCTTTCTATTCAGATCACCTTTCCAAATGTCAGTCTACAACTTTTCAGTTCACTTTGCATGGTCTAAACAATAAGCTTCTAAACACTGTTATAATGTAATTATTCTACTGCCTTATACTTCCTGATAGGGGAGAATGCTGAGGTAATTAAACCACTTTTCTGGGACTCAGAGGGTCCCTTCTTCTTCTTCTGAAAAGTGTCTCTGTCAATTCAGACAAGTCACTTGACACAAAAGTTTAACAAATCACATTTATAAATTTAGATGCTTCTGCAAAAACTCTCTTGGTGCTTCCCCTTTATGCAGTCCTTATCCCTTACAGCTGGGCTACAGGTGTCTCGGGGTCTGTGAGTCAGAGGAGTGCCCACCTCCAGAAAGTGTGGAAAGGTTTGACACTGAAAACGTAATTTTTCCTTCCTTCATTTCGTATTTTCATTTGTGTATTTATACTTCAAGCAAATAGGACTAGAATGCCTTATGTTCTGACTATGTGGTAAAAAACTCCCTGAGGAGTAAAAAGACCATTCTGACTACTAATTTTCTACCAGCTAATTTTCTATCAGGTAAGGAAATATATACACTGTCGTTTGCTTCCCACAGAAATGAAGCTAATCTCATACACATACAAAAAAAGCAATAAAATCCTTTAACTGCATTCATATACAATTTATCATTGACATTTTTGGTCATACGAGAGATAACAGCAGGATTATGATACCAAAGTGAGAAAAGTCCGCTTAAAAATAGCAAGTGAACTGTAGTTTATGATTGGGGGAATTGTGCAGTGGTTTTGCATTTGGTTTTGATGGTCAAAAGAAGAGAAGATTAAGCCATGTAGAGGTGCACTTGTAGTACCAACGTTTTCAGCGTTGCACAGTACCAATACTTATTTCTTCATTTTATTAAAAAAATATCTTTAGTTGTGATTCAAGGAAATGATTTTAAACCAACTGACTCAGAGTCCCAAAACACAGACTGTTTCTATCAGTTCACTGCATAATTTCCTAGTTCACTAGGATTTTGCGGAAGGTTTGAAAGCTCTCATCATGCAAACTGCTTGTTTGAAAGGTTAAACATAAAAAATAAAGGTCAATAGAGTAAATTTAATCACTCTTGGGATACTTTCCCCTTCTTTTTAATCACATATACAAACCTTTCTCTGTTTATTCCTTTGACTGTATGCATGTAGGTGTAACACATTGTAGCCAATAATGACTAGCTGGATACTGATTTTTGATATTCAATTTATTGTTGTGTGTATAAAGTTCTTTCTAAAAATCTTACAGAATTATTGCTATTGAAAATACCCTGCTTCCAATGCAACCGGGCTATTGGAGACAAGGCATTCAAACTGGGCGGACTGGGAGCCTGCTGGGAAAGAGCAGAGTCTGCGGTGCAATTCTGGGCTGTGGTGTAGCAGCTTAACTTGGTAACAACTTTGATTTAGAGGGCACAGATTGTCACAAGTCAAGGCTGCTCACCGTGGGCTGCCTTGGAAGGTGGGTGTATAGATAAGAAGAGGATTTTGTTCTTTTCTTTTGAATATACCTGAAATAATTGATTCTGTTTGGCCACACAAAGGATTGTCCACCCTGGCTTTGGAAATGGCATGGACCTGCATTTGAAAACAAAATATTCTGATGGTGGGATCATCCAATTTCCCTAGGAAAATAAGCAGAACTTCCATCAGGAAGACAGCAACAAGGGAAACAGAATAGTGAAATAGACTTTGGGGCAAATGCTGTGGCAGGCTGCAGTTTGGGTGGGGACAGACATGGCCTGGGCCACAAGATACTCCAGTGTGAATCACAGCTTCATTGGTGGGAGGAAAATACTGCCATGCTTTAGCCTTTGTCTGGGATCCTGATCTGGTGAGTCTGATTTTGCTATAATCCATACGTTAAGATTACTTATTTATTAATATTGTTTTACTTCCATTGAAAGGAAAGCAATTCCATTCCTAAATAATTTCATGAAATATTGTTAGTGTGTGAATGTTTTCAAATTAAGCACTGACTCCATAAAATCATTCCAGGTACTGTTTTAGCTGCAGGACATTAATTCTATTTTTTAAAATATTAATACAGATAAAGGAACTTTGTTCTTTGTCTGTCTACCAAAATGCCTGAAGTGAACTTCTTTCCCTCTACTCCTGCTAAATTACTAATTAGTTCAATGTACCTCAGAGATGACAGCCTTTGAGATTGGCAAAACTTGTGTTTTGAACAAAAGTTTTTAAGATGGTAGTTGGTGCGCTTGATGACAGATTTGCAGAGAAAATGATATTCCTTCTTTTTTTTTTCCTTGAGCAATAATCACAGAGTGAAGCAGTTGATTAAAACTGACGCAGTGTAATCAAAATTGTGGAATAGTCTAACTTTAATAGGAAAATGTTGTTTATCTTTCATGGGGAAGTGACATGTGCCATTTCAACTCCTACTGGAAAGTCTTAGGTTCAGAATGGAATTGTAGCTGGTGGTGCCAAACTCACAACAGGTGAAGTTGTAAAAGAAATGTACATGCCACCGCTTTGGCTCCTTCCCTGCACAGAGAGGACAAAGAGGAAAGCCGGGACTGAAGTGGTTGGGTTGGACTATTAATAGGATTCTTGGAGTGCTTGAGCTCAGCTTGTCTGTCCTGGGGTAGATTTGCTGAGGAATTAAAGCCGTGGTTCACGGTGCACATCTTCAATGCAGAAATGCTTCGTCATGCATTTGAAAAGTTGGAAGGTGGGAATATTAGAAATAAAATTTCCCACTTCCTTCGTTCTCCCCTTCAAATGTATTGTGGAGACCAAGCTGATATTTAGGGTATTTGAATGTGCAGATACAGACTGTGAGATACAGTTGTAATATAAGTTGCTCGCTAGTGTATAGTGATCTCCTTTTTAGCCATGGAGAAGGTGGCTTAGAGGCAATTCGGGTTAACATAATAATTTAAAGAAGTTTCAGGTGCTGAATACTTTACCTGTGAACTAAAGATCCAAACAAACAAATCGGTCTTATGAGTATTAATGTACACAGTATTTCTTTAAGCATGTGCTTTTATTTGGGCTGAAAACATTAATGTGATAGTTCATAACTTCACAACAGAATTGCAATTTGTACCTAAAGCTGGGAATGTCAAACAGCTACAGCAACACAGCAACAAAATAGAAGTTGTTGGCTTTTATTGGGACAAATATTTGCCCATATGACTTTTTTTCTGAATGGTATTTTTCTTCATGGATGGTAATTCCTGACAAGGACAAACCTTACATAAATTTAGAATGTAAACTATTTGGTACAGTGATGACTAACTGTTTACAGCTGTTGAAACATAGAACAACTAGGGCACATAGAAATAGACAATAATAGGTATTGGTACCCTCCCCATGTCACGTATTATATTAGGAGCTCTAACCAAGAAATTGAATAATTTGTTTAATATTATTTTATAAGTCATCATATATATGTTGAAGAAGGGCTGAAAGCTAAGGCAGACAATTCTGGCTGAATATCAGAGATCTGTCAGTGACTTCAGCCTTTACCTGTAAGGACTATTCTGCCATTGTATTTTAAGATGGTCTGTCTTTTTTTGGCAGTCTTCCTTGTATAGCTTAGTTTTTTTCAATTATTTCCTTAGTAAGACCAGGGAATTGGGAAGGAAAGATAGTAGACACTACGGAAACTGTTTACTCTGAGCACAGGCTGTATTTCAGACATTGAAACCTTCTCCTTGCATGCACTCACCATTGTTCTGAACACTCTGAGGAAGGAAACAATAGCTGTGTTGGAGTGTTCGAAGCCCTCCATGAACCTGAATTTTCACACATAGAACAATAACATGTACTCCCCAATGGCTGTATTCTCTTTAGAAAAAATGTTGGTTTTGGGCAATATAACAGGTATCCCTTTGGTATTGATGTGTTCTGTAATTCACTTGTTTAAATAAGAAAACTGAAGGCTTGTACTTAGTGGTCCTTTCATACTAACATTTTTGAAAATGGGGACATGCTGAGTTACAGAAGCTCTCTCAGCTTTTATTATTCTAAAATTATTTTGGTTTTGCTCCTCTGCCTCCAGAACTGCTCCTAGCCACTAGGAGTGGTTATGTTAACATCTTCCAGGGCCTCTAAGGGTGGGTCTTGAGAACTCTCTTAATTTTTTGCAATTCTTACTCCCCCTCCTTCCTTGCTTTGTCTGCTTTCAAGCCAGTGACAGGTTGCATCACAAAGTTCAGATTGTTCTGTTGCTCTCCTGGGGATTAATGGTGGAAAAGAAAAGAAAATAAACAGAAGATGGTGGTTTTTCACATTATTTCACAATTCTGATCCACATTGGTATGATTTTTTGTTGTCTTTTCGGTGGTTTGCATATAGAAAGAAAATGACAGGGAAGCAATGAGAATTGGGAAAAGAGAAAGGCTATGTCTGCAGCTTCCTGAGACCCTATAAACTGCATCATCTCCTCCTAGACACGTTCCCATCTACCTCCTAAAATCCCAGTATTTCAGTTCAGAGGCTTCCAACAGAAATCTCACTGCTTCTCTGAGGTCCTCCCTGACAGAATCCATTTTAGTGACAGTAGAAAATAAAATTTGCCTACAAGGCTGAATTGCTTTTAGCTAAGTCTGGGTTGTAGTATCAGTTATCTCTAAAATCACTGTCCCAGTCAGCAGTCTTGTGTGAGATCCCAGGCTGGTCCAAGTCTATATCGGAAGATCCAAGGCAGCTGTATCTTCAATATTCCTCTTGCCCAATGCCATGAGCTCTTCAGAACTGACAATCCTGAAGCTTACTGTGTCAGAAATAGAAAAGAAATTTGGGATTTTGTTTCTTAGAAATATCTTAGATCATGCAAGTGAGATAGTTTGAACTCTCCAGTCTTCATTTTACATTTCATAATTATGCCCTATAGAGACTTTTCTACACTCAAGCATTTGGATACAGCATAAGAGAAGAAACATTTACCTTCATGTGTCACAAGGGAGGGTGTTGGAAAATTAATGGACAGTGGAATTGAATTAAGAGTCACATTTTCATTCCATAAAATGGGTGACTGCAGCAAGGGGATGGAAGAACGTTCCCCAGACCACCCTACAGACAAGGGCCATCAGGGCTCAGTGATAATAGCTTTTATCTCTGATGTTCCCCAAAATTTGCTAGACTCACCAGGACAATACTTTCCACCTGCAGGGAGTCAGCCTGTTTACTGAGACAGAATTTCAGGAAATTTCTCCTTTTCTTTGGTCCTGTACACTGAGCTCCCGGAAAGGAGGATAAAATAGGGTGATTTGAGATGAATGACAGAACTGAAAAATAGTTTGAATTGAAGGGACCTTTCAAAGGCTAGCTAGTCCGACCTCCCTGTCATGGGCAGGGACATCTTCAACTAGATCAGGTTGCCCAGAGCCCTGTCCAAGCTGACCATGAATGCTTCCAGGGATGGGGCATCCAGCAGCCCTCTGGGCAGCCTGTTCCAAGTGTTTCAGCACCCTCGTGGTAAAAAACATATTTCTTATATCCAGTCTAAATCAATACCACATTCTCTCGTAAAAAGTCCCTCTCCAGCCTTCTTGTAGGCTCCCTTAAGGTTGTGAAAAGTACTGTAAGGATTGGCTGGACCAACCTCTTGTCCAGCTTAAACACCACCAATTTGCTCAGTCTGCCTTTATAGGAGAGGTGCTCCAGCCCTCGGATCACTTCATGCAGTCCATGAAGGGCAGTCAAGTAAGCAGAAGTCATGTAGAAATCAAAATTATTCATACTTTAAGCTGTCTTCGTGAAGTATTTCTGTAAGTTTGGTAGATTGCCTAATCTCCATGGTTATGTCAATAAGTAGAAGCTGTAGGAACAGAACCTAATCTGTGTCCTCTGGTCTCAGGGCCACCAAGTTCTCCCAGGCTGTTTCATTTAGTGGTGTTAGTGTCACGGTTTTAATCTGACTCGCCTGGAGAGCTGTCTTCCTTTCTCTTGGTAGTGATGTGAGGGTCTGTAATCAGGCGTGGGTTAATATGTCCTCTGGTATAATCCTGTCGGGTTTCAGCCACAGAGTTTAGGTTTGAAAACATTGACTGACACCTAAAACTGGGGACACCATGGGAAGTTTGTTCACACGTGTCACACTTCTGCATGAAAAACCTCATAAACTGAGGCCTTTCTCTGCTTAAGGCCTTCGGAACATAACACCTGCTCTGGTTGGTCCCTTACTCATAAATGCTGAGATGTCTTCCCAAAAACCTCCCAACGCAGCAGGACAAGAGACCATTAATTGTTACAACCCTGGGATCAATTGCCAGATTGTCTAAACTCGGATGGTCTTGAAAAATCCAGCCACCTACTTTATACAAACTGAGCTGTTTCCTCAAAGCAGCAGTGGGCTTGGAGAACATGACTCGGTGTGAGATCTTAGGAAAACCAGGTAAGTGAAAAAAAAAAAAAAGTGAGGCCTCTCTCCTTGCGGCTGAACTTATTTGAAAATTGAAATCTATAAATTGTGCTGTTTCTTGTATTGTCAAAGTAGACATAGTTAGAGATTTTGTAAGTATAGCTTTTTCAACAATGAAGAAAGTATTTAGGTCTTTTGTGTATAGAATATCATAACTTCATAAATCCTTTTCAGAGATTCATGTAATTTCCACACCTGACACTCACTTCAGCCTTTGAGAAAAAACCCTCTCTCTTGCAAACAGAGGAGCAATGTTGGGAGGGTTAAGATAGCCTTGTTTTTACTGATATTTTTTTAAGGACAGCCTGTGTCTGGCAGGACCCTTTCCTTCCCTCACGCTGTGTTTCCTATACAAAGGTCAAGTGCAATCACAGACCACAGTGAAAAGGCTTAGGAGGCTCTAAAGGCTTAGAAGAAATTAAAAATGTGGTGACTGGGCTACTGAATCCACATGAGAAATCTGAGCTAGGCAGAGTGTGTCTGGATAAAATAACTTTTCCTCCAAGCAGATGACATTGTTCTTCTGGGGTTGAGCTCCTACAGTCTCTGAAACAGAAGCTGCTAAAAAGTTTGTAGTGTGCTTAAATGACCCTTGGAAAAGAACCAGGAGAGGAGTTACCCTCCAGTAACTGAGCACTTTGGTAATTCCAGCAGAGATGAGGATGTTTACCTGGGTCTCCAGCTACTCTGAGAAAGAGCCTGGAGCAGTCTACAGCACTCTTGTGAAGGCATGCTCTGCTGAAGATGTCAAAAACTCTGACTTCAAATCCCAGAAGTAGAGGAAAGAGCTGTAGTTTGGAGATTATAGGATGTGCTCCAGTGACTAAGTTAGTGGATAAAACAGGGCAGCTTATCTGTCAGCATATTTATGAACCTAATCCTTAATTTCCTTCGTCTTTCCTGACAAGCGCCTTAAAAAGTTTCATGCTGTCTGCAAGGGAATATCATGTACAAATGGAAAATAATGTCTTTATTTTTTGGTTTTTGTGTGGAAAACAATTCAAAGTATTTTCAATTCCACCTTTTTTTTTCTTTTCTTTTTTTTTTTCTTTTCTTTTCTTTTTTTTTTTTTTTTCTTCCTTTTTTTCTAGTCTGTGGTTTCCATGTGGATTTAGGTGGGAAGGGGAAAGAATGGGTTCAGCAGTCAAATGTAGGATTTAACTGTGTACAGAGCCATGCTCTCAACTCACACAAGCCCTTTTGAAACACCATGCTTTGTCCTCACTAAAAGGAAAAGCTGTTCCTTCATGTATTAGTTAACAAAGGTTAAGTAAAGCATATTACAATTTGAATTATATAGGGCTGCTGCAGCTTGCTTAAGTGTTAACAGGTCAAAGAGAACACTGTGTCCTTGAAAATGTTTTAGTTTGACCTGCTAACAAATGTTAGTACATCTGTCTTGTTCAATGTGTTTTTGTGTGTGAATGTGCATGTATTTAAGGACTAGAAAAGAAATGCTATATGTCAAATGAAAGTCCTTCAGAATACAGCAAGTGTCATTTAAATGGGAAGCAATACATCACTGAGTACCAGAGTGTATTACACATTCCCACAGATGATACAATACAAGCCTTTACTAAAGGCTTTGTAGACCATATTTCTGCAAATATTTTTCACTTTTTTGAACATATCCGTACATAAATCCATTAAAAGCTAGACAACCCTATAAATTAGCGAATGACTGGCATTATCAAGGTGTTGATAACAAGCAGAAATTTTTGATTCAGGGCAAGTTAACAATTAAAAGACAGCCCCATCAGTTTTTAAATTGTTAGCAGCTATTCAAACTGGGTCTTACTGTCTTAAGAACTTTTCATTATATCTGTTAAAGACGGTAGCAAACACTATTACTTTTGTTAGCTTCTTGTGAGGAAATACTTTTCTATTACCCCTTGATCGTATGTTACTATTGCACTGGCAGTGTTCACTGACCAAGCTGTACTACATGCTTCTGAAAAGTCTTGGGGGGAAGAAAATCCTTCATTATACAGCTCACAACTTTTAAGGAAGAGACAGACACAACTGGTAGGTCCACTGCAACCAGAGGAAGCACAGAGAAACTGCAAGACAATGCAGGGCTGCATGTGTGGCTCTGGTCTCAGGCCACTAGACTGTCAGGGACTTGAAATATGAAAATGTGTGTGGATTTTAGATGTGGGCAACATTTTGCTAGTCCTTGTGAGCTAGCAGGAGTGGGCTGTTGAAGGAAAAGGTGAGGAGTTCATGGCTGATGAGATAAAAAGTGGGAGTGCTGGAGGTACACACAGAAAGGAGCAAGGTGTTAAAAGCAAATAGTCCAGGAAATGGTCGCAAGGCTGGGTGTATATGGAATATCTTAAGCAGTTATAATGAGACGGCATTAATGAGTGTTCTAGCAGTATCTTAATATTGCAACTTTGCTCTGTGATGTCTTTTCCCTACCAAATTCATCACCTCTCAATGCCCTTTTCTCCAGAAGGGTCTTCTTTAAAATGCAGAAGAAAATAAAGGTCCTCTGAAAGACAGAAATACATTGCTCTGGCCATTACAGAAGGCAATCACTGCATACCACCAGAACATATGGCTCTGGTGTAGGAGGGAAAAGGAAAATAAAAGGATTGCAGCTGTAAACTGAACAACTCTTTCTGAGGCACCCTGCAGTTTTTGGTTTTGTTTTGTATTGTTTTTTAGCTTTTTGCCCCTCTTATTTTACAAATTACAAAGCTTTTCATCTTGTTATTAGGAGGCTGAATATATTATTGTTTTGTCTACAAATTCTTACTTGCACAGATTTGTAAGTAAAAGAAGTCTGTTTGTTAAAGCATGTGATAATTTTCACTTAACTAAAGAGATGAAATGTCACAACTGTGCTGTGATGTTTTATTTAAATAAAAAAACCACCAAGCTATCAGCACAAACCAATTAAATAATAATTCTTGTCTCCAGATTAGTCTACGCACAGCTTTATATTTATACTTTTATTTGGTAAAAAAGTCAGCCTTTAGTCGATATAATCAGACTCAATATCCCAAAAAGATTATTCCTCCACTTTTGCTGGAAGCACAACAACAAAATGTGTTAAAACCCCCAACAAACCAACAGTTTCACACATTAGACATTTTTGAAACATGTAACACATCAGCACAAGATATCCATAGATTATAACAGTCCACGAAACATCAAATATATGAGTGACCACTTATTAAAACTGACTTGTGGGGCATGGAGGCGACCACTTCAGCTATTCTTGAGTCCTTTTACTGATGCTGAACCCATCATGCTCGCAAGGATCCTTTCTGAACAGGTGAATTTTTTAATAGAGCATGAATGTCCAGGGCCCATTTAATTTTGTAAGATTTGTCTCTAGATAAATAGAATAGCAAGCTGTTCAGTATGACTCAGTTCTGTAGAAGGCATTTACAGTGGGCCTATTTTCAGCAGGAATGAGACCAGACGGCCTTTTAAGGTTATTTTTAAAATTATTTGTTCTATAATTCTGTATTGCCAGGCAAATTTTTTTGAAAACAACACCATCCTGCCATTAGCACTCAAAATGAACCACCATAATGTCACTGTAGGAAGGCGTTGAAATATATGGTGCACTTTTCTGAGTTAACCTTCATAGGGAGGCAAAGATATTCAAGATATTCCAGAATAGTAATTTTATCTTGCAGCAGGTTAAAAACCAGGTATAACATGTCCTTAATATATTAACATATGCATAGATTAGTTTCATGGAGTTATAACTGTAACATGACCAAGGTTATTTTATATATTAATTCAATAGCCTGTTCACAAGTATAAATGCAGAAAACTGAGCTGTACAGAGGTCTGGCAAAGTTGCACTCAATGGTGCTCTAAATAGCTTCCACTGGAAAGACTACTGTCCCTCAGTGAAATTAAAATTCAATATTGGACTTGAAGTAGTCCTGATTGGGTGGGAATCTGAAAGACATAGCCAGGAATGAGAGCACAGAGTGGTAATGAGAAAGGGATGGTTGGTTTTCCAGAGAAATAGGGCTTTTTTTTCCGGTTGTAAGTTGTACTACATTTTTAATATACACAGGTATTTGTAGTTCTTCTTATTGAACTGTACCTACACATCATCATGGAAGGATTAATTTAACATCTCCCACCACCCAGACCTAACAGACAGTAAGTATTTTTCTCTTTTAGTCAAAAATCTTCTCATCATGTTTATGATATGGTGAAGAAGGAGTTATAAAAATTTTATTGCCTTGTATCCATATAATTCACTCTTGGAAAACCATGTAATTTAAGAAACTGTCTTGGTAAGAAGGTCTGATTTTTTGGTTGTTGTTAATATTTTTAAAGTTTTTAATGGCCATTTAAAAAAAAAGCATGTTATTCAAGGATTAAAAAAAGAAACAAAGTGACAAAAGTGGATTATTATAACCCTGGTTTATATTACCATTTAGATTGGATTCACAATGGGTTTGTTTCTAGTTAAAATCATCTTCTCTGAAGATAAAAATTTACAGAGAACAAATAGAACACAGATTTGTTTATAGCTTGCATCAACTCATGAATTAATACTTACATGAATTAATACTTTTGTAATATGTTTGTGTAGCACAGTAAAATGCATTATCTAGGTAGTTAATCAACCTAAACCACTAATAGGGAAATACTTTGAAAGGAATGCCAATGAGTCCTGTTAAGAACTATGTACCTTAAAAAATACCTTATGCTGCAGTACATTTATGCATATGGAAAAATGCATTAAAAATATATTTTAGGTGATCAAGTTTTTTTTGGTCTTGATTTTGTGTCTTTCTCATACGCTACAGAGTATTTTATAATGTGATAAATAGAAAGTAAATAAAAGTCATTTAGCATTCTTACAGTATTGGCACGATTTAGTATAACTGAACCATATTTGCTTGGATGTTTTGCTGAAACAAAACGCGACCAAAATTAACACATTGTTGAGGAAATCTAGTAATATTTTTTGAGGATATCAGTGTTCTCAGAATCTTTCAAGAAGTTAACAAGCAAATTGCTTATCTAGGAGCCCTTACTTATGAAACTTTTTTGATGGTTAAAGGGACTTAAATATTTTGTGTTCTTACATGCTGAAATCAGTAAGAATTAAATATTTGAAAAAAAGATGTAGCTCAGGGCTTTTAATCAATATATCTTTGCCAAATGAGAGTACTTTTGAATTTTTCTGGCTGAGTATAATTTCGATTCACAAACTGATTCTCTTTTGGGAGATCTAAACCCTTATTCTTAGCAAAAGTAAATCAGTATTGTCCAACTGACTTCTGTGAAATTGTATCACTGCAAGCCAAGCATGAACCTGGTCCATCTCTTCCATTAAAATTAATGGAAGAAAGATGTGTCCAAATGACCTAGAATACTTTGAATCTGTATTTTCTTCAATTGTGTCAAAACAATGCTTTTAGTAGTATGTATCTTTTTATACATTTTATGTGTGAGTGCATATTAAATGTGCTGAATGGCCTAAATGTAAACTGTGATTGATTATTCCCGTATGAGCCCAATCTAATTCTAATCCATTGGTTAGAGTATAATAAAAGACTGTTCTCATCAAAGACTTGGCATCCCCTTGAATATTGGATTTCAATATGACAGCAAGAATGAACAGAGTAGAAGTTGGGAAGTTAATCAAGCTTAGCCAGAAGTCATAGCTCATATGAGCCTAGGCCTCCGCAGTCTTAAAAAACAAAATGTAGAGTATTAACATGTGGTGTTAATTAATAACATGAAATAAACAAGCAAAAATGTTCTTGAAATCTTTTCTTCTACTATTCACTGCTTTTACATTTCACAAAATGCAAACAAAAGGATGCAATTTTCCATTAGCTTTATAAATCTGGAACCTACACACTGTACTTATTTTAAGTAGTTCTTTACTCCATGGGTAGCCTATGAGTAAGGCTGCCAGATTGTGTCTTTTATCTCTGGGCATTTCTGGGGAATGTTCTGTTTTCTTAATGCTATTCAGAGAAATTAGAAGGCAGCATGATATGCTTCCACTCACATGAACATTCTAAAAAGTCTAAAAAACTTATTTGCCCTCCTCAAGACTCTACCAAGGTGCTAGAGAAAATTGAGTGTAGCTCATCTATTTATTAGAAAAATATATGGACTGAGATGACTCTTTATTGTGTGAAAATCCAACAGATGTTGAATGAGGTGATTTTTAGCAATTTTGCTGCAGATAATATTGGCTTACATGACAAAAAATAAGGGAATTGTGATCTTACAAAAGATTTGTGGCTTTCACATTTTAGAACTTCATAAACATGGTCTGTACTCTTGCTTCAATGTCTTGTAGCAAATGTCTTTCCTTCCTATCCTGAGTTGTCAGACTTCTGGCAGAGTGTATTTCTGTTTATGTCCATGCAGATATTCCTGCTGTCTCTCAAGAATGCATTGGGGTATTTATTGCTTTGGATGACTCTTAGACTAAGTTAATTCCCTTTGTGTTTGTGTATTTGTAAGATTTATTGCTCTTTACTTGATGTGAAGCTGCTTTCTACTGGGGATGGATGAATGGATGGATGGAGGGATGGAGGGATGGATGGATTGGATGGATGGATGGATGGATGGAGGGACAGAGGGACAAGTGGACGGACGGATGGACGGATGGATGGATGGACAGATGGATGGATGGATTGATGGATGGATGGATGGAGGGACAGAGGGATGGGTGGATGGACAGATGGACGGATGGATGGACGAATGGATGGATGGATGGACGGATGGATGGACAACTCTGGAGAGTTATCTGCTAACCTAAATATTGATCTCTCAGACTTTATCACCCACAAATTTTGAGATGCCCATAGTTATAAAGCTCCCTTAATTTCTCTGGAAGTGAAACAGATGTCAGCGCTTTTCCCATGTGGAGCAATTTCTGGACTGATGCTTCTTCTGAACTCCATAGGCCTTTCTGTGAACTGTTAATGAACTGAGACCCAAGAGAAGAGTGAGTTTGTGTTCTAAATGATGGCTCTGATTAGCATGCAAGAACATTTAAATGAAAAATACTGATGAAAGCATACATATTTTCTACTGAAAGCTATTTTATATTCATGCTTCAGAGAACATAATCCTCACTATGGAGTACTCGCATAATGTGAATGCTGGAATGTGTGCAAAATGTGAATGCTGAAACATTTCTACCATGAGAAGCTGGTCTGAGTCTGCCCACCTTCGACACCTGGGAGTGATCTCTTGGAGCATTCACTGTATCTGTACAATGTGCGTTATATTTTCTATAGTTAATTTTAGGTTTGTAGTATTTGCTAATCCTGTAGGCTTCAAGAAAGCTTTTTGTTGTTGGGGTTTGAATACATCTAGAATTCATTGATAGACAGAGATTTCGTGGGGACTTGCACAGATCTTGGTGAGAGAAGCACAAGCTGCAGAAGAGTTTGGGGGCAGCAGGATGACATCAGTCTGTGAGCATATGACAATTTACAATGTACCTGAACTTTAAGCTCTTAATGAGATAATCCTGCATGTTTAGAAGTGGGGTGTTCACAATGGATAATTCAGCCTGTTTTTTCGGTCTGAAACTGTCCCTGTGCTTGGTATCAAGAGAGGCTCCAGCAGAGGCTATTTCAAAGCAGGAGATATTGCATAAGGAAGTTAACCCCTGAGACCAAACAAGGCCTTTACAAATACCTCCACTACAACATTCATATTTTCACTCAAACAGGTGATATGCAAACTTGCATTATTCTGCTTTAGGAGATGATTAGACATGTTGTACAAGCCAGAAAGAGTGAGTACCCAATTAAAGTGTTTGTTTCTAGGAGATGGTATATTATAATCTCTTGGGAAAATCCAAGAGTCTGCCAAGTATCTCATAATTAAGGAAACACAAAAATTATCAAATGAAAAGCCAGACTAAAAGAATGCAATAATTTTTAGAATGCTATTATTTTTTAAAATTAAAAATGTTGAAAAAGTGTTAGGACTTTTTATTTTTCAGAAATAATTTTTAATTCAAAAGAAGTCAGTTTTGGGGTCTAAATAACTGTCATCTTGATAACTATGCATTTTCATTCTGTTTTGACTGTATTTTAGCTGGGAAAATCTGGGAAGCTGAAACATTTTCTCTAGCAGTGATATAGCTGAATCTGTCAGGGATGGCCTGACACTTGTCACTTTTCCAATCTCCAGGCAATTTGGAGCTTTCTCATTTGTGATTTATACGTAACATAAGCAATTATATCTTCTGTTTTAAGGAATTTCCAGGGACTCTACATCCATGCATTGCACTGAGGTTTGTGTGCAATGTCTATTAACTTCTCCAAGTCACTCAGGCCATCAATTTCTTGGGAAAAAAGACATTTGAATTTTTGGTTCTTATTCCCATCACTGTGGGTGACTTTGTAGTTCAATTTTTTCTCAGCCCACTACAAGTCATGGAGGGAAAACTAGTGGGCAGCTGTGGGCTTGGGAACCTTGGGGTCTTGTTCCGTCCTGGGTGCCACTCTTGGCAGAAGCAGCAAGAGCAAACTCCTGTCAGCAGTGGTATTCCGAGTGGGTCAGTCCGAGGACATCCTTACTGAACCCAGGGCATAGCATGAGTTCCAGACAAGAAATAGAAAATAAATGGTTAAGGTAAAATAATTTTTACATCAGATGGTTCTGAGACTTGGTAATAATAATAATAATAATTATGGCTAATTTTTTACAAATGAGGAAGGGCTTAAATCTTACAGAGTTTATTTAGTTAGTGGTATACATTTCTTTTCTTGAGTATAGTTTTTAATTTTGAGCCCAAGCGAGTACTGGCCTCACTTGTAATATGTGTGCTCTTTCCCATCCCCCTGTATTGCCATTAGGGAGTTTCCTGGCTACATGCGCTTTCTCACATTTGTCTGCTAAATTAGAGATTACGGTATAAAATGTAGCATGCAGGAGCATTCTTTGGATTTGTAGCATTTTCTTGGGGCACTTGGGTCTGCAGAGCACCAGTCTTCATGCTTGATTTTTTTTCTGAATTTCAGAACACACGTGAAAATTCGAGGAGAGTCGGTCCTATTTTATTGTTATGATTATTTTATTGGGGGACAGAGTTTTTCAACAGTTATTTTCATGCAAAATAGAGGTTAACCAGATATTTTTCTACATGACAGCCTTGCAAATGCTTTTCGCATTTATTTAGCCATATGTTGACAATTCTAAAGGCAAAAATATATCTCTGAGCACAAACAGAATGTGAAATCTGACGCCTCCAAAACTTCACACTTTGAGACTGAGAAAGATCAGTGAGTTTTTTTCCATTTCTTTTACACAATTTTTAATTCCGTGTTTGTACTGAAATTGAAATATATTTAGAAAACAGCATGTATAACTAGATCTCTTATACTTCCCAAAGAGGAATGTCAATGTATATTTAGGCTGTATCGTCATTTAACATTATTTGGGAGGATATCAAAGTTTTGCCATATTTTAGAGGACAATCAGATGGCATATTTTTAAACACCTGCAAAACCACCCACAGTAGCAACTACATGCATTTAATAATATTTTCATACAACTTAACGAAGTTGCAAGCACATGTGAAAGGTATCCTGAGATATTTAAATACAGCAAGTTATTCTGCATCTTAGAAAAGAGTCTACTATAAGAATTCCACATGTATATTTTACCTTCTAGAAGAGGTAAAGACATATGTGAAGGTATATGAAATATTTAATCACACAGATTATATCACAAGACACATCAACATAATAATAAAAATGCAAGGACAATTTGTGATATGAATCAACAATGCCTACAGTGTTTTAGTGGTGCCAATGTGTTTCAGCTTAATTTCTCTAAGCAAACACTAAGGATATGCAATTTTAGTGGAGTATCTTTTAGTAATTCAGACAATGACTTGTTTAAATAGAGCTGATCTGCTTTTTTTTTGCTAAGAAGCTAGGTTAAGGGAAAAGCAAAAGGTATTTGCCAAATACATAAGAATATAATATACAAATTAATACTTTAAAATATATTTTAAATTTAAAGAAACATTTAAAACCAATAAGTATTTCTCACTCAACCTTTTTGTAGTAGGAAACTGTAACAGAACCAAATGGTAGGAACTAATGTGCAAGAGAAAGGCTTTCTTTATGTCTTATTTTCTGAAAAGAAATCAGTGGAACTATGAAATTTTTCAATATTTTCAGGAAACTTATGTGCCTTTCTTCCTGAAAAATGTGCAATATATCAGTGACAGCTAACACGACAGAAGTGCTAGGTGATATTTTGACAATGGGAAAGTCAATGGGATAATTGTCCAAATTTCCTTCATATGTTCAAGCTTCTGATCTAATCCTATTTAAATCAGTCTTGTCTCTCTAAAAGTCCTTTCAAGTTGATGTTTTCCATAACTAAGGAGTCTGTTTTGAGTTTTCAGAAGCGTTATAAGGGGTACTTGTGTTATGACAGTATGGGAAAGATGTGCTCCTTTTGATATGATTTCAAAATAAATGTTCAAATGAATAAAAAATATGACTGAAGCCAGCTTCAAAATTAGCTTATTTCATTGTTCTTGCAGAGGAAAATAAAGTAGATCAAACTGAAATAAAGTTATTGTATATTAAATATACTAATATGGGAATAAATTAATATTGCATGAAGATTTAGGTGATTTACCAAAAGTTATTTTAGAATCTGTAGTAGAGCTGGGAAATTAACTTAATAAACTCCTGAGTTGTTAAGTACTAAATTGGTCTTTGGACCACTTGGTCTTGACTTCGGGTTTCTCATGCAAAGATTATACACTCAGACTGAAATTAGCTCATTTTTATCATGATGTTAATCCATCCAGATAGAACTTTCTACTAGTCTCCACCATGAATTAAGTAACACAAACATTAATAAATTAAAATTAATGGAAATTCTTCATATGTTTCTATGTCAGTGAATTTTGGGAATGCAAAATAGTTTCAGTGGAGTTATACAAGAGAAGACCATGGACCATTAACTTTTGGAATTTCCTGATATGTGTGGTTGATTGAGCAACCTAAATGCTACATTTGATGGCAGACTTTGCATTTGACCATGTGTGTATTTTATACATTTTCACATATTTTAATATAACCTGAGCGGGCTATTTTCATTTCTGAAATAGCTGCAAGGCATGACTTTTTTTCACCGGTGGAGAGTTCACAGAGCATATGTAGAGTGTGTACCTAGTTTGACAAAGTATATTGGACCAAAATTTTCAGCAGCACAGTGTCTTAAAGGATTTATTTCTGGCATTCACTTTGCATGTAAAACATGTCTGGTTTTCCATCATATAAAAGAAAAAAAAGTATTTTTGAAGCACAAGTTTTAAACTTTATCTCAGGTACTATTGTGTGCTTGTGTGGGCCCTCATAGGTAAGTGCAGAGTTAGGCTGAGGTCAGTGGGGTTTGTGTCGCCCCACAATGAGCACGGGGTAAATATCCTGCTCTGCCTCCTTAGAGTTTGTAAGCTGGCTGTTTTCTCTGCCTCATACCCTTGCCAGTCTAACTGTATATATGTATGACTACCATTTTGGTGGCCTCAGGTTAAATTTTAGATAAAGGGCTATCATATTTTGAGTGCACAGGCACATTTAGCTGTGCTGGCCTGAGGTCGAGCCTTCGAAATAATGTGTTGGAGATAGAAACAAGTAAAATAATGCTTAGAAGGTTCAAAATCACAAAAAGGAGACTAAAATAACCCAAAACACACTCTAGGGGCTGTAGGACCAGTGCCTGAGCAGAAAACATAGCTCAGCTTTCAACTCTCTTCTAGCAGTTCCATCCTTCTATAGCAGTACTGACTGTTCTCGTGAAAACCAGGAGTCAATGTTAGCTTTGGAGCCCTGGCCCTTCACTCTTCTTTTAACCACACTTTCCTTATGTTTATTCATTTGATGAAATGCTTTGACATGTGCTGTTTTCAAGTGACCACTCGGGAGAAAGTAATTGATTTAATTTTTTTAATGCAGCAAGATTATCATCTTGGCTCTGCTGAGATGTGTTTTTGCACTTTATTTACCTTTCCTGTGTTAGGTTTTTGAGTCTGTGTACAGGGGACTGCATAGAAAAACATCTTATTATTTGTAACAGCTTAAGCCACTGATTTACTAAGTCCAGCCTCCATAACTGTTACAACAGAGCAAGGTGACCCCTTTCACTCTCTGCTCTTTCTGCATCTGTAAAGTGCATTATGCCCTGCAAAATATGACATATTCCATCTAATTTGTATGACGTAAACAAAAAAAGCAAAGAAAGCAAACCTTACAACATGCCAGGGAATAAAAAAAGCTTCCTCATTGGCAAGGAGTGAAAGAGCCATAGAAGACAAATCAAGCCACTGGACATACATGGTTTTGCCAACTTCATCCAAAAAATAAACCAGCAGTGTCTTGTTGGATCAGCATCCAGTCAGGGTGGAACAGAAAGGAAAAAGAGCTTTTGAGGAATATTAAGGGCATGGACTATAAGACATACCTTAGCAGCTTTAAACAACTTAGCCTAAGGCTCAGTAGCACTTTGGCCATAGCAGCTAAAAGAACTCTGTTTGGGCTCATTGTTGCATATTTACTTTATTTCTTCATCTTTCTCTTTCACAGCCTTTTGTTGCCCGTGTGGAGCCCTGTGCTGCTGGGACTATATTGACTAGGAAGCTTGAAGATAACAACACGACCTGCAGTGCAGATGTCCCTCAGCAGCCTGAAGGAGGGGCTTATGCCATTCCCTTGGGACTGGGAAAAGCACCTGGTCCTTATGCTGTGTAAGGCATGGCAAACAACTGGCCTGCTCCAGGAGGTGCCCCTGTTGCAGCAAATTAGCAGTGGAGAGATGGAAGGGGTTTTATTTCTATTTTTTCAGGCCCATCTTGCTTCAGTGTTGCTGAAGAATAACGTAATAACTTGGATTGTGCAATGCTAATAAATGTATTTTCCTGGAGAAAGATGGTTTGAAGATTATTAAATCTCACCCAAAAGAATGATTTTTTTCAGTCACTTCTCGACCAAAATGAAGAATCTTTTGGCATCCTCAGGTGAATGTCTCTGAGCAACTTGGCTAGCATGAGCTCCACTAGGCTGGGGAAGTGCAGAGAAAAGAAACCTTTAGGGAAGAATTTAGAACTGTTACTTTTCCACTACCTGTCTCTGATTTCTATAGATGATGGAATAATTAGTTAGTTAGGAGAGGTGTTTCATTGTAATGTACTCCAAAAAACTGCTTTTAATAAGAAAAAAATTTCTTGCTGTTTATTTTTGCAAAGCAAAATTCTTCAAGGAGGAATCATATTCTACCCTGGGAAAATTACTTAGGGAAGGATGCAGCAAAAATGTGTTTTGCTCACAGCAAAATTTGTAAACCTGGAGTGGATGAGAATAACATATTTTCGTGCCTTTTGAAACTGGCAAAAAGCCAGGTTTTCCTGCCTGACTTTATTTTAACATTTTATGCAGTTGTATAGAATATAGTTACGTTTATCTTGGGAGAGGTACACTGCTGGCACGAACTTTCATGAAGGCAGGTAAGACTACAGAATTAATTACAACATGGATCAAATTTTTCCTACACTAATTTATTTCACTTAGGTAAGCTAAGTGCCGCTTCAGTGCCAGAGAGTGGAGATTAAAGCAGAAGGCATTAACAGGGCTGAAATGTGATGTCATGAGAGACTTTTTGGCTTTGTTAATTACTTTGAAATGCTAAAAAAAATTTAGTAGTATAAGGATTTCAAGGCAAACTGTGTAGTTACATATAACCTTGCCTGAAGTTTGTTTTCAGGGAAGAAAGTCCTCAAATAAAATTAATTAGGAAACTGCCATATCTTAAAAATCAAAGTTAGATTCCTCATAGAAAAATTAAGGAATTAATGCAATTAATTTCTCCTGCCAACATTAAAGAAGCAATGAAAATGAAGATTGGTAGTATTCCATGGAAAATGGAGATGGAATATATGAATATTTAGTTTTTTTCTCTTCTGTGATGTGAAAAAAATGCAATGTAAGTAATTCGGGGGTATTTATTTTTAAACGGCAAAGCTTAAAGGAAGGTCAGTGTATCGAGTACACATTAACACATGCTGTAGCTCCTCTGAACTTGCCGCATTTCACTGAAAGGTAAGTGGAGTTGAGTGGAATCTGTTTTAAGCTTTATGCTCCAAAGTTGTTTTGAAGAACTGTGCAGTTGTGCAGTGCCACCTGTTTGAGCTGCTAGATAATCAAATTATTGGATATTTAATATCAAAGGGATGTGACATCTAAAGCCTGATAAAATTACTCTAAAATTTTGACACTAAGCTACATCTGTAAGCTTGGGAAATCCTGCAATGTGTCTGTTGCTGCGCTGTGTGAATTCCAGCTTCTAATTACCTCCTCCACCCCCCATACCCATACCCATGCCTGTCCAAGGGGGAATGTGTGACTCGGTGTGGGACTTCAAGGAACTGGGAGTGAAGAGTAACATAAATGCCTGCAAAACTTTTGTCAAAACTTCCAGCAACTGAGTATTTTGACAGTTGCAGCTTATAATATATAAACAAAACCATTTCAGAGCAGATCGTTGTTTGGAGTGAGAGCATTTCTGGCTGTTATTTTTATACTGTACACTCAGGGACATTTATAATGCTGATAAAAGTTTAGGAGCCTCAGCAAATAACCTAAGTAATTGTATTTAATTAATTAATACTTTGAGGGGGAAAAAAGTTTCAGATTTTAGGTGCAAAAGCTTGTTTTTGTTCCTCACTCAAACCAGGTTCAGTATTTGCTGTCCCATGCCTTTTTTTTTGTTTGCACACCGCTGGGATTGGACTGGAAAAATAATTTGTGCTATGTGTCTATCTCAGAGATCATGGATATAGAATTAGATAATTTAGATTTTTTTCACAGCCAGATAAAGATGAAACACCAAAATAATATCTCACAGCTAACAGTAATAGTTATTTTTCACAATGTGCCAATTAGCTACCAAGGGTCTTTCAGAATCTGTGGAGATTTTTGTGATGTCCTTGTCGGATTGCAATTT
This sequence comes from Origma solitaria, assembly GCA_013397895.1. Lineage (NCBI taxonomy): Eukaryota > Metazoa > Chordata > Aves > Passeriformes > Acanthizidae > Origma > Origma solitaria. Next base: position 1,051,178 of record VZRL01004872.1, read on the forward strand.
CATCTATCCCCATCCCTCTGGTGAATTTAAGGACTCCTTCTCAACAACAAAAAAAGAGCCTCTTCTCTTGCCCATCCATGTCTAAGCACTGCCACCATCCTCCACCTGTAAAGGGACAGAGGTTTTTGAAGTTTTATCTGACTTAAAACAAGGACCAGATTGACGTTACAGTTTTCTGCTGAATGCCCTAATAACACTGGTGTGGAATAAAAATTCATAACTACCTCAGTGTTTACTGTACAAAGTCTGGAACTGATAGGTGTGATCAAAGACTGAGGATCTGGGTTAGACGTGTTAGCTGAACAAAACCCAGGACTCCACTGCAAAGTGTGTGTACCCAGAGCTTCATATTGAAAGGACTGATGGAGCTTTTTTTCAGTGTGCTTGCAGACTGAAGGTGCTGAAGCACTGTGTTATCCACCTTGCTGACAGTTTAGCAAATAGGTGCTATAGATTCCTATTCTGAACATTCAGACTTTATAAATTCAATAGTTATTTATTTTAGTGGATTTCTCACAGCAGTACATCGTGTTGTAGATGTGAGATGTAGCACATACGGGTGTTTCTCTTCTTAATTTAAAGCCTGTCACAGCTGCCCCTATTTCTGCCTAAAAGCTTAATTTGTTTTTTAGTTGCCAAAAATAATCATATGCTCCTTAAATCAAGAGTTTCAGCTGCTTCATATCTCTGTTGACTTCTTGAAACAACCAGCTTTGCCTAGACAATTTCTGCCTACAAGCATGCTTTTTAACATGAGGATATATAGTAAGCTGAAAATATTAAATCACAGAGTAAGAATTTTAATGGGATTCACTGACATGAGTTTCTAAATAATAGTTTAATTTTCTATGCTGGTTGAGGGATCATCCATGTGCATGAATTCAGTTTTGAAAAGCTAATAAAGTGAAGAGAAAGCATCAGCTTGCTAGTTACAGTGTAGTCCATGTTGTTTGGTCTAGAAATGAAAGAGCCAAGGAGAAGTGTAGGTAGTGCCTCTGCTCAGTAGTCTGAATAAAACATCTCCTTTATTTCTTGCACTCAAGTCTTGTGTCCTCTGCAAGAAATGCCAAAGGGAGTCCTTTTGTTTGGCGTACGCCTTATTATGAGTGTCCAGAGGCTGTATCAGTGAAAAAGCATGAATTGATAGTACTTTACAGACTGGTTCAGGCAGCAAAATTAAACAGGTCAGCCATGCGCAAACCAAAGACACTTTCACCCTCCAGCTGCTTTCAAACACAAAACAGTTGTGCAGGTATTCCTTGAATGAAATGGCTAGAGCCATTTTGCAATGTGAAAAGGGTATAAATAGCAGCTGCTAGTTTAGGAACATTATTTGCAGCTTAGAGAACTGACATCCCTGGTTTTTGATCCCCTAATGAGACAGAATTTGAAAAAGTTGTGTTTAATTTGCAATTGACTTTAAAATCACAGAGTGTGTATTTCAGAATGACATTAAACAGCTCTTAAATACCCTTCAGACCTTAGTGCTCCTAAATTGGTCCCCAGTGGTAACTTTGGAAGTTAGATAGATCATAGAAGTTCACAGGGCACAACCTAGTCACTGCTTTATTCTGCTTTGAGAATTCCTTAGGTGGAAGCATGTGGGCAGCCCAGGACATTGCTCACTGTAGGCTGTGATCACATGCAAGGGAGATTTTTTACGCAGGGTGACTTGGAAAAAAATGTCTGAAAGTCATGTATTAATGAGAGTCGTTTCATTATGGAACACTGTTCCATAGCAAAAAGAGTGGCAGCAAATTATCATAGCTGTTTACCCACAAGCTCTGAAAGAACTTGCATAAAGAATGAAATATGGCACCAATGTCTAAAATTAATTACAGAGAGTTTTGAGTGATTGTCTGGTTTTTGTACTAGGAAATCTGGTGTAAAAAATAATAAAACTGCAAATTAGTACACAGACCAATTCAGTGGAAAAGAGCCATCACAGCTTTTGTGAATAAATCCATTTGTGTTCTTTGAAGCAGTAAAGGATCATGTGGATAGGGTTGCCCTGGTTGATATTGTGTGCAAAGATTAAAAAATCCTAACTTTTTCAGCAGTCTTACCAAAGCTTCTAAATGAAATAAAGCTATCATGGGATAAAAATTATCAATAAATTTAAGAACTATAAATGGAAATTTTTTTAGAATGGTATGGGATTAGTGTTTAAATGTCACAGAAAGTTGTTCCAGAACTGTACCACTTTAGGTATTACTAAACAGTGTGGGAAGGGGATGAAGTATGGCTTGACAAGGACTGACAATGACACAAAAATTTTCAGAGTCATAAAAAAAATAAAACGGAATCTAAAGATTGGCAGGATTATCTGATAATACTGAATGGCTGGGCAGACAAAATTCATGTTGAATTAAGTAATGCATGTGGGGAATACACCATCTAATTAATTATATGTGCAGTATGGTGGGCTTCAAGTTAGACTCAGGAAGTCCCTAAACTGCTGACTGTCAGGAGCTGGGAGGTTTGGCAGGGAATATCACGGTGTGCCTGCCCTATATTTTACGTGTTCTCCCCAAACGTCTGCTACTGGCCGCTGCCAGAGAGGCAGGGAACTGAGTTAGATGAGCCTTTAGTCTGACTTAGTGCAGCTGTTCTTATATTCTGGGGGGTGCAAGGGAAAGAAAGGAAATATGAATATGATTTTTTAGTTTCTTTAACAGTTGAGATTGCAGCTAAAATTGAGAACAACCTAAACATTAGGGTTTTTTCTATTATATAATGCGGTTTATCTTGCCTTAGACATTGCTTCTCATGACAGTTAAGACTGAGTTTTTTCTTTTTTCCTAATGAAGATAAATCTGTATTTCCTGACCAGAGGAAACAAGAGCAGTAAGAGCTGGATTGGTAGAGCTGTTATTGAGTTAGGGAAATGAAAATACGTAGAAGTGTGCTCACCTGCTATTTCACATATTGCCAGTGAAGACTGTGCATGGTTGTCCAGAAAACTTACTGGGCTCTTTCTCTATATGCTGTGGCTTGAAATATAACAAATTTTTTGATCTTGAAGGGCTTCTTTGCTTTTCTAGACTCTTGATTAGGCTGCTCTATGTGACATGGAGTAGGTTGATGGATAAAGGCTCCGAATGCATGATCTGCCTTTGAGGTTCTTAGACAACCTATTTCCTGAGCTCCATTCAGTTAGGTAGAATGATAAAACTTTAAGGTTATAACTGTCTGATAATTTGTTGTGAAATCTATCTTCCAAATGATGATTGCATCTCTATTTAATCAAGGGGAACAGCCATCTTTCAGATAAATCCAAACAGCAAAAAATGCTTATAAAATTGTAGTTCAGAAAGAGGCCTTTTTCTTCCCTAGGTCCTATAAAATATACAACTGGAGTGTTTTTGTTCTTTATATTTGCAGTAAAATCCAAAAGACTGAGGCATTAATTCTGGCAGTTGCATAAAGCTTTTTTTTTTTCCCTAGAAGCTTTTTGTTTTGCAAGGAAGCTCAATTAACAGAGTATGCGTAATTGTGGGCATGGCATGTATTTCTTCCTTGGTGGGTCTCACTGATGGCACCATCAGATAAAAGGATTTAGCAAGAACTGTGCCATGGCAATGCAGATCTCATTTACCTGCAGAAAGCCTTCTGCTGTCTTGACAGCTCTGTAAGACTGTCAGCCAGGGGCGAAGAATCTTAACTTGTACTCTAATTTGGTTGAAACTGGAATGCATGGGAGAATGCAGCTATTACCTCTAGCCAAACAAAAATGAGTCAACATGTTGATAGCTTGAATGAATAAGCAACTTTTAAAGGAAAAGTGTTAACGTAAGGCTCAAATTACTGTTCCCACTGCCACATTTACAAACCTGAAACTCCCCTTCTCACAGGATTGTTGTCATTGCTTCTGTGTGGAGTTGTGTGTGCTTGCAAGGGAACTCTGTCATCTACTTACTTTCTCCTAATAGTCTTACATTATATATATTCTGAAATCCTGCAGCACAAGCAGGAATTGCAAACTAAGATGAGCACACTGCCTTTCACTCTCGGATGAACACTGAACTGGGAATGAGACATTGGCTAGCTCTTTGTCCATATGCTTAGCCCTAAATTTCTCTGCTTGACTGCCATTTTAAAAGTTCACTGCACTGTTTCTGTGACATTTGTCTCCTACTTATTGGGAAAGAACCAACAACTTCGTTTGTGCAGCATTAGTAACTCAGTCTGTATTTGAATCAGCTGTCACAGGAAAGTGGAGTTCAGCTGCATAAATGTATGTGTGTGCAGTGGGGGAGGGATTCTTTATGTCTATAAGAAAATAATAAAAATTTAAAGGAGCCTTTGGAGGTATTTTGACTGTGCTGGTGACACATGCTTGGCATATGAAATACTGGACATTTATGCTGGTGCATGTTCCTAATTACAATCTCCTTATCATAAACAATTACCATTAAATGCAGTGCATGGTGGAGGGGGAGGAGGAAGAAACCCAGGTAGGATTGTTTGGAGCTGTATGAGTCTGTGTTTGCCTCAGGCTTAGTTGGCTGTCAAGAAAACCCCTGGAGCACCCAGAATTCACAGGCTTTACGGCTGATCATAATCAATAAAGGCAAACGCCGAAGCCAGGGAAAATGGACAAACATGTGTTGTCCTCTTGACCATTGCAGGCTAGAACTGTGTGCAGCTGAGTAATTGTGGAGAGGTAGGAGGGTCAGAGACACTCTGGCTTTAGGCATCTGTAAGTGGTGCGTGAAGCTCTGATCAAACCGAGGTGATCACTGTGTGAGCTGATGCCTACTCTTCTGTGGTCAAGAAGGATGTTTTGTTATTTGTGTCCTTTGGGTTCCTGTGTTTCTTTGCGTGGGGGCACAGGAGGCTCTCCAGGAGAGCGAGAAAGCACAAAAGGTCAGGCTGCTGCTTGATGAATATCAGCTAACAGTGTGGTCGGCAGTGTTTTCTGCAGCTTCTGGTGAGAGACATTATCACAGAAATAGCAGTGGCTCGTGTTCATCAGTGTAAAAACTATCACCTGCCATATCACAGCAAATCTGCCTCTTTTGAGATAGCTTTGGAGCAGACTTACAGTGATGTTATTTGGTCACTTCTCTACTAAAGGGAATGAGATTCTGCTACACTTTGCTACCGATAGTATATTGCTCTATGCTTTGACTTAATGAATTTTGGGGAATAAGAAATCCAATTACCATTGTTAAATGTGTCAGTACAAAGCCTACAGTGTGTACAGCATTAAATATTGCAAGAGTACAGCTTTCTTCAGACCATGATCCAGACCCAAGGTTTTAAGGTTTATACTGAAGTTAACATGGCGTAACTAACTCCGATATATCAGGTGAGCATGCTGCTGCCTAAACAGTCCGCAGTCAAAAATTTCAGCATGTGTCAGGTGATTTAGTTGAGCATAACATGCTGGGACCTATCATAGACTTCATTAGTTTTTCTGTTTTAAGAATACACACAGAGTCAGTCACGACAGAGCAAGTGATACAAGTTTTTCCTGTGTTCAAGACTTGAACATTAGAATCACTAAATAAATATGCGCCTTATGCTCTTGCTCTTCACTTCCTTGCTATTGACAGAAGAGAATTGCAAGGAGCCGCAGTAATACTACTGGCTTGGGATAAAAAGGAGAGGATATGAGCTCAGGCAACTGATGCCTTGTAAAGCCAGAGGACAGGTGGATCAATATCTGGTACTGTGGATCTCTAGCAGTTCCTGGAAGCATTATTTAAAATGGCTCTTTCTGCATGGTTGGAAAGGTGTTAGATCCCATAAGAAAGGAAAGATTTATATGTTTTGACAGGTAATCATAATACTTCTGTTTTAATAAATAACTTGTCTCCATGCCTATAAGAAATTCTACACTTTTGTCTTCTCACACACAGAGATAATTTTCTGGTGCTCTTTATTAGTCTGTTCTCAGTGGATTGACATTTGGGTACGTTTGAACAAGGACAGCATTCTGACTCTGGCTAAACAAATCCTGTAGTCCCAAGTGTCTGCGTATTTACTTGACTGACTGAGCTTATCTTTAAATCATGTATTCCTGTTCATCACTGCAGGCCATACGTTTGCTTAGCATTTCTGCCCCTCCCCAGCCAGGCAGGGTGGGTTTGCAGCCAGCTCAGTCTCTGCCCTCCTGTTGCAATGTCTGTCTTCAGAAAGACTGGCAGGATTGAAACCTTGATGATGTGGAAAGTTTGTTTTAAACCTGTTCCTTAAAAAAGATAAGCATGCAAAAATATGAATTTAGGTGGGGCTTCATTCTCATCAGCTTTTTTTCAAGAATGAAAAGGGTGACAGAGGAAATTGCAAGGAAAGGCAAAATATGAAGATCCTCTCCATCTCTCATTTAACACGCAGTGATTGTGATTTTCACTGATTTAATTGAATAGCAATTTACTGAGTCAGACCCCTTGGTTCCTTGAGAAAAGAACTTGTAAAAAATTAGTGTTGCATCATTTGATACTATGTAGATAGTGACTGTAGACATGTAGGTGGTTTTGAACAGTCACTAATCCTTGTGAGGGTAATAGGCAGCATTTTGACTATCTTAAGCCAAATCTTTGTTCCTGTCTGGAGACAATGAGACAATATCCTTTTTTTTCTTTTTTCTTTTTTTTTTTTTTTTTCCTTGAGAAATTTGTGAAGGAAGAAATTTTTTTTCTGGTTGGAGACCAATGAGAAAATATCCTTTTTTTTTTTTTTTTTTTTTTTTTTTTTTTTTTCCTGGAGCAGTTTGTGAAGGAAGAAATTTCTTGTTTTATCTTCTTTCCTGGAATAGTTAGGATCTGTCATAAAGAGTTGGAGTGGTGGTCATCTGCCTTCCAGTTCTTCAAGGGATGTCTGCTGTAAGGATCCAGCAGAGACATAAGTTACTTCCTTAACCTGTAAAAAATGCCCTTAATGCTATGATAAAAAGAATTTGCCATGAAGTTCAAACATGTTGCATGAGCTGTGATACACCTCTAACTTTTCTTGTGATAACTATGTATTTTAAATTAAGGAAGACAAGGAAAAGAGATGAAAGTAAAGGCTTGGAGAAAGCTTGAATGAGTACCTGTCGCTTTCCTCAGGATTTATAAGAACAAAAATCTGCTGCAAAAGTCTTCTTGGTAAATATACAGGAAAAGCAGGGGAATAAAAGTACAAACTGAGTGAGTATGTGGAAAAAGCCCGACCTCTCACCTACTAGCTGGTTCTGCAGTCACCTACTCTTAGCATTTAGGAAAAAGACTCAAAACCCAATAAAATCCAAACCAAACATTTCTCTTACACTTGTAACACTGCAACCAACTCTGACTGAATGTGTGGAAATCAGGGGCTTTTTAGGCCCTCCAATTTTTGGTTTTTTTGTTAAGGGGAACTTTAAAGTTTTCCTCATTTAATCTCTAAGTGTATAAAAGACTAATATTGGAATGTACTCTGAGCTTGTTCTGAAGTTGCTTCTACTTTTTGTCAATGTTCTGGTGAGTCTTTTGCTCAGAGGATTTGATTTAGATGACAACAAAATTTAAACTTTAGCATAAATGTTGATTTGTCTTAGTTGCTCCAGGACTTTCTCTTCCACATGATCCATCTCACCGAACTTTATTTTGCCACAATGTGATTGTCTTACTCATATCCTGAGATGGAGTTAATGGTAGAAAAACCCCTAATAAATAATTTTCTAGCTCTTTGTAAGCTTTTGATAGTTATTATAGAGCCAGACAGCTTTAACCTGAACCCACAAGTAATCACCCACAGTCAGGGAGTCTGAGAGTGCTCTCTTTTCATTCAAAATTGTGTAAAATAAGCCACTGCATAGTGTTGCAGCCTGTGCCAACTGCTGATGTTAGACACTGTTGCAGGAACCTTTTCCTGCAAAGGACACTGTTAGATTTGAAATGTGACGTTGTGGCTTGTAAGTTTTTTTTTCAGCAGAGGGTTTATTTGTTGTCTGCTTGTAACCTGTTGAGATGTAAGGGTAAAATAAACAGTGAATATTTCACTGAAGTTCTGTTTTCTTAAACTTTTCATTATTTCTGCAGAATTGACAAAAATTCTGTCTTCAATCTTATAATTAGAAAATAAATCCATAACTTTTATCTACATTATAGCTGTCTTGAAAAGCAAGAACTAAGTTAATTAAAATACAATTAATTTTCCTTGGATTTCCTTTGAATTTTTTTAAAAAAATGTGTCCTAGTAAAAATGTGCTTTGAAAACTGTTGACTAAAAATGAACTTAGAATTTGACAGTTTTATGATTATCTTCTCTCTTAGATATAAATATGCTGAGGATTTATTCATATGGGACACCAGAAGCACCACTAGGAGATATAACTTCTTGAAATGCAAAAGCCCATTGTCTAATTCAAATATCCCCCTAACTGAAGACTTTTTAAATAATAAATTTTACAATAGTTCAGGAGCAGTAAAACTAATGTTTTTTTTGGAATAAGTAACTATTTCACAAGTTAGCCAAGTTCAAGAGCATTCTTATCTGCTGTACAGTTCCAGCCATAATTTCACATAATTCTGTTATTTCATAAAGCTGGTGTCTCAAAGCTTGTTTCTGACCACTGTCAGGCTGCTTTTCAAGTTCAAACATGAAACCCCCTCAAGTGCAGTGCATACCACAGTAGTTTTCAGCTGATTTAATTTTACTGTGGAAGGAATGCAGCCTTTCCACTGTAGTGGGATTTACCTCATTGCTGTGCACATTTTTTTCTGCTGGGACCTACTCAGGCCTCTTTTCTCAGGCATGACTCCTAGAGCGAGTAGAACAGAACATTCGCTTAAGTCAGGAGTGCTAAATTAGGCAAATTTGAGATGGAAGAATTGTTACAACACACCCAGGAGAGTCATATATTACCAACTGCAAAACATGACAGTTCTCAGTTCTCTGTTATAAGGCTTGGAAATGTAGCCCTTGCATGGAAGTCAGTCTTTCTAGAGACTGGTTTAAGACTTGTAGAGTACTAAGGTAGTTGATGGAAGGAAAATTTACCAGCCTCAGTAAGGTGAACAGCACAGATGGCTTGCTTTCCCCATAAATGAACCTTGTTTTTTTGAAGCTGGCAGAATCTGTGTTAGAAAATATTCCCAGCTCAGCAGCAGCACTTCTGTGTACAGCTGTGGCTTGCATCTGTCCAAGTTCGTCTCCAAGTGGTGGAGGCAGCTCAGAATAGCACGACTATTCCATCAATAGCACGGGACACAAACACTTGGATACCAATGCACTGTGCCTCATCGCTTTTGACCCATTTTTATGCTGAAGGTGGCCCTGAATATTACAAGTATCTGTCTACATGCACATAGCATTATTTATCATTTTATTGCCATAGGTGTCAGTCAGACAAGTTCCTTTCTGTTTTATCTTACTACCATGCCCTCTTTGTTATGTTTTTGAATTGAAATACATGAAGAGAGATCTGTGATGTCAGTGCTGGAAATTTCAACCTCACTCTAATAATAAGAGTTCTCTTGTTTCAAGCAGCTAGGTTGTTTTTTTTTCTTGCTGTGGATACTCAGCCCATGATTTTGAGAAATCAAAACGCCTGTACAAAGCTTTAATGGATTGTAACCTACAAGTTTGTTCTCTGTGTTGTAACTTCCTGAAGGTAAGTAATAAATTATTTTGTTAGGCAGTCAAAAATGGTGCAAGAAGCCTATTAATGTTATCACAGTAACACCAGCCAAAATGTCTCCACCTGAAGCTGTATATAGAAATGAAAATCAAAGAGTCAGTGAAATACAGCAGACATCACTGAATGATAGATTTACAATGACTGTCTTGGATAGCTTTCTGTGAGCTTTAAAGCCAATGAATATATTTTATCTGATCGTAACTTTTCCAGGAAAATAAAACCTATGCATACAGTGTGTGCTCCATCAGACTTTACCATATCAACTCTTTTTGGCACAGTTACTAACACAAATGAGTTCTTTTTCTCCTACCTGATGAATACCATGGTAATTTCTGTGACCAGAACACTAGACATTTTTGATTATCTGCTATCAGTTAACAGTTATTTCCTGCTACTGAAAGATGCTTGCCAAATAAGTTTTTACAAAGTAGATACAGAAGTCCTTGTTTTAGAGCTTTCATTATGCTACTGAAAGCCTCCAGGAACTGAAAAGAAAGAGATTTTCTAAGTCCTTGCTGAGGGATCAGCATGGTTTTAACAAAAGGATATGTAGAACTATGGTGGAAGATTTGAATCTATTGACTATGGCGACACTTGTTTCTTAATTCTGGTTCTTATCTAAAATTTATCCATTGGTGATTTTAAAATGTTTTACTTGAATGTCTATTCAACAAGTCTCTATGTCTCAAAACAATTGCCACACATGGTGTATAATTCTTTGTGTTAGTGTTACTAGAGAAAAATAAAATAGTTCATAGTTTTATAACTGACCTCTTCACTCTTGAAACCAGATAGATCATGTGAAGAATTCAACAAATTTAATAGATAAAGAGTTCAAGAATGGGTTTATGTGAGACTGTACATGTATTCTGGCTCTATGTAGACATTCAGCCCTGCTTTCTAAATTGCATATAGAAAGTATATGCAGTTTCTAGGTGCCAATGGCTTTGACTGGGAAATTGGCCTTTGGTCTGGGGGTTCAGGAAGAGTGATGTTTCAGAACGTGTCTCAGTGTATATTTATTGCGAATCCCAGCCCACAGAAGAGTTAACTACATATTCAGTTTCCATTTCTGTGAGTCACAAGGCCATTGGACCACCACGTTTGAAGCCAGGGGCCAAGTGGCTGAGCGGTCTGCTGCTGATCCAGGTGAGGTCCCCAGCATCCTCCTGCTGCAGCTGGGCTGAAAATCAGGGTGGGTTTGGGAGCTCAGCCTCTTGCCCATGCTGGAGTTCAGTTCCTGCTGAGCACTGCTGAGGTGTTTTTTTGGAAACTACTCAATTCCTTGTGACAATAGACAGTGAGGAGAAAATGGGGAAGGAGGGAGGAAATAAAGAAGAAGAATCTGGCAGGGAGCCTGTTTCTCTCACACCTGCTGCTGATCGGGGAGAGAGTGATCATTATCTATCCCTAACTCCAGGGCAACCAGCATGAGTTCTCCACCACACAAAACAAAACATCCATCTGATGGTGCAGTAGACTGAATTTTGTGTGTGACATTCTTCTGTGACCAGGTTTAGCTGGGCGTATTTCTTACACTTGGAAGGGGAGAGGGGACATTTGAAATGAGCATAGACTTTGTTCCTCAGTTACACAGCTGAGCACAGCTGAAATTCAAGAGTCCTCTTGGTTGCAGACAGTTGCAGAACACAAGATGGTCTGATTGATGTCACTGTCATAGGGTTTTCTGCATACTCTCTAGCCCCAAGCACTCAGAAATGAGAGGCAAAGTTCTCAAGAGATCACAGGGTGGCTGAAGAGTCACTCTTTCAGTATAACAAGCTAATTGTTTAGGTATAGCAACTAACTACTGCATTTCAAAAACTACTTTCAAAACAGGTAGGTGATTTTTATATTTTTGCTTTTCTACATGATGTAATCACATTTTCAGGTTTTTCCTGCTAATTGTTCTTTGTATGAAGACAGAAAAAATAAGGAAATACAGCAGAACATCTTCTGTAATTCCATGAATCCAGGAGTAAGGCTCTAAGTAAAAAGATGATCACAAGGAAGCTTACCATTAAAATGAATACATTTGGCTATAGACTGTGAGCCAGATGAAGTGCAGTAGAAAAGCTTGTTGAAATATAAATCATTGAGAGTGTCTTAATATCCACAATATTCATTCTAGCATCATAAAGTTCAGAACTGTAAGTTACATTGAAGTGCCTGAGTATGTACATATGCACACATCTCTACCATTTTATCATCAGAAGTGACTGCAGGGGAATCCAGTAACAGCTTCAATATTTTTACTGGAGAAGGAATATTCTTGGATAAAAAGGAGTATTCCTTCAACAAGAGTAGTACTTCGGGTGGGGGTGAATTGTTTTTGTTTCTACATGTTTTTTTCTTGCACATGCTATACGAAAAATACACTGATTTTTAAAAATATATTTGAAAAACAGCAAGTCTGGCATAGGTTTGCTTTTAGTTTATGAATCAGAGCGAGCAGATCTGAACTGCTAACCCCTTAGAATGACACAGACATGAAAGGGATGTGTGTATCCTTTCACTGTGCTGAGATATCAGGATAATTATCCAACATACGGTTCCCTCTCAGTGCTTTTCAGTGCATTTTGAATGAAGAGACTGTGAGGATAGCTGATTTTAATCTGAGAATCCACTTTAAAGGGGCTCAGGAGATTCAGTGCTAATAGAGGAGCTAAGTGATACAGAGTATTACTTACTCCTCAAATGGGAAGATGAAAATGAGAATCCTTAGATAATACAGGGTGGAAATAGATACCTGCTGATCTTCCCCCAGGCTTAAAAAAAAAAAAAAAAGACTGAATGAAGAATATGGAAGGAAGCTGATGCCATATAGGACTGTCCTTTATCAACCCTTTTCATTCATTCCCGTAGACCTGGACTCCATATTTTAACTCTGAAAATACTGAAGGACTAGTAAATGTAGTATAAGGGAAAGTTTGGGCTCCCTGATGAAAAAATTAGTTTATTATACAGTGGAGTGCAACAGGCCAGTAATGATGCATACTTAGATATAGCTTGAATGTGTCTGAGTGTCTGTGGCTTTTTACATCTGTATGCTTTATCACACAATTCTAGCTCCTTCTTTTGGGGTTTTGGGCTTCATCTATCTTAATTTTGCACCCAAGAGATGGGCCAGATTCTTACTGAGGCTGCTGGAAAGTGGCGTAATATAAACAGCAACAAAAAAATAGCTTGCCAGAAAGAATAATGCAATCAGAAGAGCTTCGCTTTGCTCTTTATTTTCCTTTGCAGTTGTATTTATACAACAGGTTTACAACATTATACTGCCTTTCCAGGAAGCAGTACTATCTCCAAATTGATTTTTGTCAGATTGACACCTATTGAGGGGCAGCAGTTTGGTTTTATAGGACAGAAAACTACAGGTAGCTCTGAAAATCTAAAAATGTCTCAGTTAGAAGAAAAGTACATAATTTTTATTTCTAACATTTCTTCAAAATTTTCCATTGACTGTCTCCATCCCCCTCAAATCACAAACCACCTGTGCTAATATTCTGCTGTCCCACATACTGTGTGTCTTGCCTTTATTGAAATCTTGTGCTCTGCTTTGGGAAATACACAATGCAAAAGAAGTCTGTACTCTTTTATTCAGCCAGGAATAAAACTGTTCCAGATCGTATATAAAGGTAATAAAAGGTGAGCTAGATTTAAGTACCTAATAGTTAAACCTTTAGCTAACTAATAATGTAAGAATGAGAGAAGATTTATGAGACCACAGGGAAGAAAATAAATAAACCTTTTTTAGCAGAAAACAAATAGAACTCCTTGTGATCAATTTTTCAGGAAGAACAGTATTGAAGAGAATACTGGAATGAACTGTATGATCTTTAAGGTCCCTTCCATTCCCCATTTTATGAGTCTATGATTCTATGTCTTCTCAGGCCGTTTTAGTACAGGAACTAAGGAAATACTCTCTTTTGGTTCTTCAGTACCTATGAGGTACTAAAGGATTGTATTTTTTCAGCTCAGAAGGTTAAGAATCTGACAGTATCAGGGATCATTAAGAGAGTTTTGTTTTCCTGAAATGACATTTCTGGAACTGGAGTCCCCTATGGAGTTTTGAGCTTGTGTCTTTATTTCCTGTCCTCCTGTGATGTAGGGAATAAAATGTTTCTTTGAATGCTTGTTCTTTGTTGAGTGCAGCATGGAGACATTTGAGAATCAACAGTCCCTTGTGTTTACAGAAGCAGTCACTTCCCCACTGCATGCTGTCTAGGAATTACCACGCTAGTCAATTTAGAGTAAATTTGCAAAGTGGTGCGCAGGGAGTCACACAGTCAAATCCCATTGATGTTAATGGGAGTCATGCAGCTAAATCCCTGCACATTGCTTTGTAATTTACCTCTTTGTGTTTCTCAAACCTGCTGGCTCATGACTAATTTGTGTCTCTTATAGAGAAGCTTGAATGTGTTTTAGTAGTGGAATGGGCACAGTCTATCGTTATCTGGCATATAAATATAAATTCCAAAATACAGGCATTCTATGTAATGGCTGATGTCTTCATATATTTGCCTACATGAGTTCCTTATAAGTTACAGAGTAGTGATACTTAGCACCAATCACCACAGTCCTCAGAACCTCAACCTCTTTAAGAAAGAAAATAAGATCACTCAAATTTTTGAAAGCTAAAGCCATCTCACAGTAAAACAAACAAACAAATAAAATATATATATTTGTTTCAGGGAAAACATAATGTCTTGAAAATTTGCTTGGTCAATTCTGAACATGCTTTGAACTTGCTCTTTGGCATGGGAATGCCAAATGGGTTAGAAGAGTGGCATGGGTTAGACTTTCTAAATGAATTTCAGTTTTCTGAGGAGAAGTTCTTTTAGGTTCATTTGTAGGAAGGAGGAAATGCAAAGAATTAGCCAGTGTTTCTAGAACAGAGGTTGAAATGGCTCAATGCAGGCTTGAAAGTGCTTTGACCCTGTGCATGTTTAAATCTTGGAGCTGTGCTGATGAGTATCATTGAGTATGTTTATGCCATGACTTCAGCTAGCTGTGAGATTGCCAAAATGTCCATTACCCTGCAGGTATCGAATGAAAACACCTGTCTGCTACAATTCTGCACCCATACCAGTGAGCTCTGGCTGCAGGGAAGGTTATTAGTTCAGTTTCAGCACCCTGCTGATCTGGAAACACAGATTCTGGTTCGAGAGTTGGCTCAGGCAACACTCTCCAAAGAGTCTTACCACCACCCTTCATTGTATGGCACAGGCATGGCCAGAGAAACATGCATAAGATAATAAGCGACTCTATCTTCTGGGTGAGGTTTGGAGGATTCTCAGTAAATGGGGCTTAAAACTGCACCGTGAATGCTGGGAGGAAAAGGAAAATATGCTGATTCACCCACTGAATGGAAAATAAGTTATGAAATCAAGTAATTCAAGACCCTGTCAGCAGGCATATATGCAGAGCAGGCATATGTGAGGTGGAATGAGGCTCTGCTGGTCACTGGAAGGTCTGAGACATACAACTGGGCAAGGGAGGTAAAGCTGGTGAGCCTACCATTACCTACAGGTTTCCCGGGGCGGGGGGGATTTATCATTTAGACCAGACATAAAATTACAGAATCATGGAATGGCTTGGATTGAAAGGAACCTTTAAAGATCATCTATTCCAGCCCCACCACTGTGGGCAGCGAAATCTTAAACCAGATCATGTTGCTCAAAGCCCCATCCAAACTGATCTTGAATATTTGCAATGATGGGCCATCCACAACTTCTGTGGACAACTTGTTCCAGTGTCTCATCACCCTGACATTAAAAAAATTTCTTCACTATATCCAATCTTTATCTACTCTCATTCAGTTAACAGCCATTGTCCTCTGTCCTGTCACTAAAGACCCCAGTGAAAAATCTCTCTCCATCTTTCACATAAGTTCCCTTATTATAGGGACCACAAAAAAATTTCTCCTTGGAAGTAATGGAAGTAAGATGTGCCTGTATCAGAAGGTTTCTGTGTGATTACTACCAAACCCAGTATTTTGGTTTAGTCTTGGATTGAAGAGCGTGGTGGACAGCAACATTTACCTCCTTTAATAAAACTGTAGCCAATCCAAACTCACTGCCCATTTGTCTACTCCTATCGCTCCATTTCTGTCATGATTAACAATGTCTTTCATCTTCAGATGCGCATTGCCTTTCCTGGGTTTCAGTGTGGTTGTGATGGGTGAAATGTCATAATATTTGGTATTTGAATTAGAAAATTGGCTGTAAACCTGTGTATTCTTGGCTTTATGTGGCTTCAGCTAGGTTACAGACATATAGGAATAACCTTTCTCATAGTGTTTTGTTTTTTCTATTTGACAGTGTGATACACTGAGAGGAGTTTAACATATCTGGGGCCCAGCATTCATCTGGACAGAATAGGCAGGGCTATAATGGTTCACCAAAACCTGGCTTCCGTATCCTTCCACTTGAGTCTCAGGATTGCATCATGGAGTCTCAATCTGTTAATCTCTGCAGGCATCAAATCTATTCGCAAGAAGTGGTTTTGATTAACATGTGAGCAGCTGGGGTATACTGAAAGGAGCAAACTGAGATGCAGAAGTGCAGACTGACTGTGCTCCCAGGTTGTTTTAACAGAAAAAAAAAATTGCTCTAAGAGAAACAAACAGTAGGAACTTTACAAACTTCTGATTCAGTATTGTGAATAGAAAGGCAATGCTCTGACACATTGCAGCCATGGCCAGAAGCAAAGAAAAAGTGCATTAAGATACTTGGATCACACAGATCATGATATTCTACTTTTCAGGACAAGTTATGAAAAGATGTTTAAGCTGATATTAATAAATGTTAATAACTGTCACTAGAAAAGCAGAAAACCAATCAGGGAATTTCAGAAAATAATTTCTTAAGTGTGTCAGGAACAAACAGCAGTTCAACAACTGTATCAGTACAACATGAGATAAGGGTAGTAATCACAACAGAGAAAAGGAAGTGTTCAACAAATATTTATTTTATCTGTTCCTGAAGAAATGCAGGATGATGTATTCCTATGATAAAGTATTAAGGAAATACTTTCTATTGAGCTAGCAGATAGGGAGGAGCATAAACAGTGGAAGTTAAATATTTTTCTGAAATCAGCAGGACTGGCACCCTTGAGTGCCAAAGGAGTCAGAACAAGGAGACTGAATTTCTTTTACTTGCAAACCTTGCAACACTGAGGAACTTAAAAAATCCTTCCGAAGTCACTCAAAGATGATAGTATTGATTGGTAATGAGAGAGAAGTCACTGCTCTTTGGCAAAACTGGGGTAAGGCTAATCTGGAAAAAAATAAGTGATTGTAAAAATGACGCAATTAGTAAGATTTTTATGGAAAAATAGGACATATTGAATTTGAAATCTATTTAATCAGATTGCAACAATACTCGATAAAAATAATATGTCTTATGCGGGTGTCTCACTTGTGCATGTGTTGTAGTGAAGTTCTTGTTGAAGACTGTGAGCACCTGTGGACCTTTGTGCAGCAGTGGAAGGAGGAGATGTCTCCTGTAAGGCTCTAGCAGGAGTTGTCATCTGTCCAAGTTTAAGTGCCCACATCTGTATTCATCTCAGCTTTTATAAACTGTTTATTGGTACAAAAATCTAGCCTTGTACAGAGAGACATAGCTGCCTTCAGAACACAATAACTTTCTAAAACTGTTGTCTGAATTAGGTTATCTAAAATGGTCTGAAGGTGCACATCTCACCTTGCACAGGAAGCCTGGACAACTCTTTTGGTGTAGATATCCTGGCTCAAGAGAGAAATCTAGCTCTGAATTAGGAGGGATCTCCCCTCCTTCATTGATACCTTCTGTAAAAAATTCTGAAGACACTGTAAAAGTAATGGTTACTAGACACAGACTGGAATCTTATGTTAGGTAGATTGGATATCTGGATATTTCAGAAGTCCTTCAGAGCTTTTTCTTTTAAACTAGTATGTTTTGAGAAAATGTTCAAATACATTAGACATATGCTTCCCCTCCCCACATGTTTAGCAAAATAACAATGTGCATTGTGTTCCAGAGTATTCAGCTCCATTCCACTCTATTTTTAGACTCATGGCTTTCAAACAGAAGTTATTTAGAGGTTTGTCCAGCCACAAAAGAAGGAAAAAATGATGTAGGACAATACACAGAAGTATGGAAACTGTCAAGAAGAAAAGAATGATTATCATAACATAGTGTTCTAAATTAAATAAAAAACTGGTTTACTGATAGATCTCCAAGTGTGATGTATGGGAATTCATCATCCTTTGAAGCATTTCTAGGCTAAATATTATTTAATAGTTTTGTCAGTAATATAAAAGAAAGTACAAAAAAAATGCTGGTAAGACATATATATCACAGAGACTACTAGAGAAGTTATTAAAAGGATAAATAAATAACACAGGTCAGTGTGAATATTTTGGCTAAAAACACTGAAAATATTGCTTTCAATACTGCCAAATAAAACATCACACATCTGGAAAGGAATACCAGAGGTCAATTTACAGTGCGTCAGGCAATGCTGTGGAAGGTAAGAAATGTCTTCAAGACTTGGAAGAGACCTGGCTAAATATGATTTTTGCATGATGCTACCAAAAAAGTAAAAATCCCTGGATAAAACTAGACAAAGCTCTGCAGGAGCAGGGAATGGTATTCTGCAAATACAATAAGTAACATCCCTGCCATAATGCTGAGTCCTGTTAGGGCACCTATGCCTTATAAAGGAGATTAATAGGAATGATGGAATGGGAAAAACTACAATGATGATCCTCCATTTCATAATGTCTATGAGATCTACATGTACAAAAGAAGGGGTAGAAATTATTTTATTGCATCAACCAGTATTTTTACGAGGGAGGTGAAATTCAATCATAAAAATAGCATGATCTGATCACAGTGATGCAAGGAAAGCTAAATGTAAGAACTTTCTGAAAATTAAAAGATTGATGAATAAATGAGAAATGAACTGCAAATATTAACAGCAGGAGTGAGTAAACAAAGATAAGTTTTGACAGATTATCTATCACTAGGATTATTTTAAGTTATGAAAATATGTCTTTTCTATAAATGCTTTTATTCAGGCAGACACTGTGGAGTCACTGCAGAAATTACAAGATCTGCTCCCTTGATATGCAAGTGTCAGATTAGATAATCACAACAGTTTTTCTAGGCTTCAAATCTAATAATGTTTATAAACATTTTGCAAACAATCATATGTTTTGAGTTACCTCTATCATTAACTGCTCTACTCCCTCTGAGACCTGTGCTTCTCAAACAGTACAGTCCTTTGACAAGGTAAGGTTCTCATCTCAGTTTTAGATGAAAAGGTATTTCTTATCTGTATTTGTTGTGTTGGTTCTTTGATTATTCCTGTTAATTCCTGTGTACCTTGTTTTTCCTAATGTAATAAAGAACACTGAATTTCTGGAGAGATAATGAGATCTACTACGTAGTAAAAAAACCTTCTCCAGTATAAGTGTCACAGTTAATTCTATAATGTGTTATGTGGGACTAAATTTAAGCACTTAATCATTCCTTTTGCCCTTAGTCCACATCAGTTTACCAAAAAGAGCAGACTCTCACAGGAAAATGAAATATCCAGCGGGCTCTACTATATTTTTAATATAAAAATTATAGAGTAAGAGATGGTAAAGAAGGATTTATGCACTAGAAGAAGTTATGAATACAATTGGAAATATGCAGGAACACAGAAGCTGCTAATGAGAAAAGAAGAAATTACAAAAATTACAGAAAAGATGATGCTGCTACAAGATATTAAATGAATGAATCTGCACATTCTCCTGAGACCAAGGTGAAATAGTTTCTTTAAGGCTGGTCCCCAAAAGGAAAACAATGTGACTAAAAATATGGTTAAAATTCCATTAGTAAGAAGACAATACAATTAGTAGCAAATGCTCCAGCAGGAGAAGCTTAAAGAGTAATGACACAGATCATTGGACCAAAAATGGTAAATAAAAGTACAATAATTTACAGATTGTTTGGCAGGATCTTTTTTTCCAGCATGTTTATCTTCAGATGAATCTTCAACAGAGCCAAATTTCTTTTTCCTCCCCTCAGTTTTACATGATGCCAAGAAGTTTCTCTGATCATTGGCACAAGTGTCTCCCAGCACTAGAGGATGTTTAGATTCTCTATTCTTGTCTTCTGCTCTGCTCTCTTAGCATTCTCTGCAACTCTGAGGTTAAGGGCTGAAAAATACTATAGCTGCTCATCTTCTACACAGATTACCAGATGGTCAAACTGGAAAAAAAGCTCCTGTCAAAGATGATGGGTCACCACTTAAATTGCTTGGGGTAAATCAAAGCAGAAAAGTTGTAGTAGAATATAATCAGTCTGGCTATCCATTAATTTCCATGAGTTAATGCCACCTGTTGCAGTGCAGGAGTCTGTGCCGTGAGACAGGGAATGGCTCTGCAGGTGGCTGTTCATCTTTGCAGCACAGATAGGCAATGGCTTTGTCACCCTAGGTCTCCTTTACAACTATTAAAGTTATTAAAAACTGGCAACTGCTTTCAAAGTGTTTTATTGTGCTACTCTAGGGAGTGGCTAAATGAACAATTGAAAGTGAGCTGTCTGCATTGTTCCTTGCTGGTCCTTAGCTCTAGGGGTGAAGAACATTGAAAATGTTTCTACATTACCGAGCACAAATGGATGCTGCTTTGGGACTGTGGCTTCTAAGCAGTGTGGTGCTCCAAATCTCATTGCTCCTGGTGCGTGACATGTCCTGAGAGAAAAACAAACTCCCTGTTAATAGTTCTATAACATTCTGAAAAGAAAATAAAATGTGAGAATTAAGTTTGTTTTTTTAAGATACAGAAAAGTAATCCTTCCTTCTCCCTAAACATGACGACATTTTTTCCATTTTCTCATACATATCTGTTTCTCTGGATTGCAGCCAAGACTGAAAGCAGGAAATACAAGTAAATTTACAAGAAAGGCTTGTAATTCTCTATTCAAGTGTTAACACAAAAACAGGAGAGTCAATTCAGCTCACCTTAGCATTTTGGAGAGAGCTGGTACTAAGCTTCTACATGTCAGGAGGGATGTAAACTACCGGGGAGAAGTGGTGATGGGAGGAAAACACTTGCATGGTACAAGCAATAACAGCAATTCAAAGGAGATGAAAAAGAAGAAAGGAGTGAATTTTCTCTATTTTGTTTAGGCAAGACACCTGTAGTCTTTGTGGCCTCTTGTTATGTAAGGTCTTTACACCATGTTATTTGATGAAGAGGAATTGTGAAGAAAGAGCAGACAGCAGTCTACCCCAGACTCCATTGGGGTGACCCTAATGCAGAAATCTCCCTCATCACACTGTGTGTGGCTCTGCAGCTCCTTCGGGCTCCTCAGACAGGGCAGGGGGTGGACATGGGGCAGGATGGAGGTGTGATGGAGAAACCCTGGCACACCCATGAACTGGCAGCTTTAGGAGCCTCTGGGACAGCCACCAGAGAACCCAAGAAAGGCCTTTCCCTCTGCTCTGGGAGGGGTAAGGAGCTCTGCATGAAGGAGTGTGGTACAGAGGAAACCAGGCAAAAGGATCCAGTAGGATTGATGGTGTAAAACCAGAACCCAGTGGCACAACTGTGAGGGGCAGGATGAGCTTCGGTGAGAGGGATCAAGAGAGAAACTAAAAGAACACTCAGGTGCCAGTCACCTGCAGTGCTGAAAAATTAGTTACAGTTTTGTGTCATTCAAGTGGTGGTGTAAGCTCCAGGGAATGGGGAACTTCACCACATTGCACTAGAGCTGCGTGAGATAAACAGGCACTGGAAAACACTGAGTTTTGTCTTTATGACAGTGTTTGCACAAAGGGGGAAGACACCTGCACTTGGTTCCTGTACCTTCTCTGTGAACATATTTCTTCCAGCAGTATTTGAAAAAAAATGAGGCTTCACTAGGTGGGATACAGTTTGGGGAAAAATGAGAAAGGGGAATGAGGCAAATGAACAGAATTCAGAGAAAGGCACAGAAGAGAAGCTAGCTGTGGATACACTTTATTTCTAATTCTAATTGTGATCCAAAACATTCAGATGCTGTAAAGAATTTGATATTTCAGGGAAAAAGCAGGCAAATGGGATATTTAGTCACATCTAAACAGAAATGTATTTTGGTGAGCCATGGTGTTAGTGCATTTCAGTCTTCCTCAGTGACTTCCCCCTCACAGTACCAGCCCATTACTTGTGAAAATATCTTTATTCTTTTCTACAAATACTGGGCAAGTTGAAGGGCATGTGTGCACAGGAATGAAAACCACTTCCAACATTTCTGAAGGTGTATGTCCCCTTATGAAAAGGAAATTGAGGACCAAAGAAAACCAAACAAGTTATGAAACATTTCAGCATATTACTGAAATGAATGCATATTGCAAACGAATGCATCGAACATTTAAGGTTTGAGGTTCATGCTAGGAAAGGACTTGAGAATTACAAATTGGGCTCCATTCAGAATTGAAAAGAAAATGTTGATTTTTTAACTGCTGTTTGGAAAATGGTTCACTTTGATGCAGTTTTCTGATCTAATGGAGGTCAGACAGCTGCTGTGGAGTAGTGCCTGATTTTCTGCACTACCTGAGGTGCTCAGGAGGGAATGACCTTGCAGAATCAGTTACCTGAATTTAGGCAGTTGTGTGTGTGTTCACCTGTAAAATGGGTTTATAAACTTCTGTAAGAGACAAGGGAATTTTAATCTGAAGCACATGGAGCTTTGGGGTTGGTTGGTCTCACCACAAGGCAGGCTCCTACACACAGGCAGCTGAGCTGTCAAGTCTATATTGACTGCATAGGCTTGAGCTGGGATTCAGACATTCTGGTTTTATGTATTCCATTCTGTATTTTTAAATGTCTTCCATAACTTTCAGGCATCTCTATATATACCTTTGCATCTTTCTCCTTGCTCTTTTTACCAGAAGCTCAGTGGGTACAATTTGGTATAACTACATTTTATGAGTGTAACTTTGCTGATTTACATGGGCTGTGTCTTTCCTTCAGCTTGGAGGGTTTATTTTAATGTTTCGTTTCTGTGACCATTATTGGATTATACCTTTCACTAAAATTTTCTGTGTTGTAATTTAATTTGGAAATACTGAAACCCAACATTTTAACTTCTAAAGAACGCTAATCAGCACTTCTGGTTTCTTTTTTTTCCACTTTAAGCACTGGCCCATAAATATCTCATTAACAAGAAACTGTTGCAAGTGTTTTCATTGTTTTCTCTTTGGTTTGTGGTGAGCTAAGTGTTTCTGAATTTCCTGGGCGGGTGCATCAGACTGTGACATGCTGAATCTGGTTTTATCACTCTTATTCTGTTTAGGTGATTTTAAATGCAGCTTGAGCTATGTAGCTTTATCATAATAATAATAGTAATAATTATTATTATTATTACTGTCACTTTTTTATTGCTATTATTATCAACATTTGGGAACTACTGATTGTCAGTTCTGTCTTGAGAATAGCTTAGCGTAACTCCAACCAGTTCAGCCAGGAGCAAACTCGTTTTTGCTATGGTTTTGGTTTGTGGGGCTGGTGGTGACAAGAATATTGTGGGATTTTAGCTGTTGCAATGTTTGGAGTTCAAGCACTGTTTGTCCAGCTATGGGACAGATTTCAGTAAGAGGACACATTTCTTTGTATGCTGAACAAAACATTGAGAGACTTTCACAAGACCTGCATGTTCTTTCTTGTTCCAGAAACTCATATAAGCCAGAAATATTTGTTGCAATGTGAAATATTCTGTGAGATTATGATAGCTTTGCAGAAATCTTGAAATATGTAGTGCGGCAGGAATTTCTCTTCTCATGAGCCTACATTTATATACAGGTTCAGCATTACTTAATGAAGAATACAATAGACATTATGAGTCCAAGGATTCTGGTCCTGGGCTTTAGTTCATTAATGGAACCTTGGTTTAACAAATGGGAGAAGAAAAGGTTTTAGGCATGGGAAGCATTAATTAAAGGAGAAAACTCTGTGTATGATGGTTTAAAGGATGATCTGGGAAGCACAGCTGCTGTGGCCAGCCCCATCTCACGTGGCCATCGAAAGCAGAGGCAGCACAGAGCTGCTCAGACAGCTCAGGAACACAAGGCAGCACTGAGCCAAAGCCTCCATGGTCAGGGCTGCCCAGAGCTGTGCTGCTCCCTCAGGCAGCGCTGGGAGAATGTGCAGATTGGTTTGAGCACTCCAGTGTGTCTGGAGAGTGTTTAGATCCTCCAGTGTGAGCTGCTGGCTGCGTGTGTGTCTGCGAACTCTGTCAAAGCTGTGTGAGATGGGGGAGCTTTGCTCTGGTGTAATGCTGGGCTAACATGGCCCTAGAGCTCTAGAGCAGGGTTAGACACACAGTTCTGCTTTGCTTTTCCTGCAGCCTAATGTCAAAAACAGGGTTTTTAGAGCTATTTTCAAGTGCTGATTAGCAGAAATCTAAAGGAGTAGAAAGGAGTGCATGTTTGCATTCAGTTGAGGAAAAGGATCAGTTAAAGTTCTATGTTTGAGTGCCATAAATGAGACTTTTCTACAAGTTCTTTCTCCTATACCTTGCAAAGGGTTTGGGGAAATCCTCTGAATATCTCAGTACTTACATGCCTAAAGACTGCTCACTTTTCTGGGCTACTGGAAAGGCTAACTCATTATTGCTTTGCAATACTAAACTATAAAACACTGTGTAAACATGTGCTGGTAACTATACCTATTTGCTATGCAGGTCAGGGTTGGGAATAGTTCCAAAACCAAATCAGTTGCACTGTGCAGATTTGATTTTGTGATATTCAGCTATTGGTTTGAGAGATACATCGGGGCTTTCTAAATGGCCTTGGTCAAATATTTACACCAACTCTATTAATCTTTCTGTCAGCTTTATAATTAATTGAAAGCTGTTTTCTCTGTGTAGCAACCTATTCTTGTCCCCAACAGTTTAACTTATCAGCAGAAGTTATTTCCATCATCTCTGTATCACAGACTAAGGTTAGAGCACTGAGCAATTTTAAAAGTGTTGTCTCAGCTGTGGGCTCCTGAGCCAGATTAGCATGTGTGTAGTAAATTAAAATGTATTAGGGATTCCTGCAGTGGTGCATGTGCTAATTCTCTTTGGGTGTAACTCAAATGGGATGAGAGAACAAAAATAGAGCAGTAATCATCAACCAGAGCAGGATTTCCCAGCTTTCAGACAGGTGTTTTACTGTGGCCCTCCTCAAAGCAGAGATGTCACTGTGAGGTTAAAACGCCAAACTTTAACAATAGAGACATAAACAGAAAGAAAGACCAAAGATAAGACATCTGGTGCTTTTCTTAAAGATTCTGAGGCTGAAGTCAACTGTTTGCTCAGTTTTGATAATTTATGACATGATCAAGGAACTTGTGTGGTCCAGCAGCATGAGTGAACTGACTCAAGGTAAAGCAATACCTTACTGTTTGCTTTGCACACAGGCAGAAAAAGAAGCCTTTTTCCTTCATTACGAGATAACTCATTTATCCACGTGTTATGATCCAACTGTGTGCCATAGCTCTTGCAGTAGCTCTCCTGAGTTTAGATGGTTCACCTTGTGCACCGCTCTGGCACCTGTGTGCTCTCTCTGAGATGTGTTGGAAATGCTACCAATCCTGAAGGAAAGCCTCTTAGGGCTCCCTGTGCACAGACTCAGCAATTCCACACACGAGAGGCTGTGCTGCAGCAATTGATCTCAGCATAAATGATTCCTATAAAGCTCAGCACTGGGCACAAGAGAGAGTCTGATCTGGAACTGAATTCCCTTTCCCACTGATGGCACACTGGGCCCTGCTTATGTCTGTGCTACAGAAACAATTCTTGCTTATCACTGGGCTGTATAAGGTTTATTTTGAAATAATATTTGATTCATTTTGCCATATATATTACTGTACTTGTGTCTAATACATTAGATGGTTAAATAAATACATATTTAACTGTGCCTGAATTGTCCCTCTGACTCAACTGCTAAGGTTGGATTGACCTTCAGAAACATAATTGTATGTACCAAAAAAATTACTTTGCCTCTCCTGGACCTCTTGAATTACTTTAGGATCTTAGCACTGGCTAGTTCAATCTCTGACTAGAGAAAATTCCCAATTACTTAATCAAAATGAAAGATAAGAGCACAAGGAAGATGACCTCTAAGCTTTTAATCAGCTGTAGCTATTGACACAAACACTGCTGTGAACTTGACAAGCCGTGATATGTGCACAGACGATCATAAAGATGAGGTCAGCTGTTGATTTGAACAGACTTGATTCAAATGAAATAAGAGTTGTAAAAGTTCGAGTATGTGAGAATGACAGTAGAAATGATAGTCCTGAACAAAATGTTTTTTTTGTTGAGGTATCAACTTTCGTCACTGGGAGAACCACTTCGTCTCAGGTGGGATTGCCAGCTCTTTTGGTTTTGGGTTTTTTGTTTGTTTGTTTGTTTGTTTGTTTGTTTTTTGTTTGTTTTGGGGTTTTTTTGTTTTTTTTTTCTGTTTTCCTCAGTACTTGGTGGCTTTTATAAACCGCTGTTCAGCAGACATTGAATTGCAGATATTGTTACCAAAGCTAGTTTCTAGCTCTCTGTGGAGAAATTGTAAAAGGCTCATCCAAATCCAAATAATGGATAACTGAGAATCCAGAACACAAATACAATGCAATTGCCACTAAACCACCCCAAAACACACATCATTGAATATGTGTAATTGTTTGAATAGCTAAAATCTTAGACTCTCTGGTTCTCAAGGCTGACCTTGCACCTTCTTTCATGGTATTTCGTATGGCTGCCCTTAATTGCAAATATATCTGTACCCTTCATGCCTTTGTTGGTGTGCCTTTATATCCAAATCATTCACATCAAAACAAATGCGAAGAAATATGGTTTAAGAAAAGACAAAAAAGGGCATTGTTTCATTCTCCAGCTGTTCACCTTTTTCATAAATCATTTGCCTTCCCTTATCAAAGACACAGTCCTCATAAAAGTATGAGGTGATCACTGACAATGACTCTTACAGTAGTTATAACTTCCAGTTAAATAATCAAATACTTCTAGACATTGGGTTATAACTTAGATTGATAGACATTTCAAGGCATTTAAAAATCCCTACCAGTGACCTTCTAAGGAAGTTTTAAAAATATGTGCCATTGTGCTGATGAAGAGTAACAGCTTCAAATTCAGCATGCTAAGAACTTTGTAAATCATATTATGCATCCAAATAAACACTACCACCTATTCAGAAACCTGCCATACTCTCTGTTACTTCTTTCTGAGGTCTGACTTATTATATCTGAAACCTCGTACAGTTGAAAAGTTACTAAAAATGCTTTAATACAGAGAAATTGAGAGAAAAAAATGCTGAATTGTTAAAAAAATCTCCTCTCTTTATATTCATGATGGTAATCACCTGCATTACTGACTACATTCTTGTAAATTCCTGTCTATTATTTTGAGAGAGGAAGATGAATTATCTTGTCGGTGGCAGAAATTAATAATAAAACTTTTACTTTGTTACAGGTGACACCAGAATAAAGGGGAGGCAAACATGACTTTCAGGTTGAGGTTTCAGAATTTCCTTCTGCTCTAGGTCTCGTGAGGCAGTGCAGCCATAATGCACTCAGCACAGGTCAAGGTCTAAATGCATATTTGTACCCCAGGTGTTCTGCTTGGGCATTAAAAGACTTAACAACGCAAAAATAAAAAGAAAGTTACTGTCACAGAGAAGCTGTCTAATCTGCATTTCAGTGGAGTTTTTTTCTCCAAAAGTGAAATAATCTGATCAAAGGAAGAACAAAACTTTACTTTGTATAGATTACTGAATTATATGTAGATATACTGAATTATTAGGACATGAAAGGAAAACAATTCTGCCATTACAGTAGGCAGTGCAAGCTTGTCAAAAAGATAAGGCCAAAATAAGCAAAATATTGTTTCTTTAAGATTCAAGGACAGGGTTTATAGCATTTTAATGCTCGCGATTAATGAGGTAGAAAACAGATGCTCTATCAGTGGAGATAATGTCATCAACATTCTGAGTAAGGAATAGTTTATTATTTTACAAAAGCTTCATGCCCTTTTGGCCTTGCTTAGGGACTTGGCAGGATATGAAATGAAGATGAACAATAGTTTAAACAGAGTTCACCCTTCCTCACAAGACCTTATTAGTAAAATACGAATACAGAACATCAGCTTGCAAGATTAGTAACATGTGAAGCACCTCCTGTAATATACTTTCTTTTTTTTAAATAATTGATTAGGAACATGTAAGACAGATCTCATTATCAAGGTCTATTGATTTTTCTACTCGCAGCCTGTTGCTAAATCATTTTCCAATTATACAATAATGTTGTAAGTCTAGAGGACAGATCTGGATGGAAGTCTTAATAATTCAATGAGCAGAGCAGGTTTTTAAAACTGAGCAAGGGATGTGATGTGGAACTTGTACAGAATGGCTGATCTAAATAGGACTATGAACACTCAGCCTCTCAAAGGAAGCACCAGGGAAAGGTTTATGTTTTCAGGCGGATTACTAGAAAACTATGTATTTGTTTGTGTATTTGTTTACCATAAGAAGATGAAGCACAAAAAACTGGTCACTGAAAATTTGCAAGAACAGAAAAACTGTTTTATGTTTCTGACAAGACAGAAGTACTTTTTGAATCCTTAGAGCTATAGGAAAAAACTTTACAGTTAAGAATCAAATATAATAATAAAGGGAATAGGTTAATCCGTGAATGCAGCCTAGACACCTGGTCATTGACAATGACTGAGTATATAAAAAGGGTAAATAGTTCTGTAATTTTTGGCAGGACTTTTTAGCCCAGGAACTCTAAACATCTGTAGAAAATGAAGGGATTTTTCTTCTTAAATCTTATCCTTATTTTCCTGTTTCTGAAGACAAACATTACACAGTAAGAGACACAATCGGTTTCATCATAATTTTGCCTTTCAAAACTTCACAATGTATTATTTAGGCTCCTCTATAATGAATAGAAGGTAATTCAGATGACCTGCTTTGGGTCCCTTATTTCAGATGGGTGAATCTCACTCCAATGATGCTTATGTTTGTATTGAGGGATCTCAGTCAGTAGCTTCAGACCAAATTGTGAACTTTCAGGTGCCTGAAAAAGGTGAAGCCTGAAGGAACACTATTCTCTGCTGGTAAGGAAATCCACCTTTTTAAAAATCTCATACATCTTAGACTATGTATGGTAGGATCTACATTAGAAGCAGGCTAATACATATATAATCTCCAATATATTATATAATATCCAAAGTTATAGAGTGCAATAATCACAGAAAACCAGCTCCCTGAGATAGGAAGCTACATTCATACTGACTTGTAGGAGTGCATAAAAGTAAGTCAATAAAGGCAATCCTCCTTTAGCTACCTAAATTTATGAAATTTTATCTGAAGCTGTAGTTTTTAAGTACGGATTCTGTAACAAACTTTGGAAATTATTTATTTTTACTTTATTCTTTAGGTTAGGAAGATCATTGCTTACTTGCAATTAATTAATTCCTGTTCCATATTAATTTATATTAATTAGTATCTGAGGTTTTTTGTTTGGATAACAAATCTTTGCAATGCGTTCTCAATAAAATGAAATAACATTAAACCGGAGAAAAGTACTTTGGATTAGAGGAAACACTGACGTTATTCCCCCATGCTTATTTAACCCCTTCAAAAATGCAGTTTCATTCTGAAATGAAAAACCATTTCAAATGCTGACGCTAAAACATTTAATTTTGAAAATGTTGAGTAAAACAGTAGTGGAAAAGAGAAGGATGTGTCTGTAGCATTCAAACTATCAGGTCTTTTTTACACAGCAACCAAACCCTTCTGGTGAATGCTGTTCTAGCACTGAAGCAGCCTGTGGGACTGGCTCTTTCCTGTTCATCAGCATATAAATGCTGCAAGACTACCTTCTACCAGCAAATTTTAGTTCTGACAGAATTCCTGCAGGCATTGGGATTCCACAGGTTCCTTCTCTCATTCTTTCACAGTTCCAAAATTCACAAGCTGTTGAAAGCAAACACACTGAAATGATTTTTAGAAAGTGGTCTGAAGCAACAGCCTAAATAGGCAATACAAGGGTCTATTGGACAAGCAGTGCTGCATATTTAGATGAAAGGTAGTCCAATTCTTCTCGCACCACTGACTGTCTTCTCATACTCATCAGCCCTTCAAATTGTGTTATAAAATCATTCACTGAAGAATTTTGGCTTTACACTGTGAAGAACAAACAGGTCAGCAGCTCTCGGCCTCAGGCAGAAACTTGTACCACACCTGCATAAGTAACGAGGAGCAAGACTAGCTACCACTTGGGGAAACACTCAGTAATTGAGATTGTATTGCCACACTTGAAACAATGTGATTTGTAAGTGACCCAAATTTAAAAATAACTACATTGAAAAGACAGGGAAAATAACCCACAAAAATCGCAGAAAAATGCAATGTACAGGTAAGGTATTATTTAGCATATGTGATGTTTTTTAAAAGACTACAGCTTCTTTTCTCACATCCCTTTCCCTTTTCTAAAATGGCAATGCACATTGTTGCAGCTACACTTGAGAGACACAGGATGTGGAATTTATAAAAAAATATATTTTAAACCTTGTTTTTGAAACTGCAATATATGTAAGTTCTCATGACTTGTGAAACCAGTGCTACTTGCAATGATATATTTTTTTGTATTGCACTGTTACTAATAATGTTTTTCTTAAAAAAATATTTTATGAGCTAGAACACATCTCACTTTTTTTTCTTTTTCCTGGTTTTTTTTCCCCCGTGTTACAGAAACACAGTTTACAAACTGTGCATGAGAGAGGTTACGGTGATTAGCTCACTGCGGTACTTGTAGCAGGAACAGTGATCTGGGACTATGGACAGGCAAATTCTTGGAATAGTTTTCAGGTGGCTTTTATTGCCCTGCTGAGCTCTGCATTAGACAATTGGTTGTGTGCTGAAAAACAAGGATAATTTAAATATCTGTGTAATTATACTTTTGCTCTGAAAGCATTATGGTATATGTCAAGTGAGGTAACACAAGTCACAACTCGGACTGCAGGAAGAGGAATTGACTTAATGCCACCCCTGCATCTGCAAACCAGGTTTTGCAAGGCTTGGAACACCACAGAGAGTGAAGGAGATTGCTTTCAAATCGCTACAACAAGGGGGTGGTAGCTACTGGGACTGGTGTCTGGTGGCCAGCTTGCACTCAAATTTATGTCACTGTACCAATACACTGAGATAAGATTAAAGGTGCCTCAAATCTGCCATCACACCTTCAACACTGGAGAGCTCTCTAAATGATGATGAATGGCACCTGACGTGGGGACAGAAGCTCTTCTGAGTCTCCTCTATTCTGTATGTTCAGTCTTGTCCAAAATTCATCCTATCTAGATGATGAAAACTGGGATTTTGTGGATTGGAATTAGTCTTTAGAGGAAAAAATTAGGGTTGTGATGGGAAGCTAAAGAACAGAAGGTAGGGCACTGTAATGTGGAAAGTCTTTGGTGTCTTATAGAGTAGAAGCTTTCTGTGGTGAAAACAGGAGACATGAATGCTGCAAGACAAGCCAAGTAGCTTCCCAAAACTGCAGGCATAAGAATATTTGTGTTTGAAGATCAGAGCCTTGGGGCTAGGAGTATAAGACAGATAAATGTGCAGCAGCTGGCTCTAAGCTTGGAAGTCTCCTACCTGCATCTTCTGATGTAGATGATGCAGTAGCGTATGCGCCACCATTGTCAAAATAGCAAAGAACTATTACATCTTAAAGCCATGGGACTCTTTCAACTTGCAGATTTTATTTTCTTGGTGTTTGGTTTGTTTAATTCCTCCTGAAAAAGGGCCAAAAATAAAGGACGACATAGGTGACAAGACGGCCCCAAGGGTTGTATTGACATTTGTGAAAGTAAGTGAAAACGCAAGAGTATTCTCATACTTGTCATTATACTCAGATTCTGGTGGCATCTGATATCTCAGATAAATTTGGATAAAAGTGAATGAATAGTATACCTGAATAAGACAAGCCAGATGGTTTGTGTGATCTTGACTTTTTTTGAAACTGAAATGTAATTCATTAAATAAGTTACTACTTTTCATTTTTCCTAAACAAACAATTAGCATTTCAGCAGCACAGAATAGTTACTTAAAATAGCTATAAAAATATTTACTGACATTTACTTAGTTTCTCTCTTTCTCTTACTTTTCAGGTAGTAGAGCTTTCCCCATAAATACACATTGACAAGATTCTTGGAGCATGAAATTAAATATGTGTATACTTACATATATATTTTTAAAAAATATGATTTAAAGGTTCACAGGTGATTTTTTTTAAAAGACTTTTTTCTTCAACCAAAGTCTTTACAAGAAAATATATCTTGTCACGTTTTAAATGAAACACTGTCATGAGGTTTGTGTCTTGTCCTACCTAGCAAAAAACTTATAAGAAATGAGTTAACTTTCTGGTCTGATGCAAGTGGTGTTACTTTTGTTTTATTCTTTTTGTGCTGATAATATCTATTCTCCAAATCAAAATTTATTTGTTTGGCTTCAAGCAAGGCAACATTATTTTTTCATATGGCAGTGTGTTTTAAAAAATGAAGGAATAAGATTCTTTATTATTGATATTAGATATTAGCTTTAAGAAACCTCAATGAGAGCTGAAGCTGTGTAATTCTTAGTGTTTCACAAACACAGAGCTAAAGATAAGCTGTTCTTGCAAGTCCATAATTTTAGGGGTAAGTGGTTTCAGTGTCCCTATATGCTCCTTCTCAAGGAAGATAGGCTCTCTCCTTCTCTGAACTTTAACTTCATGCTCTCACATATACATAATGTGGAATTTACTGTGTGTTCATCACTTGGCTGCTCAACTCTGCTATTGCTCCACACCCATTATTTCCGTACTACCACATCCTAGACTTGCCAAGGAGTGTGATTTAATCTCTGACAGGGCATATTAACCAGTCCCAAACAGAGAGCAGGAGACCTGCACAACACTGTAAAAAATGAAGTTGCATGAGACTTTCACCTGTTTCATTATTTTAGTGAAGAGCTGAACAGGCTGACACATGAGTAAGTGTTAGATGGAAGACAGCTTAATGGAGAGTTTGTAATAAGGAAAATTTCTCTAAGCATGAAGAAACCAAATAATCAATTTTAAATTTTTTTTTCCTGTGGATTGATCACATTAGGAACTCTGTGTGATGAATGAGCTTAGTATTAGAGAAAATGTGAACTTTCATATTAAGACTTGTGTATAGGAATATTTTGATGAAACAGAGGGTAATATAAACTGAATTTGTGGTGATTATCTCTCCCGCCCCCTCCCTCCTTTCCCTATGTATTCCAACTAAAACTGCCTATTTCAGTAGGTCCCAGAATAATATACACTTTCTCCAGTAATGCAGAAGCCTCTGGACGAAGGAAAGTCTGGTTAATCAATAATAATGGCAGGTCTGTTTATTGATCTCATAAATTGCACTTTACTTGACCTGCCAAAAAAGCAGAATTCTCAGCATGTGCTTTCCTGCTACTCTAAGAGCCTCTCCTCACCTCGGGCAGATTGCTCCCCCCAGCCTTTCCCCGAATGCTGGCAGCTGTTGTAAACCTTGGTCTAAATTCATTAACCTTCCTCCAAACAATCTATTTGAGTTCATCCCTGAGAAAGTGCAGATAGAGCAATAAACACTCACTTACTGATTTCTCTTCCCTGACTTTCCTAACACACCCTGCCCAAGCTGTCTGCCTAATTTTTAGGAGGAAATTTTAATTAAATTTTAGGAGGAAAACTAAAATCAAAATCAATAGGAATTGAAATCAGCCTACAGACTAGAATTTCCTAATTAGCAATGAACTCATTATAGGCAGTATTAACACCTGTCTAATACCAAGGAGAAGTTTACAGAATAATCTGAGTGGTGCCAGACCAGTCAATGGCATGTATCTGCAAGAAACAATGAAAGGGAAAGCCAGTGCCTAATGGAAAGAACAGTTCAGTGTGATTTATTGATTGCACATTGCTCCTACCTGAACCATACCCTGCAGTGCAATGTTCTTGCTGCCATGGAAATGCTGTGAGCAGATCTGCAGTGACTCTTGCCTGGATAAGAAACTTTGTTTTGGTTTAAATGGCATTTGGTTTAAATGGCTAAAATTGCACATTTGCATTGGTGGTGCTACTACACAGCATTGCTGAGTTGCACCCAGAGCCAGAACAATCTGAAGTACATTGCTGGGTCTCTTTTAACAATATTTTTTAAGAGAATGCATTTTTTCTTTTAAAAAAGTGTGCCTTTAAGCAATGCAGTTTTTGATAACATAATGTGAATGCTACAGTAAACAAAAAGGGAATGCTTTAAAAGGAATCACTGACCTTTAAATGCCTGATTCCCTTTACCAATAAATACAGGTGTGTTCTAACTCACATCTAATTTTAGTGGAATTTTGAATCATAGGTGCTTTACAATTGACTGGAAATACCCTCTGGTTTTATTGTCTCAGAAAAAATACAAAATCTGGAATTCAATTGTAGGCCTAAGGCAGAGTAACTATATATTTTCATTGACCAAAATGAGAAAAACTACCTATCTTAGGTGAAGCATTAAATTTCTAGGTGGCTAAAGGTAGCTATGGTGAATCAAAGCCAAAATGTACTGAGAGAGCTGAATGGAAAATTTGAAAATGTTTTGCTAAATTTTTTGTGTGTTCTGCTCTCACTTATACTGGCTTTAAATAGCCATTTCCAAATATTGCCTTACATAAATAGTTCTAAAAATCCTGTATCTGACAAATTGTCAAAATCATGTTCAGATAAATGGCTCTGCTAAATATGGCTGTAGGTCAGATGTATGCTCCGCCAGTTGTGTAGGGTTTTGTGAGAATCCTAAGTACTTAGAGTGTATTGCAATTTTTTGCAAAAAATATTAAAATGAGACGGGACTCCTCAATGTTCTTTCTGATGTATCCAATAGCATTAACTTTAATGCAGAAATATGTAGGTGTTGTAGAAAAGTCTAAAAGGATATCTTGCATTTTCAGTATGGGACATTGTCTTGAGCTTGACATTTGCTCAGAAAATCAATATTTTTTAGTAGACTGATGAGCAGAGTAATTGGAAAACAGAATGCACAATAAAATTGCAGTTTGTGAATTTCTTTCCCCAGCCTTAGTAATGTTTTTATTAGTAAATCCAAACCAGTGTCAAAACATTCCCAGCCTCTGGATCTGAGAAGGCACTTTAGGACACACTGTGCATGTCATGCAGCCTAGAAGGCTGTGAAAATGTAAGGGTTTGCCATTTGGATAATGCTATCTTACTATTTTTCCCTATCTAGAAGACAGTGGTGAATTATAGCATTTTGCTGCAGTAGATGATAGGACTGTAGTTTGGTTTTGAATTAGTTCCACATGTACTGTGAGCAGAATAGGAATATGATTTTAGTGGGCACTGATCAGATCTAGCAGCTCCCAACGAAGGAGCTCTTCATTGCCTGGTGTCTCTCAGGAGAAGCCATGTGCACATTAAAGCTCTGAGAGGCAGTGTGCTTGCTGGAAGACACAGACTTACCTTTCCAAAAAGCAGTTTCAGGCAATGTCAGTCAATGGTTTGCCTGAGTTTGCTAGAGGAGAGGGAGTTCTTGGAATAAACGTTCAAGGATTGATTTGAGTCACCCTAGGTTAGAGTAGATCAGAAATTGTTTGTGCTATAGGAAACTACTGAAGTTGTGCCTTAAAATTCCTTAATTTCCAACCGCACAATGACTGAATGGTGAGCCATTACAGCATCAAAAACAGTGTATGGCTTTACAATATTCTTTCTCGGCTCATCCGTTATATTTGTGAATGGCACCTGATTGATGGGAATGTAATGATAATCTGGCTCCTCCACTTAACAAGCCAGAGAGAACATCCAGATAAAACAGCCTGTGTTTCTGACACAGAGAATGGGCTGAAATGACTGCCAGAAGTTATTGAGCTGGAGAAAATTTTAAATGAGTGAATTGGGCATGAGTCACATCTTTCCACAGAGCAACTGTGGGCGCTGGCTGCCGCAGCACTGCAGAAGTCAACAAGAGCCCCTTTTGAGGGAGCTGGGGGAAAATTTCATAACTGACTTGGATTTGGTATTCTGCAGCGCATCTGGGATAATAATACCCCACAACAGCTAAGATTATTTAAAGACAAGCAGCTTAAAATTGTCAGTAACTCAAATACAAGCAAACTTGGGTGGTGAAGGGTGGCAGAGTGTTAATTGGTCTGGAAGCAGTATAAATACTTTCTGCATTTATCTCACTTACAAATGTTCACTGGTGATATGTTATCAGTAATTTATGATGTGCTGTGACAATCGCTTACATTTCTGACAAAAATAGCAATTAGTTAGAAGAATGAGGATTCTCCTTGAATCAAGTCGTAGGGGGGATTTCTTCCCTTCCATGCATGGATTGCCACTAAAAATCCTTTAAAACTGGCAATTTTCTCTCTTGCCTGAAGCTTGTCCAGTTTTTAAACTTTTCTAAAGACCTTACAGATGCTCTCATGAAATTACTGGTATCAATTATGTGTATATCCAGCGCACACACTGGCCTGCAATCATGGTAATAAGTACAATAAAAACTCATCAATTTGTTCATGCACTTTCTTGATAC
Source organism: Origma solitaria (assembly GCA_013397895.1). Classification (NCBI taxonomy): domain Eukaryota; kingdom Metazoa; phylum Chordata; class Aves; order Passeriformes; family Acanthizidae; genus Origma; species Origma solitaria. The sequence continues at coordinate 1,087,415 of VZRL01004872.1, forward strand.
TTGATTCAGACAATTGTTGCTTATTTGATTTTGTTTTCTCCTTCATAGACATGGTAATTATTAACAAAGGTTATCTTCTAAAGGAGAAATTAAATGTGCATCAAAATTTTCAAGTGTTGCCTCATGTATGAGGAGTACTCTATTTCCCCAAAATTTCATGCAGGATGCTTATCTGGTGCAGGAAAATGAGTGGAGGGGTGCAATTTTTTAGAGTTGAATATCACACTGCAAATAGTCACTGCACTGTGTCTTCACTTTCATCATCCTCAGGGAAAGGGATTTGCAGCCCTGAGAGAAAAGTCAATTTTTTTTTGTTGTTGGGTTTTTTTTGGGCTTTTTTTTTTTTTTTTTTTTTTAAATTTTCTAGACAGCATTATCTTTCTACTTGTAAGGTAGAGAAATTTCAGTCATTTTGCTAAGTGCATTTACTTGTGTCATTCAGTGAACGCTAGTAGAGTTTGTTTTGCAAAAGAAGAGTTTACCTAACTCTTGATGATTGAGCAGATTGTGGAAATATAAGTTTCTGAATTCAGAGGGAACTTGAAAACACGGATGTAATATTATGGTTGCATTCACAGGCCACCAAAAGATAAACACAGTTGGTGAAGATTCAAGTCAGAAGCAATTCTCTTCAGTAAATTTCCCCTTTGCAGGAGAGCTGGAGAATTCAGTGATGAAACTTTCCTTGATAAATTTTATAAGTAGACATATTCCAAGATTATGGGAGCCAACTGAAAGTAGCTATTTAGGAGTGTTGAGAAAGTCCTGTTGGAACTGTCAGATTTTAGTTATAAATGTAGTTAGTTATATTTAGTTATGTGCATACTATTCCTTCTTGACCCACTTGTTTTATAACTCACCTTTAAAAAAGCTTCACCTGACAGATCAGGTTTCAGCTGTGGATGGAATCTAGGATCTGAGTACCAAGTGTGGGGCACTGAAATATGATGTAACCACAAAGGACAGAAAGTGAGCTCTATTTTAAAAAAAAAAGAATTTTTTTTTTTTTTAAATAGCTTTTTTTTTTTTGGTTTGTTTTCATGTAATTTGGAAAAGATGTGGGAATTGAGCCTCTTGGACCCTTTTGTATCTCCTCTAGGGTTACTGTGTGAGGTGACCCAAGTCCCAGGAGACATTGTTCATTGCCTGTGGCTCTGGAAAGTCATTGGAATAAACCTACTACCTCATTCCCTAGGCACTGTGGAGGTGTGAAACACTGGAGATGAAATGGAACAATGCTGCCTAATGTCAGAGAGCAGCCAAATGTTATATTCCAAACAAAGGGCAGAATTTGGTCAGTAAGATCAGTCAATGGAAAAGGAGACTCAATGTTCTGGTATATTACAGAAACAGTTCTGTTTTTAGAAAGATACTTTTTTCTAATAGGGATGTATTTAATCTTTTATCGAACTCCCTTAGTCCTGAGCTGCATAACAACGTAGTGCTATGAGCTGCTGTACTCAGCTTTACGTGCTTTCCATTAGACCCACAAGGAATATATCGGAAATGCCTGCAGATCAGATGAGTAATAAAAACTGCAGAGGAAAATGCTAATTTTTTTCAAAATTTTTCTCATTCCAGGTACAGAATACATTTCTTCAGTTCTTGGAGAGTGGATGACAGTCTTATTTCAAGGGTGAAGAAGACACTGCAGAAGTACTGTGTGGCAACAGTATGAATCACTGGGCTTGTTGCTTCTGGAATTGTATTTGACTCAGAGGATTCTGCTTTTTGTGGAACTTGTTATCTCCCATCCCTGTCCTCAGACACTGAGCTGTTAACTCAGTGGCACTGAATAAAAATGATCCAGAGTTAAAAGATAAGAAAAGATTCTTCAATCTGAAAAAAAGGCAACTAGCAATTTTAAAACCCCAAACCCAACGAAACAACACACCACGCCAAATGACCTAGTTTTTCAGTTAAACTCATCAGGAAAAGAAATTTATTTTGCTTCTGGAAAAAGCATTCCTCCCCCAGATCCTCTCTTTCTATGACTCTGTGTGCAGGAACACAGTGTGTACCAGAAAAGGTGGCCCATTCTTTTAGACCACTTTGACAGGAGCAGTTTATTTCAGTTCCCAAATTTTCTCAGGTGTGGAAACTCTGAGGCACAGTTCATGGACCTGGGCTGTCTGCTGGAAATACTGTCAGGAATGATAAAAATGATAATAAATTTGCTTTTACTGCTCCTCTCTGTTGTAGTAAATTTGTCCTGTATCTTTACACAAAAATGTGTACAGACCTTCTTTATAAACCCCTGGGGCGGAATTTGTGCACAAAAGTAACATTCTCTTTCTCTTCACTTCTGTCTGTAGTGTCTTTTTATATTTGTGGAAAGTGTCCAACAGGTTGGAAAATGCATTGAAAACCTAATCCAGTCAGTACAATACTGGTTTTAGTTTAAACAAAAACCAAGCAAGTTTTCCCCTTTCCAAAGCAATGTCTTCAAAAATATTTCTCAGGTTCAGAGAGTACATTTTTGTCGTGGTTTAACTCCTTCTGTACTGAATAACAAACAAGGCTATTTTTGCACAGCAAAATACATATACCTTTTCATAAAAAATATATTTCACAGAATCACGGAAATGGTAGGGTTGGAAGGCACCTCTGGAGATAACTCAGTTCAACCTCCCTGGCAAGGCAGGGTCACCTGGAGCAGGAATGTCCCCAGGTGGGTTTGGAATGTCTCCAGAGAGAGACTCCATGACCTCCCTGGGCAGCTGTTCCAGTGCTCTGCCACCCTCAGCGTAAAGGTTGTTGAGGTTAAATGGTGTTTTAGTTTATGGAGTTTGCTCCTTGTGCTGTTACTGGGCACAACCAAAAAGAATCTGGCACCAGCCTCTTCTCTAGCAGCAGAAGAAGGTTTGAGCGGAGCTATAAGGATTTCTTGCAGATTTGACCAAAATATTTGCTAGTACAAAATGAAGTTAGCACAATAGCATTTATGTCTATTAGTGCAAAATTTGAACCATAGTACACAAATCAAGGGAAGTGTCAAAGGAAATGTCATAAATTCCCTGTGATTTTTTCTGAAAAAAAAAAAAAAAAAAAAAGGAACACAGGGCATTTTTTGACAATTGTTTTGTAAAATTTCACAAGAATATTCCAGAATGTATTCCAGTTAAATGAAAATTCTGAGTGTATTTTATTGCTGAATAAGAAGAAGCAGGATTGGCAGAATGAAAATATTGGTCAAATGTAAGTCATGAAATAAATGATCATAGCCTTTCACAGCGAATACCCAGAATGTTAAGTGCAGATTTTTATTATGAGGATGGGACAGAACATTTTTATTTGCTGGACATGGTCTTTGCTATACTTAAGACTTCACAATACACCTTCCAAACTCCACAACATATCTAAAGCATAGCCCTATACAAGCCACTGAGAAGAAAATTATCTTTAGCCCAACCAACACCAACGTAGCACTCAATCAGGGACGTCAAACCAACAGCTAAAATCTTGTCTGAATAGGCTCAAGCTTCTCCTGATAGGGTGAGTATGAGGATGCAAATGACTGATTCTAAGGAGCCAGACAGCAGCTGAGTCTGGATGAGGGAAATGAAAGGACAATTGTCTTAACCAAAAATCTATGAAGATTTTTCTCTTTTTCATCTTAGAAATTCCCACTTTTCATTATTTTCAATATTCAGTGTTGTTGCAGAAAGATTCTGATGAATGACCATGCTTTGGAAAAGCAGTTTCACTGCAAAATACCCAACCAGCAGTACTTTTAGGGTCCAGTCTGGCTCCTGTAGTTGCCAGTGTGAATGAATTCAGAACATCTGAATTCAATGAACAGATCAAAATCATGCCTTTTTAGCTTATTTTCCAGGTACAGTGCACTAGAGGAAAAGTGTGCCTGGACAGTCCAAGCCTGTATGTATAGCAGAGGTCCTGGTTTCTGTAAAATACAACATTGTGCTGCTCTCAATGTGAAATATAATTGAGCGTTAGCTAAAGATCAAGTGCAGCAGGTAAAACTGCTCCTGTGGATCAAAAAAAGCACAGGTGAGATGAATGAAGCACAAGACAGGAAAGGGGAAAGACAAGTGATGTAAATATGAAGAGCTGAAGGGAACAGAGACCAGTGGACAGGGCTGAAAGAGACTGAGGAGTGGGCAGCTGAAGGGGAGAGCAAAGAGGAGTGGATTAAAAAAACAAACAAAGAGAAGTAATAGAGGGGGATGGAGAAGAAACCTAAAGCAGTGAGGGTGGAGAAGTAGAACAGCTTCCATCTTTGCAAGGCTTCACAGAGATTTAAGAGCAAAGAGCCGTGACAAGTCTGAATGCAGTGCAGAGTACACAGCTGAGCACAAAAATGGCACTGATTTTAAATGACCCAAGACACAGTGTGCTGTCTGGATTTTCATCCAGAAATAAATTTCAAGAGTTATGAAGTCCATACATTGCATTTTTTGGAATCTCTGACATTCCCTGTTTCCTTTTTCCTGTCAAGAGGTAACTTTGTTTTCTTGCTTAAAGTCGTGATTAATTTCATATAACTCAGGAAGGAGCCTCAAGGCAGAAATTTTTCTCCTTCATTTGGAGCATCTGTAAAATGCAAGATGGAAAAAAATCTAATGGGTAGAGCAAGAGCATCCAGATCCTTGCCATTTTTCTCCTGACCAAGGTAAAAGGTTGCCCTGGCTTTAAAGGAAATTAATTTGAAGCTCTCCTCTCTCCCCTGCATACAAAGGAGTTCACGCTGCTGGCTGCCAGGGCAGCTGGTCGATATGCAAACTCTCATCTGAGGGTAATCCTACGTCTTAACCCACACAGATTCAGATGTATTTTTTATTCCCCCTCACCTTCAGTCCTGTGTCTTAGCCAAGTCCCTCTGTTTTCCAGTGGGAGGACTAAGCCAACAGTAAGCAGTGTTCTGCCTCTCTCCTCCTTCTTATCCCACAAAACCCAGAGACTTGGAACTGATCGTGTCCTGAGACAAGTTCTGACTGTGTGCAATGACAAAAACCCCCCGAAGATGAAGATTAAGAATGAATAACAGCCACATTAAAGGCAAATGGCAGAACTTGGTTGTACCTCTTTGGGTTTCAGGAGTTAGTTTCTTCTCAGGAGAAATATGAGATGTTTGTCTGGCATTCTGATGCTTTCCTTCTCCCACTACAGTGGGATCTCCTTTAGAGAGCAAAACTGATGGCTACAGTCTGAATTCACCGAGAAGTGGATATCTGTCATGTTTTGTCCAAATTTTGACCATACAATGCAGGCTGCTCCTACACAGAGCATCTCCCCAGCTGGGTCCAGCTGCTGCTCAGGTCTCCAGCAGCGACTCGAAGGAGTCACAGGTGCCTGAGAACAGCCAGAAGGAAGGTTCTTATGTGCCTTGTGCTTTCTGAAACATAATTTTGGAGGCCCAAGCAAGATTTCCTCACTTCTTCCTGTGTTTGCCTGAAAATCTTTCAGGACACACACTGCCATGAAGAATATTCTCAAAACACCTTTTTGACTTTGCCTACAGAGGCACTTTGCAGAAATTTAGAGAGCTCACATTCAGAATCCCTACATCTACTCTACAGCTTCATTGCCTGGCAACACAATCATGAGGTGAGGCTTCCTCTCTGCCTGAGGGCTGGGGAAAGGAGGCAGAGAGGCACCAAGGGAAAGAGGGCTGTTCTCAGGGCTGTGTGCAAGACTTCAATTTCATTTTACAGATCTAACTCTTTTTTTTGAGGATCACTACAGAAGTCACTGCAACAATCTGCCACATAATTGTATTTGATAAAAGGTTGGTGTCAAAGGCAATGTATGGGACATACCAAAATATATTTTGCATGAGAAAATTATTTCTTCCTCTACATTTTCATTGATAGAGTTGGTAAAGGTATATTTGTTATATTTGTGCCTGTGGGGTCATCCCCTAATTTCAGTTTATAGGAAGCACCAAGAAGTGGAATTATAAGTTGGTTTGGTTTTTTTTCCCCAGTGAACTTGCAAACAGAAAAAATCCCCATTTATTTATTTATTTATTTATTAGAGGAGGATTCCTTCAGAGTGTTTCCACCTATGGCCTTGTCATCTAGGTGCTTGGTCTGCAGTTCTGATGAGGAAAGAGATGATAAAGCATCACCTATTTAATTCCTGGTGTGTCAGATACAATCTGGTGATGTTTAGACCATATGAGGAGGCATTGAGGTCTGGTTGTTACAGACTGGTCAGGGGCACCATCACAGCTCACCAAAGTGAAATAGAAGGAAAGAGATTTTAAAAAAGAGAGAGGGATAGCCTGTTTATGAGTTCTTTCAGCTCCACTACTCCATGATAAATGTTTTCTTCAGCTAAAAAAATGGGTAGTTTTTTTGGCAAATATGTATACTGAGCTGCAGGAGAGAGGAGAGGAGAGGAGAGGAGAGGAGAGGAGAGGAGAGGAAAGAAGTGTTGACTACTGCCACATGAATGTTAAACATAAGAGGGCAAAAAGAGTTCCTCTTTTTGGTGATACTCTTGAACGGTATAAGTGACAAATATATATGTATTTTTTGAAAAAAACCAACCCAATAACTATGCCTTGGAAGCTAGGGAAAGCCCTTCCAGTGATATTCTTGAAAAAACATAGAAGTCTCCTGGTTTAGGTTACTCATCTATCATCATTTGCTGCTCTATGGAGATTACTCCCATTGCAGACTGAGAAATTGAAAGAATGACAACGTCCTCGCAAACATGTGTAAGAGAATCTCTTAATACTGCCTTATAAAGAAATGAATAATTGACATTGATTATGTGCCTGTGGGGACAGGACAGGACATGCAGGATGATTTTACCAAAGAGGGTTTTGCAATCTTGTGTTACTTCTAGCTCTGCTGACTGTGTCTCTGCTAGAACTGAGCAATTGCGGCCATAAAAATGGAATCTCTCCCGAAGCTGTGGATTACAGAGCACAGACACGGCAAAACAGTGGGAAGAGACCCGGCTGCGAGTGTGTGCAGCAGGATCAGCCTGTGTGGGGAGCAGGGACACGCTAAATCCCAGCAGTTGGCTCGTGTCTGTCAGTGGGGACTGCTGCGCCAGCTGTAAGACCTCTTGCTCTGCACTGCGCTCGCTCCTGCTGGGGATGACATAGGCAGGCTGCAAAACAAACAGCAATTTGTTAGAGCCTGATGACAAATTCACACGTTGGCTGTGAGTGCACATGGAAGAGGCAGAAAAAGCAAATTCCAGCTGGAAAGTCTCACTGGACCTTGTGTTGGCTTAAGCTGGCAAAAGCTGTCTATATCTTATCTCACAGAGTTGTTTCCTAAGATCCTTGGTGTATTCATTCTCTCTCCAGATAGGGAAAAATGAAATATCATTAGGTGAAGAAATCTATTGCACAGGTGATGTCTTCTTTGTACCTTCACCTGGCAGCATATCTAATGGCCTGACAACACTCAGGTAGCTTTGTGTAGGCTCTGTCAATGGGTTTAGGTGCAATAAATCCCACAAACTGAGCTTGTTTTAATAAGGAGCTTCTTGGAAGCAAAAAGAAAATAAACTCTTCTCTCATAGAATACATTTGAAGTTTGACCTGCAAAACCATTCCAGGTGGTATATAGCTTGGTGAATCTCTGTTTTCTCTCTTTTGGAGCAAAGTCAGATTGTTTTCATTGTGGTGAGCTTTTACTGCTCTTTCAGACCAGATCTGGAGAATGTCTGCTTCTGTAGTGGTAGATGTGTGTCCCGAAGCGACAAGCAATGCTCTTAGAACTGAACTTCTGCCAAACATTTTCACTCCTTAAGAGAACTTGTCTGGAAACACTCGTCCTCCCCATTTTATTTTTCAAGTGAAATGCAAACACGCTACAAAATCGTATGTATTTTTACTGAAATGTCAGCATTTTGTGAGGGAAAAAGTCCTGACATTGCTGAAGTTGGAAGTTTCACCCTTCTGCTATATTTTACGTCAGTACATCTAGGAAACATTGCCTCATGGTATCAGTAGTTCATGAAGTTGTGTTACTGGGAATTCTCTTTTCCATTGCATTTGCCCTCTAAGACAAGAAGGTACTGCTAGCCACTACAAGGAGACAGAAACACATTTTGTGTTACAATGATATAGACAAAATACTTCATGGCGCCTTTTCGTGTGATCTATGTCAACTTTTTGGAGAATCTGTATAACTTCTTGTGTTTAATGGGCTGAACAGAGATTTTCTGCGGAAGTAACTATCTGAAAGAGTATTCTGCTATTTTCAAAATCAATACTTTTTCAGAGAAAAGAACCAGTCAAAATTCTCTGACTTCCCATATGAACAGGCTTTGCCATTTTGAATTGCTATGGAAAAGTTTTATCTGCCAGGAGACAGAAACACATTAATTCCTTATTTCTTTTTTTTCCAGGAAATTCCTTCATGAGAGATGTTTCAAATTTTAATTCCACTCTAAATCAGGTTTGTATTTTTTTTCAGATTATGATTTGTGTGGGAGAGATGGACATTTTGAAGACTGCTGTATCTTTTCATTGTGCTAAGGTTAGGAGAGAGAATGATTAATGTGAATATGAAAGACATCTGAAATTTTTAAGGGTGCTACAGTTATCCATACCCCTAGGATTTCCAAACTACATCATGAAATATGTTTCGTAGCTGAATGTTGAGGCAAAATATATGACAGAAATTGTTTAAGAGTGGCAGCTGAATGAAGTACATTACTTTAATTCACTGATTAAGTGTCTGGTTCCCTATCAGCTTCTGAGTGATTGCCATTGATTTATGAATTTATATATGATTTGGAGCCTTCTTAATTAAGATAATGCTTTTCTTTTTCATTCCTTTTTGACAGTAGAGGTCAGCTGACTTGACATTAAGTTATTTGAGTAGCTTGCTTTATGATTGGCTGCAGTGGGGGTTTTCAAGGAAAGGATCTGAACTTTCTCCTCCTGGAAGTCTGACAGTGCTCCTGTTCAGGGAATCTCTATTTCCAAGAACTTCCTTCAGAGAAGATATGCCCATAATTTACAGAGGATGAGATTTTAACTAAGATATTGATGGCTGACTGATGCTTAGGGAACTTGCAATTTAAAAATTTTATAAAATTCATAAAAATCAGTAATGTTCCAGAGGTCCCACTGACACTAGAATCATGATTTTATCCTCAACAATTTCACTCAGAAAGCAAAAAGAGGAAAAATTATTATTTTTAACAGAACTTTAGTTTCTTTTTTAAATAATCCTTTTAGTACCCCAAAATCTACTGGCTTTGCATAAGAAATACAATGAAGTCAGAAGAGCCCTCAAAACAAGAAGAAACACATACAAAGAATAGTCAGGAGCTGTGAAGGTCAATACCAGTGAACTACACAGTTTTTATTCTGCACTGGAAAAGACATCAATAAAGTCCCTACCAGCAGTCAGCAGTCTTATGTCCTGATTTTGAAGCCGTAAGCATGGTGAACCTCTAAAGGGTTATTCCATCTGAAGTATGAATCTGTTAAATATGTATCCACATTGCACCAAAATACTTTAGCTGTTCCCTTGGGTGAGAAGTACTTGTTTAAGGAGTCTATCGCATTATATGAAATATATTTTGGGTTGGATAGATAAACTCAATAGTGTTCTTTTAGACATTGTGCTGGATGCCCTACAGACCAGCTTCCTCAAGCGTTCATTTAATGGGTCTCCACTGCACAGGATTTCGTCTGATGGAAGGAAAAACAGTTGGGTTAAGAAGCCTGCTTGATTTCTTTAACAGCTCTTCAGTTTGCTGGTTTCCAACATCTCAAATTAAGTTTTCTATTCCGTCTTGCGCAGGATGGAATAGAAAAGGGTGAGAAACAGGGAGAGTCAGACTCTGTCACCTAATTAGACCAGATGGATTTTGCACTTGACTGTGAATTAACTTTACCCAGAGATGACTAAAAGTTGGTCTGTGCTTCAGGGGAAATTCAGTGCTTGGAAGTCTTATTCCAGGCTTATTTGGAAGACAGTTACAAATAGGATTTTTGTGAAGAAGGCGCTTTTAACAGCATCATGACAGCAACGTCATTTGAAGTTAACTCTTAACGCTGACCCTGATTGTAGCAATTGTTGAATGAAGTGTTGCCCTTTTAATTTCTCCTCTGAAGAGTGCTATAAATTGAGGAAGATGAACAATAAGATGGCCAAGGAATGCAAAAGCTCTGCCTTGAGTTTGAATAGGGCTGCTTGAACACTGCAACCTGCAAGTCTCAGTAGCACTTCTGGAAGCTTCAAATCTTACAAAAGCATGCTCATGGTCAAACTGAATGTTATATACAGAAAGGTCCTTCTGTGATGTGTTTTGGCTCAGTGAGTAATCACTTCCCTAAAAAATTCCATTTATATGAAAAAATTAATTGTCCCTTATTTTACCTCTAACAAAATCACTTGGGAGTTGGGTAGAAATGAGTGGAAGGAGGGGAGAGACAAAGCAGAATCTTAGAAAGGTATGTCGTTTGCATCTCTGCATCCCTGGTTCAGGATGGATAGGTTTGTTTTCTGTTAGATTTAGTTTCTTTTTTTTAATAGATTTGCAAAATGCTGCTTTAAAGTCTCATTTCTGAAGTTTTTTCAGTTGATTTGATTTACATTTTGGTTTTTTTTTTGTTTTGTTTTTGTTTTCATTTTTGTTTTTGTTTTTTTTTTTTCCAGATAGAGGGACAGAAACATATTCTGGATAAGTATCTAATTTTTGAGCTGTTTCTCTCAAGCAAGGCTGGGTGCCTGCTCATCACTGGCTGCAAGGCATGTAAGTGGCAGTTCTGTTCTCTGTTTTTGCCTCCTTGCTGCTTCTGTTTGATTAACTCAGCAGCTGTTGGGTATTAGCTGGATAAATCTAGCTCTCCAAATGAACATGTTTATTGAGGAACACAGGGTGAATAAAGAATTAAATTCTGGTGCTAAAAAAATTGGTATTTTCCTGGAGTGATGTTTAATCACTGAGTGAAAAAACACTCCAACAAGCCCCCCCACAAAGGCAGATTTCTATGGTTTATGTTCCGTATTAATACTTTAAGAGCTTAGGTTCTAATAGGTGGTCACTATTTATATGTCTGGGTAAAGAAACAGATGCTAAGGAATATTTTCTATAGATACATTTAGATATGCATTGGACTGCTCCAAACCAGGCACAGCAGGTTGGTTGGACCAGGTGAACAGGGCTGGTGCTGCTGCCTTTGCATTGGCAGAAATGCAAAACTCTGCCAGAAAAGGGGAATTCTTATTTAGGTTACACTTTGTACATTTCCTTTCTGCTGCTGTGCTGTCAGCAGTCCAGCATTGCAGTCTCTCACAGGGAAGGATTCCATCTTTCATGACTGCTGCAAAAGCAAGGCACTTCTAAAACATGAAATAGCAGAATATGGATTGCACAGATGGAGGAAGAGAACAGTGTGAAATCAAAAGTACATGGGATGCTTATTCCATAGTCTCACAAAATTAGAGAAGACACTATCTGAAGGCTAATGGAGAACCCAAAAAGGAGTGAAATGGAGAAAGAAAAGCAGTCTGTTTTTCAAAAAAAGGAAGACATTTATAAACAAATTAATCTAAAAGGCTTGGAAGAGGATGGAAGTATTGGACATTATGAGATTCAGATACAAATGAAAGTATATTTATATTTCATGTATCATGGCAAATACAGAATATTTTCTGTCTTTCTGCAAGTGGCTCAACACTCAGTCGGGAAAAAGGGTGAACTGGTTGGTAAGTGCAAGCCTAAAAGGGCTTGAAAACTGAGCAGAAACTCTTTGGAAAACAGAACCAATCTGCTTAATATATGAAATCAATGAGTTCTTGACATAGTTTTCTTAGGAGCTAGCACAATATTTGTCCTCAACCTTAATGGGGAAATACAGTGACTTTTAGCTAAGAAGGATAGATGAAGAGAGATGTATGGGTAGGCTTCTCTTCAGAAGAAAATAAGATAATCTCATGAAGAAAATAGCTATTGCAACTGTTATAATTTTAGTTTATTTTAATTTTTATTAGTGGGCAGGTTTTTTCATTTGTGGGGAGTTTAAGGAAAAATGTGTTATAGTGTATATTAACAAGGCTTTGTCCCTATTTGAAAATCCCAAGGAATGCTCCCATTGCTTTCAGCAACTGCATGATTTAACCCGGCGAGGCAAACGTCATTGCCTGAAGTCTGAGTCAGAAAATGGCTCTTACAAACCTCGTTTGAGCAAATAACTCACATAAAGAGGAAATTATTTCTGAGTAAGCAGTAAGCAAGCAGGACACCAAGCTATCTTGACCCTAATTTGATCTTCCTGACGTTCATTACACTCATCTTTTGGTTAATGCTTTGGCTTGTGGGGTGAGACTGGTATGTGTCTCCCCATGGTCTTCAAGGCTCTGGCAGAAATAAGGACTCCTCTCCGGCCCCCCAAGGTGGTGAACAGATGCAGCCCAGACAAGAGAAGCTGCTGCTGTCCATGTTTTCCAGGACACTCATTTTTCCCATTGCCAGTAAATGTAACTTTTACAGCATAGAGATAAAAATTGGAGGAGGTCACAGATCTCCAGTACCACGCCCTTCCTCCGAGCTACATGTGAATTTCTGCTAGACTCATAGGTGGTCTTGGACCTCGGCTAAGTGACTGTTTAATAATTCGGAGAGTTTCAGCCTGACTCACCAAGGAGTAATTGCCTTCTATTTTCAGTTCTCTGGGGGAAAACAATCTGCATTTATGTCAGTAAAAGAAGAGGCTACTTACAGGAAAGTTTGCAGAATTAAGGAGTGAGCAATAAAATATTCTATGAGATCTGTTGAAGCCTCACTTTAAGCTCCAGTTATATGGGAGACTGAACCTTGTGGAACAGGCCCTTCATCCTAGCATTGATTTAAGACTGTGAATAAATATATTTTTATTTGTGCTGATTAAACCAAACAGCAGAAAATTATTGCAAACTTCCTTTGAATTATTCCTCTTGGAACTTATTTGTATATTCATCTTGTTAACGCTGAAGATTTGCTCCTATTCCATTATTTTGTTAAAACCCCAGCAGATTAACAAATGTTGATGCCTCTTGGATCCTGCTGGGCTTGCACTCATTTTGTGCACATTTTGTGCACACGTTTTGTGCTTCCATACCAGCTCACAGTCAGGCTGGGGCTGGGGTGGTGTACAAGGGACTCGCTCCCAGTGAGCAGGGACATCCACCATCTATTTCTTTTTCATTTGGCTTTAAATCCCTGGAAGACATGTCATAAAACAGAATATGTCCATGCAGGCAGACAAAAGAAATTTCCAACCAAAAGGGTTCCAAATTTAACTAATTTAACTTTCCCATCTGCAGAAGAGATCTACTCTTTTTTTTGGCACATATATGTGCATAAGACAAACCTTTGTTTTACTTTCATGTAGTGGAGCAGAGTGCATTCCCAGGCACTTGGCTGCTTGATATATCGAGATGAACGATGGCCTGGGTGGTGCTGGGTGTCCATGAGGCTTACAGGAGCAGCACTGAGTCACTGGGGAGGGAAGTTGTCTGCGGAGCAATGAAAATAATGCTTTTGAATTCACAATCTAATAAAGAAAAGTAAGCTGGGGTGAGCGTGTTGTGCAGTGCAGTAGGCTGGCAGGAAAGCAGTGCCTAACACACATCATGAGGTATTGAACAGCTGACTGGGAGAGATAATATTTCATGGGGACTTTTGGAAGCACTTTTGTTAGTGACTGGCCTGTACGGCTACCCCTGCTTACTCCTCTCTCCTTTCAGACCTGAGACACACTTGCATAAGCTGCCGCTCCAGCCTAGCAGTGGGAGGAAGGCAAAAATCCTAAAAATGGCTGCAATGCAGATGATTTACATTCTCTGGATTACATTGAGGCAAGTCAGGGCACAGGTACTTATTTTTGTCCCCGTCTTTCTGCTTCTGCCTTCCCTCTCTGTGCTCTGCTCCTCACAGAAGTGACACAGCCCATTCTGCCTGAGCACTGTAAACCATCCCACACACTCTGGAGATGTCTCCCAGCACACTGCTGAGAAAAGCTGTTGTTCTGGCTCAAAAATCACAGCTGGCAGCTGTTATTTGACTACACAATTTCCCCCTGTATAATGCGAGGTTTGTGATCAGTCATTGCTTCATACTAAACTTGATTTTATGTGATTCTGTGTGATTCCACCCCCCACCGCCCTGCCGTGGTAAAATAAAAAGAATGGCTGTTTTCAAATTGGTGCTATGTAAAACCCAAACACTAATAAAAAGGTATAGTATTCTTGATACTAATAATTCTTTAAAATGTAGACTTTCTGTCTCATTTGAGATGAATATAATGGCTTGGACCATTGGAATTTCTGCATGGTCCCTCTGACTCAGCACTTGTTGCCCTCCACTAAGGAAAAGCAGTGCTAACCTACCAATGACCCATTTTGTGAAGGCCTTTTAAACAGAACTTGAAATGTATGAAGAGTGAAACTGCCAGTTATCCAAATATCTTGGAGAAAGATAGGACCATACAATCTCAAAAAGAAAACCATTTACTATGACTAGATTTAATAATATGCTCAGCAATATTCCATAATGCTAACTTCCTGCAAAACATTCCTTATTATGAAAGATAATAAATTAAGAGCCATGTAAAATATCCATGCCCAGGTAACTTGAGAAAATAAGGTAATAATTTGAAACACTCTTTGCCTATTCTAAGGTTTTTGACTTACGACTCTTGGCATCAGAAAAGGAAGCCTCCAGACAGTTCCAGCTTGAAAATGTGACACTACAATTTTATTTGCATTTTTTACACAGAATAATAGGTGTGCAAGGTAATTCAGAGAGGATCTTCCCTCTTCCCAGATAACACTTTCTTTTCCATGGGAATATGCAGTCTCAGGCCATGAGATACTCACACTGAAAAAATCACACTCATGTCTAGCTTGACTACTGTGAGGAATCGTATTGATTTCTGTGGGACCACACACAGGAGGAAAGTTGAGCATGGGAAAAAACATTTGCAGATTCAGACCAAAGAATCCAGACTATCCAGATAGACCCCATAAAACCAGATAGTTCTCTGCAGCTAGGGCCCTAAATTGCATATATCTCTAAGTCTGAGGAAAGCTGACATTCCATTCTAGAATGTATTTCAAGCTTTCAAAAATCTGTCATTGTTCTAAGTGGGCCCAAACTCTCAAAGTGCTTGAATTTTCTGAGGGCACAAAAATCAGTTCAGTGTTGGTGTTTTATTATTACTGCCTTTTTACCTATTAAAATAACAAATAATAAAAACATACTTTGTTTGAAATAAGATATCGCAACACCTTATTTTGTTTGCAAGAGAATTGTATGGTCTTTCAAATTTCCTGCTCTAGTTACTCAGACTGTGTGTACTGCACCATCTGACCCAATTTATAGGGAAGATGGGTATGAAAGACTAATGAAGGACTGGCATCAATATTTTCAATGGGGGTGTACACACTATACTGTTGAGCATAATTAAGAACTTCCTTAGGGCAAGAATATAGATAAGGGCATAAAAAGTAGTAGCTAACAATCATAAAGAGAGAACAGAATCTGAGCCATGTTGGCCCAAGTTGGGGCATCCACGAAGTGCAGTTCTCACATATCCAAAGACTCCTGGACCTACTCAGCACAGTGCAGCACTTACGGGTGCAGCACTCATCAGGTGTCTCGGCACGACACCTCACTGCACAGGGAGGGCACCTTCAGAACACCCATGTGCCACTTCAAAAGGAATGTGGGTACTTGCAGGCTCATTTTCCAAAGGGACCCTATTAAACTCTTGTGATTAAAGTCTAGATCCATATCACTAGCCTGTTTCTTCTAAATCCAAGGGCTAAGTACCATCATAGCTGTCTGTGCATCATTATCAAAATGCCCTCTGGTTTTCCTTCTGGTTGTGTACAGACCTATTTAAAATACTTGCAGTAGTAGTACTTTGGTCCACGTACTGCATCCTTAAATGTATCTTGTTTTTCCTGCTGGGTACATGTACTTAGTCCAGACTGAAATTTCCTACATGTTCTCTAGCACCTCTCAGCTGCAGGAGAATGGCCTGGTTAGAAAACGTAGCCCTGGAAACTGGGGTTCGTCCAACTTTGTTTCAGCTCCAGGTGTCCTACTTCTCAGGAAAATGTTCTGTTTGGCAAGTTTTAGGGGGTGTTTTTTTCCTTTACTTGATTTCTTGCTTTCCTCCCTCTACCCTAAAGAGCAGACTACTTAATTAATGGAAAGGGAAAGATCTGAGGATTTGAGAAACATTGTCCCCAGATACCCAAAAGCTTATACATAGAGAAGCTTGGGCTCAAATTCAATTACCCAAAGAGGAATATGAATGTGGATCTTTGAAATAAATATCCCAGTCATAACACCATAAGGGAGTTTTTTCGCTTCTACCTTTCCCTTCTTTCCCTCCATTTTTCTGGGCAAGGCTTGACTTTCAGGGTCTGCAAAGCTCATGGCTGTGAAACACAAATGGAGCCAGGAGCTTTGCTCAGTGTGTGAGTTGAAGCTAAATCCACAAAAAATCCTCTGCTCAGCCTGGTGCAGCATTTCTTGTCTACGAGTCTGCTCATTTACTGGGGGGTGTTCATGTTATGCACTGTTCCATGAATTGTACAAAGGAATTGCACAAGTCAAGCAGCTATGTTAGATCCGAGAAGGTGGAGTTTAAACTTGTAAAGCTGGGTCTAAATTACAGTTTTGCCATATCTGCAGCCAAGTACAGTTATAGCAGCCAAACAAATGCAGCAGCTGAGGAGGGACAAACTAAGACAGTTGTAGCAAGGGGACAAAATATGGCATTTCCACCTTTAGCATCAAGTTCCTTCTTGGGGTTTCTGCAGGCCTTGTCCAGCCAATGCTTCTGCTCTTCCTGTGCTGCTGAGAGCTGTGGTCTCCAGGGTCATGACCAGCTGGGACAGTGAAGTAGAAACTCTGAGCCTCTGGATAAAATTCTCTGGTGAATCCTGTCCCAGGAGCCCAAACCTCACTGAAAATCAGTAGTATTGGCTCCTGAATATCTCCAAGTTTGTTTAAAATATCCTTAAGTCATGAGATGTGAGACTCTGTAAGGAGTTGATGGCTGTGTTAACATCTGCTGTGGAATAAGGGCTGAAGCAGATGTGAGCAGTGGGACGATAATGAAGAAGGCAATTTTAAAAGGGTTTAGAAGCAGCTGAAGGAGCCTGTGGTTTTAGGCATCTACTATTTCTATTTTACCATCAGAAAACTATGTCACCTTCCCAAGAAAATTTGTTTGATTCAACTCCAGTGGTAATCATCTCGATTATGGTCTGTCCAGCATTTTCTTTTTTCAACACTTCTAGTGTTCTTTTTTCCTTTGAGGAAAAAGAAATTCTTTAATAATTGGAAGCACACTGTTGTGGAAAAGCAATTTGTAGTAGCTATTTTGCTCAGATGGCACAAATACTCCTTTTAAAAAAGGGATGAATCTTCTCTTTTACAACTGCTCCTTTAATAAACTATTTGTATAAATCATATATTTGTCCTCCTCAGTGGTGAAGCTTGTTCCTTATTTAAAACAGGATGACAGGGCTCTTCCACTGTTTAGAAAGCATTGAAGCTGGTACTCCAGAACAGAGCCACCCATTCTTCTTCTGGGAGCTAATTGATTAGCCTTAGAGCTACAGATCTCTACCCAGAGACTCAAATAAGAGGACTTCGTTTTTCTTTTGAATGACTTATTTCCCCAGGCTGTCTACATTAGACATATCCAGGTGGTCTCAAATTATTTACAACTGCAGGAACCTCTGTGGTCACAGGATTATCTGCATGGGGAAGCACATTTGAAAGTCAGTATTTCCTTCTCAGAAAACAGGACAGTCTTTGTTAATACATATTCTTATTTGGAATAGTTTTAAACTAAGCTCAGAGAACCTAAATATATATCTGTGTCTTTGCAGTCATTTAAGAGTAGTGATTTTCTTTAAAAGAAGATCATTATTTAAAAAAAAAAAGTATGAAGGGCCTTAGATGTATTGCATATTTTATTAAACTTTTTATTATGTGCATGTATCCAGTAAGGAGAGGAACTTAATGCTATATCTTCTGATCAGTCTACTCATTAATTGTCAATTCAGTCGTTGAACTTTATTTGTAAATGTCCCTAGAGAGCAGAAGCTCAACATTTTAAAGAACAGTAAGTGCCTAAGAATATCCATTCTCCAACATAGCTGATGACCTTGAGGGCCCCACTTTCCTTCTGTTCCTATTTTTTTTTTCTTCTTTTTTTTTTGGTCCTTTGCCTTGATTGTCACAATGAAAACAGAATTTTAGCTCATGGCACTCACCATAATTGACTTTTTCAGTTTTAGTGATTATTTCTTTCCAGAGTGTCTCAAGGGTTATTCTTAGGTCTATCTCTTAGGCTTCTGGCATCTGTTCAGCCTGGCAGCCAGATGAATGTTTTAAGAGGAAATCTGACAGTCTGCATATATCTCCTGTAGTACCAGTGCCAAGACAGTCACTATTTTAAATAGCTATAGAATCGTGTATATATACATTTATAAAATGTGGTAGTAAGGTTATAGACTTGCTTCAGTTTTTAATTTCACAGTTTGTTTTTGTTGAATCATAGAATCGTATAAATTAGAGACGGAAAAGTTGTATTAGGTCATTTAGTCTATCCCACTGCCAAAGCGGGATTCTTCCCTGCAGTATATTTTCCAGTGTTTTATCCAGTACTTTTCCATTCTCTGGGCTGGGCTTACACTTCAGCCTTTTTTTCAGTTAAGATTATATTTTGACATTTTAAGTATTTTTCTCTAGAATTCATTGAATTCTGTTTCCACCCTCTGGCGATAACAAAGGTGATGATGCCTCTTGCTACTTTTCAATTGTTACAAGCTAACTAAAGTTATTAACCATGGCTGAGTCGGAAATAAGCCCTTCTCTCATATAACTGGGAGTGACATTGTAAATTTGTGCTTCAACGAGTAAAGTTGTGGATTACATCTTTGAATTGCTAAAAACACGTATGCTGTTTGTTTGCTACTTTCTTCTAGCTGGCATATGTTCTTCCCGACCATGAGTCATAAACGAGGTGTATATTTCCTTGGGTCTCTCTTTAACTAATTAAAATTTCTTAGTAAGTCACTCCCGAAATAACACAGCATTAATATAAATCAAACATCTTTCTAAGAGTAGGAAAAGTTCTACTGTCTGCACATACACCAAGCGTGTGAAAACCTTTCTCTCTGTGGCAATAATAAGTAGAAAACACAGTCAGGAGAGGTCATATGATGATAGGAGCAATACAAAGAAATCTGTGTTCAGAGAAAGGCAGAGATCAGTGCTACACGTCAGCTCCACACTTGGCACAACTTGTGACCAAGGCTCAGGCTGTGCTGGTGCTGTGCTCCCTATGTCCCATGGAGATGAGGAATTCCAGAGGCAATTATGGTGCTCAGCAGCAGTGCCTGCTGTCCCGGAGCAGGACAGAGTTGGGTCTGCCGGAGCTCTTGACAGCGAGGGACATCGACATCACTGGGAGCAGGCTCGGTATTTCCCTCCTGGTGTCAGCAAGGGCGACAGCTCTGTTTTTCCCTCTGATTGTGGCACTGAGGGTCTGCTGTATGGATGTGCAGGAAAAGTCTGCAGAACTGTGTGAATTTAGGTGGGAATGAGAGTGTAACTGCAGTGATTAGCAGTTCTTTAGCCTTTCTGACAAAGACTTTTGAATAAAATACTCACCTACATTAATTTCCAGCAGAAAAAAGCATTAAAAATTTTTATATAGCAGACTTATAGCAACTAACCTCCCCGTTAATGAGATGTTAACTCTCATTGGTTTTAAAATGCGGTTTCTGAACAGAGAGGCTCTGTGGGATTTAATTAGAGTGAGTTAACCTTTTCCCACTGAAATTGTGGCCCTACATGCTCCTCATTTTGAGCTTGCTTGCTGCATCTCCATCTCAAACAAACTTCACTGATGCATTAGTAAATGGTTGAAAAATGCTGTGAGGATGTAAGGGACCAGGAAGCAGAGTATTGTCATTAATGCACAGAATTGCTAGTCAGGAGACCTGTGTTCCCTCCCAGCTGCATTGCTGATTTCCTGTAGCTGTGTGTGAAGATGTTGTCATGCCAATAAAGTCCAACTGAACTGTGCATGACCTGGCCATGTCAGCTACAGCCAGCCAAAGTATTCAGAACTGCTTGCTAAAGTTTTAGGGACCTTTGTTTAGTAGAATAATCTGAAAACTTTGACTTACCTTCCTATTATACTGTTTCTGATAAAATTTTCTTATGATTTATGGCACTAGAATTGGCACGAGCATTGAGTTTCTATTTTCCTCCCTTTCTTGATCTATGAAATGAGAATGATGAATGTTTTTGTGTCTTATCAGGATTAAAAAATGGTTTGTCTTAATTATTTCATGCCTTTGAAATAAAAAGTGCTGGGAAAGTGCAAAGCAGATTGTAAAATGCTGTTTTTCCCATCTCACTTTGTCTTTCACACACATCTTGTGCATTCATGAAGATAAAATCCAGCTCTGTAATACATGGAGACTCTGCTTCTTTAGCACATTTCCTGGCTTGGGTTGGAAAAATGACTTGTGAATGGGGTTAGACTTCACCCACTGCCATTTCTTTGGCAGGTGACAACATAGGAGATCATTTTACGTGGTCTTAATCACTGTTAAATCCTCCACCAATACCAGTCTGGAGAGTCAAGACAGAGCCTATTTGACTCAAAATTGTACAAAGGAGACTACTGGTAAACCTACCAGCCTTCTCAGTTAAGCCTCTCAAATCCTGTGCCAGGAAATTTACAGAGGAGATCAATTTTAATTTATTTCATTTCTCTCACCCTACTATGTATAATTCCTTCAAAAGAATCTTATCACTTCTTTTTGTGTTTTCTGGGGTAGGAGTGGAGGAGCCTGAAGGGTTCATGTCAGCCTCAACATGACTTAACTGAACTGTCTTAATCTGCAGACCAATTTGCTCTACAGGCCCCTAAGGAAGGAACTTGTTGATTTTGGCAGTGTTTACCTTTCCTACAAACAAATTCATCGTTTTCCAGACCGGCTGGCTCTTAAAAATCACTTGAGAGCTGAGGAAAAAAAAAAACAACCTGCCCCAGGCTGCATCAGTATTCTTTTTCTTATGTTTGGGGAAATCTTTTGTGTTCTCCACAGCTGCTTGAGGATAATCCATAGAGTCAAGATTATTCACAGAGTCAATAGAAATGCCTGTAAAGGTCTCTGAGTTTAGTTTCCTTCAGTGGGGGGAGTGAAAGCCCCTGTCAAAATAAAAAGGAGAAAAAAAAAGAAGATTTTTGACTGAGTTAACTGGTTCTCAACTATAATTGTGAAGAGAGGAAATGAAAGGGCTGACTTGAACTTGCTTGCCTTTCACTTTGGGAACTACAAAGTTGTATTTTTTATTTTATTTTTTTTTTAATTTTTTTTTTTAACATAGATTCCACACCAATAATATCTAGTGTGACTGATAAGTATCTGCTTTTAGATATTATGTATCAGGAATCAAATTCCCTGTTTCTAACCTAAACAGTGCAGCTTCAAGTTTTTAATTATTCACACATATATCACATGAAGTGATGAGAGCCATGTAATATATTGCAGAGCCATGACCTTCACCTCTGACTGCCTGAATTGCACTTTCTCACTAGCTTGTCTCCAGCAGAACCAATCACTTAGCAGTCAGATATTTAGTGTCTTCTTACATGTGCTATTATTAAAAAAGCCCCAAAATCACACTTTTAAAGAAAAACTTTTCCATCTACTTTAACTGCCTTGAGGTTCTGGTATTCTTCTAGTGTGTGTGTGCTCTAATCCATTGCTGTAAAGGAAGTGAACCCCACCTCTTACATGAAGACAGCAATCAGTAGACTTTGAGATTTTTTTTTTTGCTTCCTTTACAATTCTGAAAAACTCATGGTGTTCCTTCAAAGAAAAAATTATTAAGTTTAGAAGGGGGTGTGAGCTCTGCAGCCCCAGGCTGCTCCTCACTGAGCTGGCTGTTTTGGGTCTGGTTTTGAGGTTCTAGCCCTCCCTTTAACAAATTTTGGCACATAAATTGGGTTCCATGATGGAGACCAGTCACCTAAAATTTTTGGGACTCTAACTCTGTCATTGGATATAGCCCCAAATCATTAAATTGAAGCTATGAAGTCACGTTTAGAGGTTACTAGCATTTTTTAGCTAAAGTTTTATTATCCCTTCAATGTCTATATAGTTAGAGTCAATGAACATGAGGATGTAGTGTTACATTCTCTAGTGCACAGGCTGCATTGTGCTGCCTTTGTCTGAAAATAGCTTCACTGATGAGTCCTGTGCACACATCCTACATTGCAGTGAGCAAGCACTTTGGCCTTGCTGATGCTCAGTTTGGTGCACAGTGGACACTGACTGCTGGAAGTACACTGCTGTTAACATGCTGGGGTGAAGGATGGGTCTCATTTGCCACAGGCAGGGTCACTTCCCAGCCCAGCCCACCAGTTGGTGTCTGTCAGCACTTGGAGAGACCTGGTTTTGGCCTCCCTTCCTGCAGTTTTAGCCTCTGATGCATTTATAGGCAGGAGTCAGAGTCCCTCTCTGCAGTGATTTCTGCTGACTTAATAGTTCTTGTGTTTGCAGTTTCTCGTTGCTGTTCCTTCACTCCTTTATAATGTCAGTGAAAATAACAGAAACGGAGTGTTTGCTTGTTTATATAAATTCTCTGTGTTCCCCGAAGAGCTGAAATTTATTTAGACATAAGAAATTAAGCAGATCTCTACCACGTGGAAGATGTGTGAAGAAGTAGATGGCAGACTGTGTTTCAAAATCTTCTGCTTCATGATTTACAGAGGCAGAAATCCCCCGTTAAATCCATTAGATACTTTTAGAAAGAAAGTAGCTAACATATTGCTTCTCTAGGCCCACACCAGCCACTTATGTTTATATTTCATGCTCATGTGCTTCTGCTTTAAGCAATGCCATGGAAAGCTGTGTCCTTGGCCAGCCTGGTGTGGTGACCTGGCTGTGTCCCTGAGTAGCACAGTGCAGCCACACCTCACTAAGCCATAGCTGGATATCTGCTGAACGACAGCAGCTGTTCTCAGACACACGTCATTGTGGGGTTGCATTTTTACTAAATAATAACGTTACTTGCCTCATTATCTTATTATTTCTGGGATAAATTAGCCTTTTGTGAACAGTTCGGAAAGAGAATCAAGGTATCATAGAATGGTTTGGGTTGGAAGGAACCTTAGAGATAATTTAGTTCCAAACCTCCTGCCATGGGCAGGGACACTTCCCACTAGACCAGGTTACTTGAAGCCCCATCCCACCTGGCCTTGAGGACTTCCAGGGATGGGGCATCCACAGCTTCTCTGGGCAACCTCTTCCAGTGTCTCATACCCTCAGACCGAAAAATTTCTTCCTGGTATCTAAACTAAATCAAATTCTTTTTAAATTTAAATCTGGGTCCCCTTATATTATCACTATATGTCTTTGTAAAAAGATGTTCTCTGGCCTTCTTGTGGTCTTTCTTTAGGTACTGGAAGGCCGCTATAAGGTCTCCCTGGACCTTTCTATTCTCATTTCAGTCACGAGTCTAGTCAGTAAAAATACTTTATTAGGGCTGATTTTATTAGTTTTGGCCGAGATAGGTTAGTATGGTCAGGACAGTGTGATCAGTCATTTCAGCCACAGGTCTGGGGGGCTGAGAGCCACTGTGGGGTGGAATTGGAGACAGTAGCCACTCTGATCAGCAGTCTTTCCACGGGATTTTTGTCACCTGCTTCCCTTTCTTTTCCTCCTCAGTCTGCCATGTTTTCTCCCACCTCTCACTCATCTCTGTCAGCTGAGACTCTATTCTGCTATTAATCAAATGTTTTCACCAGATTACCCTTTCTCATACTCCAGATTTTCTCCTGTTGACCATACTCCCTAGAGAAAACTGCTATTCTGTCTATTTTAAACCTATTCTCCAAATGTTGGTTTCCTTCCGTATTTGTGGCACTAGTGCTATTTGGCGAATCCTCGACACGAGGCTGAATCGCCACTACCACTCACCACAAACAAACAGGTATTGCCACTCACCAGCCATCCCTACTCGGTGCCAGTCCCCTGCAACCACAGTTAAATTGCACAGAAGTCCCTCGGGGGAATGACAGGTCATTATGATTATTTTGAGGGGTTTTAAATATTTCCATAAAGCTGTACTGCTATTTAGCACTGCTCTTAGACACTGGCAGCTTTTGAATAGGGCTTCCCTTTAGACAGCTCTTAGCAGCTGCACAGAAAACATTTTTTAAAAGTCAGGTATTAGATAATTCTGGAAGATTTTAGTAATTGAGAGGAAAAATATACCACTTGAATATACAAAAAAAATCCAAACAAAAAGAAAAAACAGTTGGCAAATGAAGGCTAAATTAATTTCAGAAAATGTCAAGTCAAAGGCACAGATCATTAGCAATGTCCATGCACAGCCTGTCATAACTTGTTTTCACCTCTGTCTTAGTTTTGCTTTTCCTGTAGGAAAAAATGCCTTCAGGATCCAGTGTGCTTAAAATTTTCCACAATTCAGTAGTCTAGAATTTCAAATCTTCACTTGTATTTTCAGAAGTTTGGAATTAATTTTCTAGAGGTGGTGACACAAAACAGTCATGAGATGTTTAGCAATAAAATAAGAATTTAATTTGAAATAGGTAAGGGTTATATTTTTCCCAAATTATTAAATTAAATATCTACTACAGTTATGAAGTAATGCATTTTCCTAATATTTAGATGCAACGTCTTCCATGATACTTTTAATTTGTACCCTTTGCAAGCTGAGTGCTGTAACCACAGGCTTAGGGTCGTGTTCTCTATTTTCTTCTTTCACTAGAAGATCTTCAATACTTTTGTAGAAAATGCAAAACCTTTGGTGGGAGTGCTTTAAGTGTGCTCTTCTCTGCCTGCATAGCTTAAAAGTTAGGAGAGCATCTAGAAAAGAGGTTATGTAGAGCTGAGTATCCTCAGGTTTTCAGAGATGAGCTCTTACCCTCAAAATAATAAATAGGAGAGGTGGGTGTGTATTCCTATTCTGCTCACTCTAGAAAAAAAGGGAAGGATGACTGCGGAACTGTTTTCAAAATATGCTCCTATGTCTTTTAGGTCATGTGTAGAGGATGTCTTTGTGGATTTAGAGCTTGAGGTGGGTCTTTGACCTTGGTGTGTTTGTCTGGGAGACCGTAGGAGGTTGTATGCATGTAGAGACACAGAATTCAAGGCACTTGGGGAATTTTTATGGTAAATGTCTGCGTGCCTCCAGATTTAAGTACAACAAATATGTAGGACTTGTGACAACTTCAGTGTTGGACATAGCATTTAGGATTTCATGGGAGCCCTGCTCTAACATCTTATTTCAATCCCAGATCTCAGAGTGACTGAGAGCTCAAACAGTATGTGAGGTTTTTTCTGCACACCTTCCTTAGGGCCAGAATGTTTGAGCTATGACTGATTCATGTTAAAATAGACAATTTTAACTCTGTTCAGTGAATATTGAAATTTGGACTAGAAGTAGCCTTCCACAATGGTACCCATAGCACACAGCTGGACTCCATTTCTGAGGAGAAAGGAGGGCAGACTCAGAGGTCAGAAGGAACAAGTACATGGAGAAAGAAAAAGAGAAAAAAAAAGAAAAAAAATAGGAAACAAGAAAGGTCAACAAATCAACTGTGAGATTTTGAAAGGGGGTGGGTGGTGAGAGATAACGCTGGGCTACACATCTGTGATTATTCATGGGTGGACACGTGAGGCTGTTTTTGGTTTTTTAGTGAGTAAGATGAACAAACAGACATGTAAACCAGGCACTGAGCCTAGGTTCTTATGCTCTTATCCGCCAGACTTACAATCTTGAGCATAATATTGCAATACCTGTTTGTTTTGCAGCTGTTTTGTGTTTGACTCTCTGTCTGTGAAGATTTGTAAGGCAGATGCAAGACTGTTTGCAAAAGATCATACATACTCTGACCATGCTCACAGAAGAATAAAGAAGGAGATATCAACAAAGCAAGATATAAAAAGGAGCTTAGTCAGGACAGGTCACTGCTTTTGTGCTGTATTCGTTGCTTCTGGCTCCATCGCTTCTATTTGAAGAGAACAGTTGCTCATGCCAGCATATTTGGTCTACACAAAAATTCTAGGGAGAATGATTCATTCAGCCATGTTGCCAGCTGCAGTGTTTTTATTAGTGAGCCTTGCAATATCTGATAATTTTCTTAAAATATCATATACTGCAGTAATGTGATTGAGTGAAAATCACTGTGTTCGCTTCTAAAGGATTTGAAGTTTCCAAGGCCTCACAGTGACAGACAAAAAATTGGAAAGAAGAAGGCAAAAAAAAGGGAAAGAAGGAGAGAGAGAGAGAGAGAAAGAAGGAAAGAAATAGAGAAAATAAGAAAGAAAAAGAAAGAGAAAGAAAAAAGAAAGAGAGAAAGAAAGAGAGAGAAAAAGAAAGAGAGAGAAAAAGAAAGAGAGAAGGAAAGAGAGAGAAAAAGAAAAAGAGAGAAAGCAAGTAAGCAAGAAAGAAAGAAAGAAAGAAGAAAATATAAAGACAAGCATAAAGTCTATTCATGATCTCTTTTAAAGTTCTAATCATGAGACCTGAATGTCAAGAGTTGGCAAAATTGCAGGTGTGGAAGGCTTCTAAGTGGCCATTTTCATCACCATTTGGGCCCTGGGAAATGCCTTTTTTTATATGTGTGTATGAGGAAGCTTTTACTCTGTGGCTGTAGGAGCTTCACCTGATGTCAATTTAAAGAGACAGGTGATTTCTGCAAGTTGCAAACTAATGTGCCATAATTCCCCAAGGTATAAATTAATACAAAATATATGTCTAATAATATAAGGTACTAGACACAGAAAGCTCATCCTGAGCAGCAGAGCTGTACCGTTGAATTCTTCTGTAATCAAAATATGCAGGCACCTCGAGGGAATGTCTCCAGATGGCTGATTACCCATTAAAATCTCAAACCTTTGATACAGGCCTATAGAATGGATCACCTTGCAGGAAGAGAGTACTATTTTCAATTTCCTTTATATTAACGGATATTGGTTTGGCATGGAGTGGGGAGGGGAAGATCCATGATAGTAACTCCATCCTTAGTAGCTTTGGTTCTTTTCATTAGAAATTAATATATAGGGAAGAGTCTGTCCTGAATTGTTTTTATTTACTCGGAATCCTTTTGATACTGTTATTTTCCTGCTTATAGCAGTCTATAGTTCTGAATACTGTTCTTTATGGGCAGCGCAATTACCCCTATGGTTTGATTTCCGTACAACTGACACCAGAGCATTTCGCCTCACATTTTCCAAAAGCATCTCTGTTATTGCAGGATGAACTGTACCATTTAGAGCCATGTGTTGTCTGGTTTAGCTGAAATAAACCCGAACAGAACAAACCCAACTGTGCTATTGATCAGCATGCCAGTCACAGGGGGAATAGGTGTGGCTGGACTTAGAGGAATCCTCTCCTTGCTCCTGTTCTTCTGTAAGTGGCTTTTCATACATGGCTTCACTTCTCTGTTACATGCATGTTTAAATTTGCAGCCCTGTCAGGCAGGGGTTGTCCTTCTCTGGCACTTGTTCAGTGTCCTGCCTCACAGGAGTGAGAATGTGCCTTCACTGAGACACAGGCATGCTACGAGGGGTTGGTGGTGGGCCAGCAGCTGAGACACAAAGACAAAAAAGAGTTGAAATGGAATCTGTCTTAGAGGTCTTATTTTTTTCTACACTGAAACAAAATGCAGAATTTCTTCTTTTTTTCATCTAAGATTCTTCAATTTATTCGATTTGGAAGTGTTGGGAAGTGTTTCTTAGAGAATTGGAGGAAAAATAAAAGAAATAGAAAAATAGTAAAGATAAAGAAGGAGAGATTCACAGAACTGTAAGCAAAGCAAAGCAAATCTGACTAAAAGCTCTGTGGCAAAAGGACTCAGAACTCAGCCAAGGTGAGCTGGATTCCCCAGAATCCTCTGATGGTGGTCCACAATTCCTGGGTCCT
Organism: Origma solitaria; assembly: GCA_013397895.1. Classification (NCBI taxonomy): domain Eukaryota; kingdom Metazoa; phylum Chordata; class Aves; order Passeriformes; family Acanthizidae; genus Origma; species Origma solitaria. The sequence continues at coordinate 1,115,351 of VZRL01004872.1, forward strand.
TCAGAGGAATGGTCATACACTCCCATTGACAGATTTTGTGGTGAGCAATTCTGTGTTGCCTATGAAACTGCAGTTTTCAGATGGAGCTTTTCTGTAGTTGGAATACTTAAAGTCTCCTTTTCCTATGAAGATTTTCCAGTGCCTAATATAAAAAATCTACTATACCACAAAAAGTAGATTTTTTAATATTGCTACCTATTTCTGGGAAACATTTATTTGAGATTGTTATCCCATGGATGTCTAATGGGTTAAAAAGTCCTTAAACACATTCACATGCAGGCAGTACCATTATAAAACCCTTTTTTCCTGAGGTTCCTAGAGTGAAATCACCTTCAATGGAGATAATGCAAGAGATTAAAGGCCTGTTTGTTCAGGATAGATTTGTTTCGTAAATGGATTTTCCTGTCAGTGACTGAGTAACCTTAGAAGTGCGACAACTGTTAGTATGCAATATTACCTGTAAGTCTGCTGGTGAGGAGGGATAAACTCCTCATGACTTTCAATAGAGACTGCATGTTTTTGTAAAGGATCAAATCAACTCTAAGTTACTAAGTGAAAGAGTGAAATTCCTGGGGGAAAATCTATGGCCTTTGTTATACTTGAGGTCAGACAGGATGGTCACTTTTGAGTTTAAAACTACAAGTGGAACTTCATTAAAAAGTAGTGGTCAGCTCAGTCCAGCCTGCTTTTTCATGTAGGCTCTTTTTTCCTTTCTATTCTCTTTGGAGCTTAAGCAAATGCTTACGAAAACTTTTAATTAAGTTTTAGCTGCACCCCAAACCTTGCATAATCCCAAGATCACAGCTGACATATGTTCATTTGCAACCACAAGATCTGGAAACTAAAGTTAGTCCTGCTTGAAGTCAAAACCCTATTACTACAGTTGAAAGGCAAGAATGCCTAGGTAGTCTAATAATCCTTTCTGCAATGAAAGAAAGAACCTAGGAGCCCTTGTGTCTCTATACAGAGTATTCTACATAGAATGCAGGGAAATGTTCGTGTTGGCAAACACCAGCATATAATTTTTGTGCTTTTGGAAAACTACTTTGATAGATCTAAGCTTGGAGGAAGTGGCAGAAGTGACCTGGGCTTCAATTTTGAACCAGAATTAAAAAAAAAATAATTGTAGGCTACTGCATCATAGCACAGTATATCTAAAATTTTACCTCAGACTAAAGATTGGACATTAATCTTATGTTACAGTGTCAAGAATAGAAGATTTATCTGAAATTAGATTTATTTAATCTGAAATTATTCTTACCAAATATATATTGGTCCTGAGACTACACTGCATTCACAGACACTTACAAGACTTTGTAATCCACTCCCAGGGTCCTCAGGAATAGAGCAGGTACAAGCAGAGCCCTCTTCCTGTGAGGTGCAGTGAGGTATCTCACACATTTTACCATATTACCACCTGCAAGAAGATGACACAAGGAAGGGGTCTCTGCCTCGGTGTTGCTGGTATGGAATAATGGGTTTAGAGGCCCATGGCAAAAATGAATGGCATGTTACTGAAATAGAATAATGTTCCTGAATTTAAAGGTAAAGGTGGACATAAAATACTCTGAGGAACTGACCACCTAGCCCAGTGAGAAATATTGAAGGAAGGAAGGAAAAGCACTTGAAGGAAAAGCAGAGGGGAAACACCATCAGAATTCAAATTGGAGGAAAACTCCTCCTTTACCCAGCAATGCAGGGTTGGATTAGTACGAGGATGGAAGATTCAGCCAGCCATGCCAAAGACTGTTTAACACCTCCTAGGAAAGTGTTATGACTTCTAGCATCTTTGGTAATATGTACAAGACCAGTGAATTCTGTTCTGCTCCTGATGAAGGAATCAAACTTTTACTGTAGCTTCAGGATATCATCACAGAGGTGACTAAAACACTTTCACTCTCTTAAAATCTGATTAAATTATTCGAGTTGCTTCCTGAAATGGTTCCACATAGAAACATTTTCTTCAGAACAGCACAGAGAGAATGGCTGGGGAAATAACACATATCAAAAGTGAAATAGTTCTGAGAAGGAAATTCCACTGAAGGAAGGGCCAATGCTCAGGATTCAGTGTGGGTGGTTAGGGCAGTGACACGAACTGAAAAAGTCCTGGTTCAGACAGACACACACTGAAGGTAACCATTCATATCAAGCAGATCAGAGACCTCTAGCTTGGCCTCCCACACTTTCAGACCTCCTTCTTTCACTTATATCAGGTGTCTAAAAGAAAACAGATATCTACCACAGTCCGGTATTTTAGGAAAAATGTTCATAATATTTTTTAACTCTAATGTGTCTCTGCCTGTGTCTGGACGTTTGGAACTAGATAATCTTTAACGTCCCTTCCAACCCAAAGCATTCTATGATTAATGTGGAACACAAAGGAATTTGACAAGTTTCATATTTGCTGTGAGTAGAATTGCCATCCTCCATTCAGCTTTTTCTTTCGTAATGTCCTCTCTCTCTTTACCACATCAGAACATTTTTAGGAGCCATATTTTTAAATTACCATCTTCATCCTTTTCCCCAGGCATCTGAACCAAGCAAAGGTGGAAGGAAGTGGGAAGAATACCACCTGGGAAACTTTAAGGGTTGAGAGACCACAGACTTCTCAGATGCATACAAAACCTCAAGTTGCATTCATGAACTGTTGTAAGCATTGCCTGAGGGTCAGGAACACATCAAACCAAGGTTTTATTCCAGTGGTTTTGAGGTTTGAGGTGAGCGTTGTGCTGCTCTGGTAGCATCCTGAGGGGTGGAATGTGGGCAAACTGTGAGCAGGATTTATTTGCTCTAAGTGCATCAGTATACAAAAAAACAGGGGAATGGTTATAGGGCAATGTTACGGTAAGGATAAATGTTTATCTGTTTTATAAATGCATATGTCAATGGCATATTTGTTGTTGCTAGCCTTAAGGTATAGAGAATAATAAGAAAAGAAGGACAATATTGTATTATGGGTTTCTATTTCCCACTGATCTGTTGTAAATAAAATGTCATGAATTATTTACATAGCAAACAAAGAGTTGTAAAGGCTTAGAGGGAAATGAGTTAATTCATCACTCACATAATTTAAGCTCTATTATATAGTAGCTAATTTGAGACCACCCATTTTTTAAATTGTGGTTTAGACAGATTAAAAAAACTTAAGAAATTAAGTTTAAACAACCCAATAATTATTCTGGTTTGGCACTTGTATTTATTTTTGTAAAAGAACTCTCATTTACAGCCACCAGATATTCAAAATAATTTACTCTTAAAAATCATAGCAGGCTAAGTGAATACTTATAAGTAAAAGATCTCTATCATAGATTTTCCTCTATAGAAGATTAACCACCCAAGTATATTATTTGTATTGCAGACACAAAATCTATTTTAAATTAATATATTGCTTTAAATACAGCAGCAAGAAAAATTACTATTAGAGCAGCTAATTCTTTCATCTACATATTTATTTGGTTTTCATATAACCTTCATGTGTATCTTCTGCCCTAGAAACTGCATGGAAGAGGTGTAAAATTTTCAAAGTAGGAAATGAGATTTAGTTGAAAAATTATAATTTTAAGTTTTTTCCTTGGAATTAAAAAAAATCTAATGAAAAATAAAAATAAATGTTTAGCTGTTTCAGTTTCATGTAGAAAATTAAAAATACTACATTTTTTCAAAAATTGCAGAGTGATAATACACTAAAGAAGCACAGTGATGGATATATCCTATGAACATGTCTGTTTTATTTCTATGATGGGAAGACTAGGTTACCTTATTGTTTCATATTTCTCCTGTGAGGGATAAGTACATTCATCTTTAGCTCTTCTTCCTAATTGGCTGCCCCAGGTTTTCCTCATGCTGCTGAGAATTCAATTTTTTTTTAATCCTACAAATATGTTGATATACTCAAATGAATGGTTTTATGTAAAAAAAAAATTATTGCTCTAAAGACATTATTAGAATGAAAAGGAGTTCTGTCTTTTTTGATAATCTCTTCCTTCCTTCCTTCCTGAATACAGTTTTTATGGCATCCCAAATAAGCCTAAAGGTTGCAGTGTGAATAATCCAAGACTGGGACTTTGAACTGGTTTTGAAAACTAAGAAGCTCGGTAGCTTTTTAACACCTCCGTATTCTTCCACATGCCCCAGCACATCTTGGCTTTGGAGCTATGCAATAAAGAACACTCCTAATGAACTTTGGATCTGATATCTAAGCAGTTCCCTTTCTTTTTTTCTTTACTTTTTTTTTCTTTTTATTCCCCTCCTTTTCTTTTGTTTCTTTATTTTTTTACATATTTTCTGCCAGAAGTCTAATCTTATCATGCTGACGGCGTGGGATGTTCTACAGTTTTTACAAGACACCACAAGATCAAATCTCGCTACCCTTGTTCTCTGCCCTGACGGTCCTTTTTCCTCCTCTCCCCTCTGAGTGCACACCCCAGGCAGCCCCCGGCTCGCTGTCGACATTCCCGGCGCTCAGATCACACCTGGGACCCTCTCACCGACCCCTTTCAACATTGCTGGGGAGAGATGAAAACACTTGGAGCGAAACAGGAAGTTCAGCAAGTCAAAACATGGTCTCCGGTTGGGGTTATCCATTTGTCAGGAGTGCGTGTTTTTACCTGTGCCGGCATCCAGGCACGCAGGAGCTCCAGCGCATCCGACCGCAGCGGGAGATAAAGGGAGGGAAGCGGAACTTGCCAGGAGATGAAATGGGTGAGCTCCTGCAGCACACAGGGGCAGGTATGCTAGCGAGGGTTGGGCAGTGCTTAACACTTTCAGGGGAAAAGCAGAGAAAGGCATTTCTAATGGCAAGAAAATGATGGCAGGGCTGAAGAGTGAAACGATTAGATCACCTTGTTTAGAGTTGCCTGGGAGTCCTCTGGCAGCACTGACCACCAAAACTCTTATGGCTGGTGTGGTCTTGAAATGTCATTTATTTTAGGAGAGAAAGTTTATCTGTGTCTGCAAAAAAGGCAAGAAAGAAACCCTATGTGAGCCCTGCAGTCCATAGGGATATGACTTTTGGCCAGACTATTTTGGCATAAACACTAAAAATCTTTTTAAAAATAATATCCTGTGGCTTTTGCACTTCCATTATATTAAAGTGATTTTCTTTACTCACAGTGGGATTTCAAATTAATTTGTAATTATACACACCATGAGGGGATGAGAAAGAAATGACCTAATTATAGACCAAAACGATGCCCTACAGCTGTCATCCAATTACTCCAACCATCTGAGCTCTTAAACAAAATGATGGGCTTAATCTTTTCTTGGTCACATCTAGTTGTAATTTGCCACGGAAAGCTATAAATTCACTTTAAATATTCACTCACATATTATAAAACTCTGTACTGATATAACTTAGAATAGAAACAGATAATGACAATGGGTCACAATTGCAGATATTCTTCTAGACTTTGGTCTACCCCACATGCTCTGTGACCATTGAGTGAGGAAGAAAATCATGGCTTCTCTGCTGTGTCCCTCAAATGAAATACTTAGTTACAATTAAGTAGATAGAAAGATTTTAAACTAATGGAAACAACAGAAATGCCCATTAAGAAGTGCACCGTCCCAATTTCAACCTTAACTTTCAGCACAGGATGAAGAGTTCATGAAGAGCTACAGCTGTACAGATGTACTCATTTTAATAGTGTTTTCACTAAAATCTTGCCATAGAACAGGAATAACAATGAAGGTGAAGAAAGGGACCTGATACAGAAAAGGTCTGTTCTCTGTAAAGTATCTGGGTTTTTTGGTTCATTGACAGTCACGTAAACTATTTACACATTATCCCAAAATAGATTTTCTTAATTTTTCTGCAAATCAAAAAAGCAAACCCCAAACTGTAAGTGAAATTCTAACACAAAATACTGTATTTAAAAAAAAAAAAAAAAAGACAACTAGGTAGCAATTAGATGGTGTAAATCTTGTGGTGGGGTGAAGCAAATTTCTCCAACTGGAGGAGGAGGAGGAAGAGCTTGTAGTCCAGTAATAGTATTCATATACAGTTTGGGTGAACTATATTCAAATATTTCATTCTCCTTGTCCCCACTAAAATGGTGAGTGCTGAGGATATTTTTCAGTGTCTTGTGGAAGCTGTAGCCTTTTACAGAAATAGAAATGCCGAATGTACCTGGGATTAAAGCCAAGCAGTCTCTTGGTCAGGTGAATTTTCAAGGTATTATATGTATATTATTTTTCTGATCCATTAGTTATTTGCAAGAAATGAATCAGCTGCAGCTGGTAAGTTATGGAGAAATTTTCTCTTGCAAACTGGATAATATTTGCATGAGGGAGGTGAAGCTAACTTCAAGCATCAACATAATGTGGTATATGAGGGTTTGGTGAACTAAGTGTGGAACTTCTGGGATATACTGAAAAAAAGGCAGTAACTATCTTCTCTTAATTTTCTAGATGATATTTTAGACGTCATTGATCCTGAAAAACTATATCAGAGAAAGTATGTTGGAAATCCCAAAATAAATTCTTTGATGGCTTCAGCTTTTAATTTTGTTTTGTTTTAGGCACTTAAGTAATGCCTCACCTGAATTTTTTTGGCTCAGGTTGATGATGGAGCTTTGTCTTGTTAGTTCTTGTTGCTATATTTTTTAGAGACACAGTAATCTTGCACAGATTAACTGACTTGCTAACAGGCTGGAAAGAGAGACACTAGTTTTGTTTGGACTTTTAGTTTTTGCTATCTTCTCTTCAGCTAGCTCTGGAGATAGAGCTCTTTATATTATTTATTTTATTTTATTTTATTTTATTTTATTTTATTTTATTTTATTTTATTTTTAATGAGGAATGGCTTTTAATAATCCTGCTCACTGCTTTAATAGTGCTTCCTCTGCTTGTCTGTTTGTAGACATACAGTTTGCCTTTATTTCTGTTTTACTTTGCAGATTGGAAACATACTTTTTGTATCTGAGTGGAAACAAGGCACAGAGTTATGCCTAAGCATCTATATGCTTTGCAGCTATTGTGTTTGCAAGTTATTTTGGTCAGTTACAAATATTAAACAGGTGTCATGTTAAAACGCACCTGTAGACTGGCAGACCTTTTGTACAGTTAATATCTTAGTAGTCGTTTGCTATCACTGCCTCACCCTTTGTTTCTGGACTGCTCTTGATATTGTTTGTTTAAAAGGTTGGAAGTTAGTATTATTCCTCTGTGGAAAGATTGAGGGTGACGTTGTCTCCCTTTGAAGCATCTCTGTTTATTAGAAAGTTCAAAGCCCTGCTCCTTTGAACAAAGGGAAATCAAACAGCCCAATCCAGTTTCCCACCTCCCAGCATTCAGGTATTTTCCACGCTGCCCATGCAGTATCTGTCCAAAGATTCAGAGAGGCACATCCCAGGCAATGTGACTGTCCTCTCCCCAGAGGAGGAAGAGACTATATTTTCAGTCAGCAAGCAGAGAGCAAACATCCATGCGCCTCTCCTGGTCTGTCAGCCCAAAGACAGAGCCGAGTCTCCTGCACTGGAGGGGAGAGAGCATGGCAGATATGCAGAGCATGGAGGCGATTCCAAAACTCTTGATTTGTTCTCAGGGACCCAAAGAAAAAGTCCTGAGCCGTCTTTTTTCCTCCAAAACTAATATTTTTAGGAAAGAGTAAGGTTGGGAAGGAGAGAAAAATACTTTTGCCACAGGAACCTCTACAGCTGGAAGAAAATATAATCTTTTAAGCATGCAAATTCTTCCTCAGCAAGGTGTGCACCCTATAAACCCTATATGTCCCTGTGCTATTGTGACTACAACTGTATCCATTTTACACATATTCTCACAGTCAAAAAATATTTAGTGAAGAAAAATGAAATTACTGCTGGCTCTTTGTTTTGGCTGAAAACTTGTGTCTGTGTTTGGAATTTTTTAGGCTAATGCTACGGAAACCCTTCATAGATGTAGCTAAAATATGGTCGATAGCTATCTTTGATGTAGAATAGTGGTTACTTTTAGGAGTTTAAACTTGAATCTGGACTAGCAGAATTCATCACTTCTGTTCAGAGTAAAAACTCCTGGTTTTCTTTAGTAGATTCTCTCACTGCAATAGCTATTGCTCCATAGTTTGCTTAAGTTATGTTCTATTGCTTTTGTATTACATGGTTTTCATAAGGAACAATTTCTGTGTTTGGACTTGAAGAAAATGTCTCAAAAGTATATCTCTAAAATATGTCTGAAAGAGAGTATTTCTCTGACCTGAATACAGTCCTTACTTTGTTAATGTTATGCTGCAAGAAGGGTTGTACCAGGTCCATTCTTGAACAGCTCCACACGTTTTTCTTTAAATCCACTAGAACTTCCTCCTCTCCATGGTCCCACTGCTGTCACTTATGTGAACAACCCCATTGATTTCAAACTAATGTCTTGCATAAGGAATTAGTTATTTGAACAATGAAGTGATTTAAATTACTCTTCTGAAGTGGTCCCAGTTTTGTCCCTTTCTGTGAATTCTGTACTGGATATGTTTTAGCTCTGAGGAACTAGTTCATCTGATACATGCTAAGATTGTCACCTGTAGTATTTCAGATACATTTTGTATTTGCTGCAGTGTTGACTTCTCTCTGCCTCCGGAAAGGTATACCCGTGTGTGTACAGGTCTGCCGACTGCTTATAACTTTTCATTCTGATAAGCTATGTGAAGAATTTATTTAGATTTCTCAGTACTTTCTACCTCATCCCTTAAAAAATTATGCTCTTTAGGCATTACTGTATTCTTCAGTGACTTTCTGTTCTTATATATTTAAAATAATTCTTTGTAATTTTGTAATCTTCTGTAAAATCTTCATTTTGCTGCTCTTATCTATTTTTCAACTTTCTGATTTATTTATTAATTTTAGTTGGATTTTATTTTTTAATCCTTTAGGTGCCTTTTTGATTGTTATTCTACTTCCTTCTATATCACTATTAAACGTTTACTATTTTTGAACACTTAGGTGTAATGAAGTTCTGAGTGTACTTGATGCATGCTCATGTATTTTGACTTAATTTTATACTCTACTCTAGAATGAATTGCTGTGTTATGCTACAACATAGCTCCAGCTGTAAATTGTTAGCTGTGCCCTGTTCAAAAGCAACGCCTACTTTAATTTTTGTGAACCCTCTTATGATGATAATTAAAAATTCTTTGGAAGGTTTGTTTATTGTATATGGCTCTGTCCTTGCAGAAAAGCAAAGGAAAAAAAATCCTGACAGAGAGGGTTGGTTTATTTCCTTTATTAAACCTCTACTTGAATGTCATACTTCTGTTTTTTAGTTCCTGTGTGTTGCTACTGCAGAGATGGTGGGAACCAATTTTTTTCCAAGCTGTGTTTATGTATTTTAATATTCACCACCTACAGCTGATGCTGTTATTTGGCTTGTCCCAGCCATAACTAGGATCGAAATGGGTCTTTAGTTCCAATAGTGGAAGATGGAATCAAGTTGTTCAGTGGGTCAATACAAACTGAGATTCACCGCTTGATGCAGCACATGGCCCAGAGTAGGCTGTTTTTTGTCTTGGCAGTAGGGAAATTTCAAATTTCATTACACCTCCATCCTTTAAGATGGCACAAGCACTGGCATGGAGCACAACTCTCACTGGTACATGAGAAAGAAGGACAAAACTGCAGGTGAAAGAATGCAGTCTGGACAGTGAGTGACTTTTAAAGTATTTGAAACTGAGGGTGTCCTGAAAATGATATGGTGAAAAATTTTTCAGTTCTGAAACTGTGGGATAAAGGGTATTGTAAAGCTAACTCACTGGGAACAATTTAAAGATCCTGATTTTATGGTGGAAAATGGTAAAATAAAGAGAAATATCTCTAAGAGGTTAGTAATTGTGTTTCTCTAACAAATTTTTTTCCTACTAGTCTTTATTTTTATAAGAATTAGAATGTTCTTGGGAGAGTTTTGAAAAACTTTCAGGGTCTTATATATATTTGAGCCTTTCCATTTTTAATTTGTCTCTCTACCTTTTGCACATTTTTCTTGAAGTCTTAAAACAGAAGTGGAAAGAGAAACACATGCCCACATATCAAAATATTTATATTGACTTTTTTAATCTATGTAAGTCTTTAAACACACAAAAAATATATGCTGGTACTGGCATTTAATTTTAATTGAATAGTCTATCATGTTGTTATTTATTATATAAATAAACAACTTCACAGGTTATACAGGAGAAAAAGAAGAAGAAGGCATGGAGTCTGATTGTCTTACACATGGAGTCTGATTGCGTATTGTCACTACTGTTAGAATAGTGGACTCATTTTAAGACCAACAAAAGATAACAGGGAAACCTCCATAGCAGGTTCACAAATATCTGATATGACTCTGAAAAATGTTGCACTACCAATTGCTTCATCAGGTGCAGAAGTCATGGTCTTACACTGTTGAGGAAAAAACCTTAGTTTTCTTGTAGGAAGATATTTTACCAGAAGTAATGCCTTGCACTCCTTGTTGAGCTTACTCCCTGCTGTTCACAGGATTGACTTGTGCATCTTGTGCTGCGTTGCTGCACTTCCCTGGGATGCTCACAATGATATTTCAAAAACTCTTCCAAGCAAGTGCAGTATTGAAGTTGAGCTCCCCAGAACTGGTGGCATTGCTGCTTGAGTCTTATGGTCCTTTGGTGACTTCTTCAGTTTCCCTGTCCTTCCACGAGCACAGCTTCACAGAGGAGCAGCTCTTCCAAACCGCTGAGGTCGGAAGGAGATGGCTCTGCTAATTGCAGAAAATGGACATTCAATCATTACAGGACATCTGTAGGTGTTTTTCAGATCACTTAGGATTAGAATTCTTTTGTTTGTTGGCTGGGAAAAATTGTTTGACAGAAGCACTCTAGGAATCAAATATTTCCCTAAGGAAAAATGGGTTATCTGAAGAATGAGAACCTACCTGAAGTTTTTGAAAGGGTTGATTGAAAGGAGCAGTTTTTTGATCATGATGTTTTTGACAAGAAATGTACCAATTTACTGGCTCTTCTTTAGGAGTTATGAAAACAAACTGATTTATAATTCTCATCCTCTTAACATCTTCAATTTAGCAAAAGTATCTGACATGGCAGGTTTAATCATTGTTCTGACAATTAAGAGATAGACTTTCCCAAAGGCAGTGTCATAATTTTACCTTAATCTTCTAATTATATGGTGTGTATGTGTCTCTGTGTAAATTTTGACTCTGATGCCAACTTGCCAAGTAGTCTCTTGCTTGAGAGAATGATATAATGCCTTGGGGGTCTTGATATCTAATTACTGAGAACTTTTCCATCTCTGCATTTTCTAGACTTCAGTTGTATCTTACACCAAAACCCTTGGAGATCTCTAGATAAATACAATACTTTGACTAGCCTGATTTGCAGGAAGAACATTTTTATGCTACAGAGCAGTGAACTTTGGTTTTCAAGCACACGTTTTTCAAGCAGTGTAATGTGAAGATGACACGAGGGTGGAATTCATTTGATTAAACACAAAAGTGTGCGTATGCAGACCTCTGGTAGAGCAGCTTCATGTGAGATTGGGTTCTGAGTGTCTTAGACTTTGTTCATAGTCATTGTAGTCAATGCAGTGATTCATCTCATTCTGAGCCAGCAATCTAAAATGGGCCAGTTGGGTTTTAAGTACTGAGATTACAAAACTGCAGAATCTAAAAGTTAGGTAAAATAAATGCCATCATGACTTTCAGTGCAGTAAAGTTAAACTGTGTTGTACTATGAAAACCTGACACAAATTGCAAAAAAAAGAAGGGGCAATAACTTGTAATATACATTAGCTTTATTTGAGCATGTTTGCTATATGATGAAACCTATAGGAAATATTATTATTATGCATTTTTAAAATTTTTATCAAACATTTTATATAAGATTTGGAATATCCTTTGTGAGCTTAAATAAATTTAAAATTATGAACTTTTAAATTCAAGGGATCTTAAAGAATAAACAAAAGGTTTTCTTATTGGAGAGAGTTCAGAAAGGACAAATATGCATGATTAAGGCATATGGAAAATTTATTTATGAAGAAAGATTAAAGGAGCAAAAAATATCTACTGTAAGTTAACTGAGGCATAACAAGGAACATGATAACTGTCTTCAAGTATTTGATGCATTTAAACACCAAGAGTAGAGAGGAAATTAATATTTAGATTAATTTCAATAGGAAAAATTTTCTGACATTAAAGTTAGATGTTTTGCTTTAGTGTTGCCAGGAAAACTTATGTGCTACAAGAGGACTAAAGCTGAAAGGTAAGATTTATAATTTGTAAGAGGTGTGAAGCCAAAAATGTCTAACAGAAATTATTTTAAAACTGTATAGGTTTTAATATAAAATACTGAATTATTAGAACTTTTTAACCAGAACAGAATGATACAACAATTCGTACAAATTGACAAGGGTTTCCAGTTTTTGTGAAATGTTCTTCTTTTCCCACAAAAGAATGAAATATACCATGGAAAGATCCTGTTTGGTGAAGTGAACAACTCATTGACCCAAGAAGACAAACTAGTTCCTTCTCATGTATAAATTGGATGCTCTTCAATCATCTAAGTTGGCCTGAAGTTGCTGACCACAGAAAAAATGGCTTACTCATGAACTGCTGCATGTCTTGACACATTATACAACTTCTAATAATTAAGCAAAAAGAAGCTCTATATCAAGACAGTTGCCATCATATAGGAAACATAAATTAGGTGTTGCAACACTGTGCAGAGACTCTACTGATATGGCCGTGAGTGGTTCTTCTGTTGCCCAAATTAACTGAGTGGGTGAAATATCAGGATATTATATGGTTTGAGAAAAGGATCCTTCAGAGATCAGGTAGATAGAAATTGAGCTGCTGGTAGGAATTGTAGGACCATGCACCTGGACCTACAGGAGGAAAGAAAGAGAAGCTATGTCCAAGGTGGTGCACATGCTTTAGCTTTGTGAGCTGCAGCAGTGTCTGCATAACTGTGCAGAGCCCAAACTCCTTCATTTTCCATAGGATAGGTCTAGTCCTGTAGTAGAAATTTGGTTAAGAGTCAACTGAAGAATCCTTCTTCTTTAGTCATTTGTATAGTTTGTCAGAGCAGGAATCAAATATTGTCAATCATCTTGAAATCTAACTAGTTTACAGCTTGTGCTCTGAACCTGTCTATCCTTTTGATCTTTTTGCCTTAAGAATGCAATGCATGAGAAATACATAAATAAACTTTAAAGCAAATGATACACATCAGAAAGTTCTTCTAAAAGAAACCTGAAGAATTCAGAAGAGTTCCATGTTAAAAAAAAAAGAAAAAGAAAAAGGAAAAGAAAAAGAAAAAGGAAAAGAAAAAGAAAAAGGAAAAGAAAAAGAAAAAGAAAAAGAAAAAGAAAGAATGTCTTTTTGGAAATGGAACAGATTTTGAGCTGTAGCTGTGTTCATTTATGTGGAGAATTTAATTGTAATTGCTTACTTCTTCATAAGCAATGCATAAGCATCACCAGGCATGGGAAACATATTTGCATGCTTTTACATTTCACAAACCTGCAACACATTAGGGTCAATAAAACTGCTTAACTAAAATAGAACACGTTGAGGTTTAAGTCGCCACATTGAAACTGCGAGTTCAAATCCTCTGCATTCATTGCTTGCCTGACCTCAGTGTCATTTAAAAATTATTGTCTCCTCTGCTTGCTTTGAAGCTTTTCAGGTCATACAATAGAGTTTTGGTCATTCTCAGATAGAACAATAAGACGAGTAGGGCCATCTAATTTAAGCACTCTTGGAATCCTGAAGAGAAGTGAGGTGGCTTGCTTGTAGCTGAGACCTGGGGAATGTGCTAAAATATATATAATTAAATAGGCTGGGAGAGTTGTGGTTGTGTAGCTTGGAGAACAGAAGACTCTGAAGAAACCTTGCGGCTGCCTTTCAATATAAAAAGGGGGTGCATACAAAAAAAGATGAAGAAAGGATTTTTACCAGGGCCTGAAGTGATAGGACAGGTGCAATGGTTTTAAAGCGAAAGAAGATTAAATATATAGAGTGGCTATCAGGAAGAAATTTTATACAAGAAATGTAATGGCACATTGGAAAGATTGTCCAGAGAATTTAGGTTTTGTGAAAGCTTCATCACTGAAAGTATCTAAAGTCAGGTTGGATGGGGCTTTGAGCAACCAGGTGGGTTGGACTAGATGATCTTTGGAGGTCCTTTCCAACCCAAGTCATTCCATGAATATGCTTCAATAAAAATATGAATATTTCAGAGAGATGTTTTTTCCCACCCCACATTTGCTTTTATGTGAGGCATTTAAACATCTCATTTCTGAGGAAGCAGGCCTTGCCCACAGGGTCCTGGCCTCGCCTACATAGCTGCGCAGGTGGTGTTCACTCCAGCTGCAAGTGACAAAGAGTCATGGAGATAGATGAGAAGAGAAAAACTGTATAGAGCATGCTGTCCTTGCTTCACAAAACTTTCATATTTATTTTTCATTAAATGGTAGAATTAGGAATAATCCTATGAAGTGTTGTTAGCACCTCATTTTTGTCAGTTTTGAAGAAAGCTTGAACTTTGGAAGAAGAGTTGAATAGCCCTCATTGTCTATGGATCCTCTGTGGGTGGAGCAGCCACAGTTTTCAGCTGTGACACGGAGTGCCTAAACTTCACAGGGTGATGACATAATTTCAATTTCAGTGTTGTGAGTTAGAGTTAGACCTTTCTGTTGCATTTACTTTGAGCTAGTGTCCTCAGGTACTTAAGCTGTCATATGTTTTCCTGTAACAAATATCTAATCTTGGGTTTGGATTGCAGGCTACATCATTGGAATCTAGGCAGATGTTGCATTGCTTGGGTCTATGAGCCCCATGGCCCCTTTCTAGACCTTTCTGTGAGCAGCAAGATCTCTTGCTGAAGCCCTTGGACAATGCTGAGCACTTTGGCCAGAACTGCAGTGCGTTTTGTCCTCCTGGTATTTCAGGAGTTAATTGAGATTTACCATGGAATACTTAAAAGCGGAATCAAGAGCTTAGTCTCCACAGTGGACTATGGTTAAAGATTAGAAATAACGTGTCATGTAAAACTTTCAGGAGCTGAAAAGTAGGGGCTTCATTCAGTTCCATCTCTGAGGCTGAAGTAGAAGCCAATACCAGCAGGACTTGTGTTCCACATCTCAGAAAAAGAATGTGGTCTTGGCACTTTGACCAGTGTCATTTGTATATATATAAACAAAGAAAATATTGGCAGTGAGATAATTATGGATGAATAAACTCAGGACATAAGGAAGCCATGTTTATAGGCATTTTTCAGTTTATAACCATACTTTTAATAATGTCCTGTCTTTTGTTTTAGGTGGACACATGGGACTGTTTTGAAGCAGTTTTATTTGTGTGCTCTGTTTCCTTCATGCTTTTGTTTGAGCAGAAGAGGATGGGGATACAAAAGCGGTCTCCAAGAAAGGTTTACAAAGTTTATGAAGCTAGGCTGTGGCAATTCCCTTCTGCAAAATTAGGGCAATCGTAAAAATGCCTACACCATATTTTGAAATGTCATTATGACTTATTATGTAAACAGATGATGATAAAATATTGTGAGTCATTATTCACAGTACATGATAATTGTTTCTTTGGAGACATTTGCATTTCTGGTGTGGGCTTTATTTACAGAATTCATTGTAAAAACTTCACAAGGTACTTAGTGTGTCTTCCCATCATCACATTTCAAAAATAATGATCTCAGCCTCTAACCATGTAAACTCTGAAACAAAAGAGGATTCAATTGTCTTTTTGTGTAAACAAGGGTTGTTTACAAGGTTATATCTTCACCAGTAAACCTTGACGGAACATGCATGATAATTACATATATTTTCAGGCTATACGTGTGAAATCATTGTCAATACTGCTTCCAAAACTTTCAAACCTAAAAGGATAATTTATTTGATATAAAACCTTAAGAACCAATACCATTGTCACTTTGTCTTGTATTCTTGGAAAAGAATAAGCTTACAAATATTTTGTCTTGAAATTTTATTCTCTTCTATCTGTGGTTACTAAATCACAAGCAACACAGAATACTGCAAGTGAAGAAAGAACTCTTAGGTGGATCCCAAGGGACTCCACTGGGTTATGTCCTAGTTTCAGAGCCTCTTACTCTTGGGCAGGATTCATTGCCACAAATCGTGTAGGATTCACTGCCATTGACTGAACACAAAACTTAGGTGTACGCCTCTATGGCATTCATATATGCATTTGTTCCCATCCAGGGTTCAGATGGATTGTTGACACACAACATGAAACATCATAGGACACCTGATTTTCCTTCAGCTGTCACACCTGGGAGTGTCAGTTAGAGAGAATCCTGTGTTTGCTCTGCCAGCTTTATGTGTACTTCAAATGGCACTTGAAATAAAGTTTAGATGACTGTGTCAACCTGATATTTAATGAGAGTGTAATGTCTGGCTTGCCACAGAGTGGGCACCTCTGTGTGGTCAGCAGAATCCTGGAGAAAGGTAAGGCAGGAAATCACAGGTTTAGTCACCTCAGCAAATGCAGGGATTGGGACAATGCTGTCTTAGTAATACAATTTTTGGTTAAAGATGCAAATCCTGGGTACTTGCAAACATCTCAGATGTCTCAGTAAGACAGATAGGGTTTTGTTGGAGTCTTCCTGATCTTCAAGACTCCTTCCTAGTTTCTATCTGATCCCATCAAAGTTTAATTTTCTGTCATTAAATTTCTCCAAAAGTGATATTCTAGGCATTCACTGAACTACCTGTGTCTGCAGCCATTTGGAAGACAGGAGTGTGGTACCTCAATGTTTTACTGACAACTTTGCAATATAATAATCTCCTCTGTGCTGTGAGACGACTCTCCAAATCTCAATATTTCAGCTGCTCACTGTAGAGTTAAATCTGTAAAGGGAAACAAAGTGGATATTCTCCCAGAATCAGATGCACTTATTAGAGACATAAGCCTCAGACTTTTCTCAGAACCACCACCCCCACCCCCACCCCTTCCAATAAGGTTGGAATCCTGAAAAATGGAATAATTATAGCAGGATGGAATGCTGCCATTGGTCATCTTTTGATGCCAGATGATTTAAGGTATATTATTAGCATAGAAGGTGGGACAAAAACTCCTTTGAACCTATTTTTCTCAAGCCTGGGCAATTTTTTATTCACTAAGAGGGGAAAGGAAAGAAAAAGAAAGGAAAATCTCAGAAACTGTGTTTCTACTTGAAAAAAAGGTCAGACTCAAAAGTAGATGAGCTCTTAAATCTCGGTGTGCCCAGCTACAGATTCTAATGGAAGCTTAGGTGATGAAATAGGACTTGGGAACGTAACTTTGGTTGGATTTGCGATTCTTGCCTTAATTTTTGGAAAGAAATCATAAAGTCAGAGGAGAGCAGGGTTAGTGGCATTTCTCTTTCTTTCTAGATTTCACCTTCTTGCACTTGTGCCAGTGTTAATTTTGTGGGGCCAGAGAGAGTGGTGAAATTGCTTATTCAAGAACAAATGACACAAATACATCAACTAAGTTCTTGACAAGTTGAAGGACCTTGCAGAACCAGTGGGACACTGGCCATGTAGAAATGTCAGGGCAGTATTACCTAAAAGCCTTTCTAGAAGGCCCCGCAACATACCATGAAAATGCATAAGCAGAAGTTGATTTTTTCATAAGTATTTGAGATTTGCTTATTGCTTTTCCAGTTTTTTCCATTTTTTCCTGCGTAAGTTTATAAATACCCTCAAAACTGTAGTGAAAACAACTCCATTTGGTTTTCTTTGCTAATGCCACTTACAACAATGTAATCTTAACAACATTGTCAAATTTGTCATTAGTTCTGCACTTCTGAAAGAAAAGTTAGCATTTCTTTCTGCCGTAATGAGAATGGCTATGATTTGTATCGTTTGGGAGTCTGAAAAATGTCATCCAGTGCACTGCAAAGACAGGTAATTGATAACAAATCCATGTTAACAGCATAAGAGGATAAAAAGAAAATGCAGGGAAAAAAGAAAATGCAAGGAAAGAATTCTGGGATTCAGGAAGGCAGGTTTGTATTTACATGCATTTCAACAATTGTCTTGAGATTAATTTAGAACACCCAGCTGCATCTTCAATTTGAACTGCGAGGAGCTTCTCATATTTTAACACAGGATGAGGGACTAAATAAGTTTCATTTTTTATGCACACAGGCACGGACACAGATGCACAAAAGGACACAAACCGTTTCAGAAATGACAGTTTCCTCTCAGTCCAATTAGGTGAACTGAATGTGGTTATGTTGCTGTAGTTCTCAGGGCTCTAATTGCACATAAAAACTTCCAAATCATAACACATGTGGTATTTCCACCTAAAACAAAAGGACAATTATTAGAATGTGGTGGCATTTCATGTAGTATTGGCAGGCAGCTTAGATGGCAATAATTTAACACTTGCACCATGAAATTAAAATTTACATTCCCTCGGTGCTCTTCTTCAGACCAACAGCAGACAGTTCTATTTTTTTAATGAAAGCAGGGAGATTTAATTACTTCAATTTAACTAAACAAGCCTTTCCATTTCTTGATGACAAAGGCAAGAATGCTGGCACAAGTTTGCAGATGCTTTGTGAGCGTAATTTCTACAGTCTCCATAGTTCTGCTTTTAGGCATCCAGCTTTCTGAAGGACATGAACCATCCTATAGATTCTTCAACAGATTCCAAGCAATGTGTGTAAATTCCAGCTGTCCATAAATAATTTTTTTGAAAGGCAAGTATTATGGCTGCTATAAACATTTCAAGTAAGTTGCCAAGATCTTCAGCATGGTGTCTTTCTGCACAGAATGTATACAAATTATACTACTATTTCTTCTCACAAATTCTTCCCTTTTGCAACAATTCCTGCGGTATTGTGTTACTGTCTACAAAATGAATGCTAAAAAGTGAGCTGTAGCTCACCAGACATGAAATACAAAAATACATTTGATTTATGTTGCAATGAGGACTGGTAGGACAGAATTACCAAGTTTTCATCCGGAAACATATTTTTTCCTGATGGTTGAGAGAAACTTGTAGCTACAATGCTATCCTGAGGCTACCTATATGTCCATATAAGTAGTCAAAATAAGAATCTTTTACACTTGGTCAGACCAGGTTGTAAAGGCACAGATGTGAGGCCTCTTTTATATCCTAGCAGAGTATTTTGATGTGACTTGCTCTATGAAAATTGGTAGGAGGGGAGCAGGGAATGAGGATTAGACTGGTAACAAACTGGAAACAGTGTACTGGAAACAAGGAAGACTGCAAAATGTGGGAGAACTGTATAAGGGCAAAATGAGAAATTAATTCTAGGCTAATATTATATCCTAAATATGCTTTTGATTAATTAATTAGGGAGCTTTTAAAAATATTTTCCCCTGGATTTTAACTTTTGTTTCCTTTAAGATGGAATAAGCAGTGGATGTATTTTGATTTAATTATCACAGTATTATAGAGGCATTTTACCACAGCCCAGGAATACGCTTTCTCTTTTCTGTCTGAGTGGTACCTCTGAAACAGTAGATCTCAAGTTCAGTACAGTGGAAATTATCCACATCTCTTTATGCTTTATAATCCTCCACTGCTCTGAATTTAAGGGCGAGACACAACTCTCGGGAGTGAGAGGGAGAGGAGGAGAAGGATAAGTCCTCCTACAACCAACCTTTTTGTATTTACTCTTGAAATGGAAAATACAGATGTTGCAGAAGTACACGTCTGGGACATTGTTTCCATATTTTTGACAGAGACTAATTCTCAATGCTTTTCAGCTAGGTGGCTTAAAATCAACTTCTTCCCCCTGCCTGAAACTCTGAGAGTTTTTGAAATAAAATCATGTGAATACATTTGCTGATCTTGCAGACTTTGCTGTTGTACTTATTTCCTTTCTCTTCTCCCCAGAAGCTTTGCAGGATTCTTGTCTGGGTTATAGGGTTTAGGTTATTTTCTTCTTTCACCACTGTTCCAATGCTCCATTTGCAAAGTGTTTAGATTACAGCAGACACGAACTTCCTCTGTCTCAGAGCCAGCCATGAATCAGGCTGAGAGCTGAGACCACTGGCTGTCAGACGACCTTGAAAAGCTGCAGCTTTAAAATAACAAGTGTTTGACAGCTCGGTTTACAAAACAGCAGATTGTGACTATATTGTACTGTGGGGCTCCATATGACATAATAACTAGGGTCTTAAAGTTATTTAGTCTTTTTCCTCTTGCCATAATTTCCAATAAATAAATCTCTCCGGGACAGGAGGTCTGGTGAGTTGTACAATGCTTGCATTTTCCTCACCACAGCTTATCCCCTCTCTTCTTTATTTTACATGTTAAAAAACCCTCAGTGCCTGGTAATCGCAGTTCTATAATGTTTCCTGCTGAAAGAGACGGGCTAATCTAAAGATAAATACATACATTTTTGGATTTTTTATTAGTCAAGGTATTCATTATAAGTCTTCCTCTCAAAATCCCTTTAGAAACTTCTTAATGGACAGAGCTTAATATTGTGTATTTGGAGTGCAACACAAGCAATTATTTTTAAGGTTTTAAATGGTCCTTTTGAAAAAGAGCTATGCTCACAGGATTCCTGTGAATTTTATTTTTCAGAATCAGTGGTCAGAAGTGGCATAAATGTGGATTCATATGCACTGAAAAAAGCTGATGTGAATAGAATGTGACTACTGGAATGTTCTTCTTTCTCTGGTCATAAAATATGATGGAATGAATGAATAACAACTTTGCATTAACATATTTGCTAAAAAAGAACTAGTTATTTTTTCTGCATTCCCTCTTCAGTACAGAAATGGTAAGAAATGCCAACATTTTCTCTATCTCATTTTCCCTTTACTAATATTTAGGCTTTCAAAGAAACCCAAGGGATGTGCTTACTCAGTTTCATTAGACATTCAAATCCCATTGCTTTTGAAATCCCATGTCTAATTTTTACTTCATTTTTTTTCTTCGAAGAGCTTGATTTTTTAGATTCTGTTTACATTAATTTTTACTGTAACCTTAAAATAAATATATTAAAGTTTTGAAATATATTTTACAGGCAAATCTACAAGTTTCACCTTAAAAAAATATTTATATTTGAAAATTCATTTTCTTCATCCTGTTCTATGGAAAACAGGATACTGAGAATGATAGACTACATCCACAAAGGTTGTATTGCATAGTACAGGCATGGATTAATCTTTAATTCAGCTATCTTCAGTTGAGTTCATCATCTTAGGCTCCATCTGTAGTCTATGAAGAGAAACAGGCCTTATTAGGGCATGGTTTCACTGACCTATTTTAAGTGTGTACTTCAGGATGACATGAATCACAACCTGAACTCCACTGTCTACACTGAATAGATCTCCATTGACTGTCAAGGGAACCCAGAATGATTAATTTTGTTGGCATCTAAACTGAGCCAGTTTATTTCTACTCTTAAAGCAGAGGTGTCCTTAAAGTCTGTGAGAATTTTTGGCCTCGAGGAGGAGAGCATTTTTAGCTTCTCATTGTCATCAATATCAAAATGAAGAACACCAAGAGACATTAATTGTCCATGTAGAAGATCCACAGTGAAGCTGACTTACCTTCTGTGGAGGTGATATAGAACAAAAACCATCAAGGTTCTGATGCCTTGCTTTACTACCTGTATACAAGGATAGTACTGCAGATGTGGCTTTTGGATTGATAAATGCAGAAAATAACTCTTTATGTGAAGGAAAGAAGCTAATTTCCCTTGGGGTTTTCACTCTAAGATATTATGCAAAACCTAAAATCTTATCTGAGGCTATGGACTAAAACACGTTTGCAGGGTGGGACTGAGATGCCCTTTCTTTGACACTTTAGCCTCAGGTAATGCTTGATTAGCATGATGGCTTCTGCACATCCACTAATAAGTGCCCAAAAGTATTGCTACTATTGCAGGCTTATATACTAAATCTGAATAACTAATTAGGACCAACAATTTTTGCAAGTTTAATAACTGCAATACGTAATTTGCTCTTGCAGTTTTATAGACATATCCTTAAATGTATTTAAGCATCCAATTTCCACTAAAATAGCTGTTGTGATTAAGTGGCCTAAATACTTCTGCAGATCTAACCTCTGGATTCTCTTCCTGGCTAAATTCCCTGAAATTTTTGTAGTCAGTACCTCTGAAAGTGATTTTAAGTACTTGTGTGCTAAATCCAAGTACTTGAATTTAATATGTTGGATATAATCTGTCTATATCTGAGTTTGTATATTTACCTGTAAAAAATAAATAATGGTTACCTATATTTTTCACTCCAGTGAGGGCTATTTTATACTCTGAAATGTTAATAGTATTTGCCGCCAATAGTATTGATACAACAGTAAAAAGCTACACCAAAACCACAAGGAAACAAAATAGTTTCTAATAGATAATTTTTTGCTTTTATTGCTTAGAATCCTATTATTTTTAGAATACACTTTAAAGGTTAACTTTAAATAAATTTTTGAATTAGTATTTTTTTCTGTAGTTTGTCCTTTCTCTCTTTGTCCAAGTCTTGTTTTAATTTTTATATAATATTTTTTGCAATGACTTAATTTTTCCCCAAGCTTTACACTTGGGAATGTGAGTTTAAAAATAATTCTTCCTATCTGTGTGGAGAGAAACAATCTATAAATATGCCTAAGCACTCGCAGGGTTTTAGTACTTGACAGTTTTAGTAAAAGCAACAAAGTACACACAGTCAGCATTGTTTCTGTGATGTTACTTACCCTTGTCTGTAAAATATCAGCAAAGCAAAATGAGACATTGGGGTTTCAATTTGCCAAATGTGAGAAGTTATAAAAACAATTTTCTTATACGGCATATTTATACAGAAAATGTACTTCAAGAATAAGAAGTCTGAAAAACTGACGTATTTAGAAACAATTGCCATAGAAGTTAATTTCTTATGAACCTTCAAGATCATTATACTTTTTGTTTTTGTTTCCAGCCTTTATTAGAAAAGGGATTGCTGGTTCCCACAATTTTTTTACTGCTTTTACACACCTTTCATATTGCCATATTTAACTTGGAAATGAAGAGCCATGCAATTAGAATTTATTTAGCTGACCTATTTCTTAACTAAGTTTAGTCATTAAAAATGAGGCTCCTGGTTCTAAGTAGTCATCACATTCTTCTTGTAGCCAGAGACACTTATCTAGAGCAGAGCAGTGAGCTCCCAGTGTTGGCTCACTCTGTGGAGATTGGGTCACCCCCAGCTGCTGAGTCAGTCCAGGGCAGAAGAGCCCAACCACTCACCAACAATGGAAAGGAACACAATAATTCCTAGGAAACAAAACCCCACTCAAGACAGTAATTCCACCGAATCTTCTACTGATGGACTGAGTACTGAAACTAACACACATTGAATGCTTTCTCCCCTCCTCAGAAGACGACTCTTAGGAAGATTTATCCTTCCACCATGGCCACAATCCTGAACTAAAGTTGAAATGGTCCACTGTCTTTTCTGTTTTACAGAATTTCTGTTTATTTGTGTTCTTTTTGCTATAATTTTTTATTTGTAAAAAGAAAGAAACAAGTCTCAAATCCATGAATTAGGTAGAGGAGAGTCATCCTTTATCTTCTGACTTTGGTAACGAGAATAAACTATTGTGGGAATTACTTTTTTTCCTTTTTGTGTGTGTGTGATTTTCTTTGGTTTGTTTTTTGTTTTGTTTTGTTATTGTTTTTTTTTTAAAGTCAAGGTAATATTAAGTTCTTTCCCTTTAAATAGCCTCATAGAAGCAGCTGTATTGAGAGGAAAAAAATGAAAGAAAAAATAAAATTCCAAGATTTTGGGAAGAGAGAAGTGAGGACAAAAATAACACTAAAAATAAAAAATTTTGTTAACTTTCCCTTCAGTAAAACAGCTCTGAAAAGTGTGTGGGGGGAGATGGTTGGACTTCTGCTAAATTCATTAACCTTGAGAATGTCCATAGAAGTCATAGGATAGGTTACCCAGGACATTGAACTAGGCTTCAAATCTTTCCCAGGGTAAAGTTTTCCAGCACTTGCAGCACGATGTCAATGCAAAGCTTTTCCCAAACTTCCTGGAACAGTTACAGGCAAATCACTGGAGGCATAAAAAGTATCTGGGGCCTCAGCCAACTGCATTCCTGTATGAATACTGGTATCTCAATTTGCTCTTTATTTTTCTTAATTGGCATTACGCAATTTCAAAGATTTACAGCCAGCTAGAGTAGAAAAAATAAAATAAAGCATGACCCGAGTTGAGAGTGACAGTAACCCTTTACCACATAGTGGACATAATTTTCCACTGCAAACTCAGTTTACTTCAAACTAGTTTACAGCAAAGTCTCCCCTTCAGTCTTCTGTGACGTTGTAAAATGTCACCAACCTCCCCGATTATATCTCATCTGTGTTTTGTAGAATGAATGTTTTAATCCACTGGAGCAACAGAATAAACCACAATTACATATATTTTAGACTGAGGGTATGCTTCCTTAAAAATGTATCCTATTTTAGCATGTAAATGTCAGCTTCTTAAAACAAACAATCCATACCCTACATGATTATTACTCTACATTTTGTGTATGTTATCAAACCTTCCAATAGCATTTTAAAGAAGTAGCTCAAAGTACTGCTGTTGTGAAACCTTTTGTAGATAATCTATGTAATCATGAACATCTGACTCTAAGAGGGAAGGTTATAAAAGGCACAGAGGGGAGGTAAGCATGTAATTGCCTTTGAGAGATAATGGGAATTGGGCATGTAACTCCCATTTGGACCTCACAAAACTCCCCTAGACAGAACCAAGAGCCTGTAGTTATGTGGGATCTACCAACAGAATGACAGAGTTGCCTTGGGACAGTTATTACCTTGAAAGCGACAGCAGCTCCTTCACAAGATTCATACAAATGAGGAGGGCAAAGGTGTGTCGATTTGGCCTCATGGGAGCAATTCCTTAGCTACTTACCTGCACTTTGCATCACTGATATTATCAGTCATAGGAAGTGTCTGGGGTTAGCAGAGTTAGAGAACTTTCCTCGGGCTCCTTACACATTAAAATATTAATCATTCTGGGTGTAGTCAGTCCCCTGCTCCTGCTGATCATTTACTGCAGTTCTGCTCTGGAATACAGAGTTTCCAGCAGGTACAGCTACAGCTAGACCTGGTCTGGTCCCTTTGCTGTCTTCCCCTGTTGGTCAGCTGTGCTGGGCAGTGGCTGTACCCTGGGCTGTTGTGGGGCCACTCTCAGGCTGTCTCTTCCAAGGGACTGAACTCTGTTCCCACCCCTGGGCATCCTTCAGCTCATGGCGTACTAGCAACAGTGGGTCCTTTTTGCTTGGAAACACATTCAAGTTTTAGGTTCTCTGCATTTCTCTGCAGAGGATGCTTCCAGAGCCTGAAGGTTTTTTCAACTAAACTGAAATCTAGCTCAGTGTTTTTTCTTGGAATTTGTTTGTTTGTTTTGTTTTTGTGTCTTCTAATTTTCAGGACTATGCCACCAGCTGTGTGCAGGTGTTCTAAAATATTTCAGCATTAAGAATTTAGAAAGATGGCCTTACTTTTGTCTCAAAATGGCAATCTTTGCATAAATAATAGCAGTACTCTGGAGAAAGATGCCAGATGAAAGGATTTAATCATATTGGGGTTTTTTTTTGGTTTTGTTTTGTCTTTGTGCTGCAGACCTGTCATAGAGTCTCAGATGGGGAGCAGTAGTCCACTGCATGAGGTACTCTGTACACAAAACAAGAAAGTTGGTCTTGATAAACTCAGCAACACTTACTGAAGTCTTAAATAGAAGAAAAAGTCATGTAGAGACAGCCCCTGCCCTCATTTAGAAACAGTGAACTCATTGTGATCAGTTACCAAATTTGGCCTTAAACATAGTCCATACATTTTGACTGTATGTGTCTGGTTTATGTATTTTAACTGTGTTTACTTGACAATAAAGGCAGAAAAGTCTTCCTCTTGAGTTCAGTGGAAGTGTTGGCTCTGACCTCTTTTAGAAAAGAAACAGACCAGAAAAAGGTGATTGTTTTCTGTCTTGAATTCTGTAATTATTTCTAACTCAAATTGTAATTCCTAATTGCTTTGGTATAATTGGACTGCATGCACAATTATTTTTTTGGAGGGAGAAAGCTCACAAGGTCCACAAATCAATTAGACTCCTGTGAATGCTGAGGGAAATGTAAATCTAGAAAAGTCAATACACTCTGCCACTCATTGCTCAGTTTTTTTAAGACACACTTGCCTCCAAACCTTCTCAAATGCATATCACGATAGGAACCTGGGATGTGAAATTAAAATACACAGAAGTGAGGGACAAAAAATGAAACTGGTAAAAAGCTGGAATATATGTAAAAGCTGTAAAAATATGATCAGGGGACTGTGAATGAGGGAAGGAGTTGAAAGAGGCACAGAAGAATTCAGCTATTGCTTCTAAAATTGAAATTTTTTCAGTCTTTCCAAACTTGCATACTTACTGAAGGGAAACCCTGAAACAGAGGGCAAACAATGAAGATTGTTGATGAAAAAAATCAGGGGGAACTGGGAGCTAGATCTGCTGTGGGATTACTTCACTGCCCTCAGTGCGACTGTTCCAGTCTGCAGCAGTTGGATGTGAGCCTCTCTCTGCGCGAAGATTGCTGCAAACAGCTGGAGGGACACCCATCCCCCTTCCTCTCCTTTGCCAACACAACAGCCAGTTTTAAATTCATTAAATGTGGGTGAGAGAGGAAAAAAGTTTTCCCTGTTTCTAGGCTGACATACAGATGTCTGAACTGGGAGATTTTTGTTGTTTTTTTTTTTTTTTTTAATTTTGAGCAGAAAAACATATTACTGATAAAGAATATTCTTGGAATTAGAAGGAGTTTTGCTGCAAGTGTCTCCTCCAGTGTAGAGGTTTGCAGATGCATGAAACTCTGAAGCAGTAGATTAGAAATATTGTAGAAGAGTAGGGTCTTGTAGAAAAAGAGTTAGAGGATGAAGTGGGCATTACCTATTTCAAACAAATATATGATATGGTGGTATTTCTGAAGGCTGAGAGAAATGTTATCCGGTGGTTCCTTCAGCTGAGGCTTAGTGATGGCAAATCTATATCTTGGAATGCAGAGTGGAGAATAAAAATTGTTGTTGTGCTTTAAATCACCACTTATGATCACATTAACACCATAAATTCTGATGCCTTGTGGACACATGTAGATCCATGGGTGAGTGATTAATAAAAAATAAAACCCCACTCAATTATTTTCTCCTTTTTTGTTTTAATGACTCATTTATATGCTTAACACAATGCTGTGGGTGGACATTTACTTTTTTCCCTAATTAATTTATAATAGGATTCTTTATTTTCACGTTCCAAAGCATATTCTAAATGGATTTGAACTCCTGTGAAGCCATTAGAAAGCATGTGACATTCCAAAACCAAATTGGTAAATTAAGCATTAAGGTCACAGTAGAACATATACTCTTTTAAATGATTACATGCGTTATTATTAAAATTACAGTTACTATGAGAATGTTAGTAATTATACAGACATATCTTCTGTGAAATTCTATAAAACCCATTCAGAAATTCAGTTTTGGTCTTCCTTGTTGCAGCACTCCTGAGTCTAATTTTTCTGAAGTCAGAAAGAAAACTGGATGACATCTAGTCTATGCCATAGTATAATGTGGCACATAGGTTCTTCATCACTAATATGTCATTGGTGTGAAGTTTCCTGTGGAGCTGCAGCCTATCCGCTAGAAAGACATGCTGCCTTAATGTCAAGATAAGCAGTAGAACAAAAAATTACAGGTGATACCTTGGCTTTGAGAAGCTTCATTTCAGTTTTACAGCCTTCTGCTTGGTACCACCAGGGTGTTCTGGTGCTTGGTATGCTCAAGCTGCTGAATGACCTGAGCCAGGCACGTTCCTGGGGAGCAAACCTCCCAGTGACACCTGTGAGCTCAGTCAGGGCTTTAAATAAGAACTGCACAGGACTAAAGCCAGTGTAGAAACCCACAAGCCAAGGAGGCTTGCACTTAAAAGACTTAAAAAATGAGTGATCCTCCCCCGTGAGTGAGATGCCCAAGCAAGCACAGGCAGGAGACGCTGGGCTGAGCAGGGGATTTTGCAGGACATACTTTTCCTTTAAGACTTTTGGTACGTTTTGAACTATTTTTTGTTGTTATCTTTAAGTTTTTTCTTTCCTTTTTTTGGTGGAAACTTTTAGTATCTTTCCTCAAGAGAGCTCTTTCCTTTGTTATTACTTCAACTTACAAATATGAAATGAATGTTGCCCAAATCCTTGTATGCACTGAGTTACACTGAACTTCTAGAGAATCTTGGTATGTGTGGGAGGAGATAATTCCATTGTTTGGAGGAGAAACTATTTTGGTAGCATAAGAGTCGGAGTTGATTCTTTGGCACAACTTAATGTTAGTGTCAGTTGCAGGTCAAGACACACATAAGCTTTTCTTACATTATACTAATTTTACATTTCTATTTTATCCTTTGTGCTCTTACCACAAACTCAGAGTAGCTTGCAGACACTGGGATACCTATGCCCTCCTTCTCCTGTGGTGTTTTGTCGCCTGTTGCTTTAGACCTGCATCTCAGTTGTTTATCCACAGTCAACTTCGTTCCCTCACACAATTGTTCATGCTTTAGGCACTTTCACCTCTGGACATTGTAGATATGTTTTCTACTATTCAAAGACAAATATAACCCCTAAAGCCAACCTAAAACCAACATATGAACAGAAATATTGAAAAGACAAGTTGCTTTGCTGGATGATACCTCTTCTCACAAGAAAATAAAGTGCATGGAAATATTTCTTTCCCTCAAGATACCTAAATGATTTTTGTGTCTATTATGAGCTCTGTTTGCCTTGATTTTCATGTTTCAATTGCTCTTTAGGATGGGGGTACTGGGTGCTCTATTTGTTGGTGCTCATCCCACTGCTATTTATTCTCTCTCAGTTCTGGAACATGCTCTGTTACATCCCAAGTTTGGTCCCTTTCAAGACAAAATAGGAAAGGTGAGAGAGGGAACCCTGAATACATGTTCCTCTTGTGTTGGCTTTGCTGTTATGGGACTCAGATAAATGCAGAGCTCTATCACAGAGCTACAGGACACTTTCCTCATTAAGCTGTAACAAAAATACCTGCCATAGTCCAGGCCCTAAAAAACCCTGGAAATTCTGCAAAAGATGATAGGAACAGTTCAGTCAGGAATGGAGAGGAAAAAAAAATGCAGACTTTGCATCTCTCTTGCATATCTTGAAGGAGTAATTAAGACTGAAACTACGCAGATGAGAATCACTGGTTTGGTGACATGAAAATGTGTCAGATCCAGGAAATGTAGTTTACTTTATGTTGCAAGAATCTTTGTTGTTCAAACAAGCGTGTGTGTAATGGAGACTTCAGTGCTATTGCTGGCATTTAAATTGACTGGATTTCTTTTCCGGCAGCCTTTAACAAAGTGTGGTTATTTGTTTGATCAGTAAGCAAGGTCATAAATGTTAAAAGGATTTTCCAAATAAAAATTCTGGTTTTGGTCATCATATTTTTATGTGACCTGGAGCAATACGTTGGAGAAGTCTCATTCAGTCAGCTCATGCTGAATTGCAGTGAAAGAGCTTCTTAGCAGAGCACTCGTACTACCAGGCCCATAAACCACTAAGCATAAGATAAATAAGATACACCAAAGGACCAAAAAATCACTGTAATTTCGAATCCTGCTGTGTACTTGCACTTTGGAAAGTGTTTTCCATATTACTTCTTTCCTCTGTCTTATTCAGCCTGACATGGACTCTCATGTTCTTTTGCACATAAAACTCAGCAGTTTTTTTGGGCATCCGTACTCTTCATACCTATGCCACAGACAAATATTGACCTTTATTTTAACTGAAAATTGTGCCTTAAATGCTAGCTCCTTATGTTTCTACTGTGTATCTCAGAGGTTTAAAATGTTATATATATGTATATATGAAATGACAAGTGTTTTTATCCAACTTTTCCACTGAGAGGATAACCTTGAAGACTCTGTGTCTGTGTTTACTATTTAGAGCATATTTCTTTCCCAGGGAAATTTGTCTGTGGGCAGATTATTACTGCAATGTCTATCATTATGCTTACCCTAACTCATTTGTATATCAGTCTGCAAGCATGCAAATTATTACCTACACTCTAACTTTGATAGGCTAAGATGATGGTACTCCTGGCTTGAATTTATTTCCAGAGCCACTGTAAATTTTTTGGCAGTTAGAAGAATGTGTGCATTCAGATGAGTTAGTGATTGGTAGAAGTTTGGAGATTTCTCAGCACATTAGATACAAGACAGACCATCAGGGAAACCAGTGGAGTACTGTATAAAAGCCAGTTATTTCCTTCATCTTACCTGAAAATTAACCTGAGTTGTATAATGGGAAGGTACCATCAGAAAGCTCTGCTCTCATCATGTAACAGTCCTCAGCTGAATAAAGGGCACAACTTTACTAAAAATATGTCCTATTGCCATGGTAAAAGGAAACGTCAAACCCAGAACTGAAAATCAGCTTCAAAAATCTACCTTTACCCATTTAGGTGTTCCATGGAACTCCCTTCTTAGCAATATAGCTTCACCATTTTCAAGGGGAAGATGCATATTTACTTTGGTCTTTATCAGGCTTATATTTTCATTTACAAAGGACAATCTGTTTCCAGTTTTTGGCATTACTTTTTGCCCTTCATTATGACCGCTCTTTTTGATTAAATGTTCCATGATTTTATATGGCTTTTACAGAGCCACAGCAAAGGAACATTTAGATTTAAATAGTTTTGGAGAGCAGGTTGGCTTTCTATCCATCTGCTCCTTCCCACTGGGCGTACTGTGCTGCCTTCCTGCCTGAGGGGGTCTGCTGTTAGACCTCTGGCAGAATCAGCTTTCCATGGCTGAGTTTCCTACGGAAACTTGACTTCCCTGAGGAAACAGGGAGAGAGCAACAACAAAGTAGAGAAACCACGTTATTTTTCTGCTAGAGCAACTCAGCAGAGTGACAAGTGCTGCTGGTAAGGTCCTTTCAGCTTGGGTTTGCTCTGCTGCTAGCTGTGCACCCTGCACATCCCACAGAAAATTGTGCTCTCCCTGAGGCAGTCACAGCCACACTGGCACGGGGGACGTGTGCTGTTGGCACGTGTGTGTCTGGTGACAATGCAGCAGCCCCTTTCAGAGCCATCCTGTGCCCTTGCAGAGACACACAGAGCAGACACTCAGCCCTCACCCAGCCCCAGCAGTGAAAGGTTTCCCCACAGCAGCCATCCTTTCTGCCCTGACACCTCCTCCTCCTCCCGCCTCATTAGGTTTGCTCTCAGGTACTGGAAATTTTGTTTTGTCTTTTTAGATGCTGGTGTTTCACGATGTTGTCAAGACCAATAAGACTTTGCATCTGCTTCTGTAATTTATCCTGTAATGTCCCCTGAGGAGTAAAGTCAGATTTTAATCAGAGATTCCACTTGCAGCCTTACTGTTGGAAGCTGGTCAGGGCTCAAGGACTTTTGAAGCTGAGTATGGGAACCTGGGGATATAGCGAAAGGGTTGCTTCAGTATTTCTCTGTTTCGGTTTGCATTAAAAATACAAATGCCTTTGCATTATGTGTGCTGCTCGGCTTACTTCTATTGTGTCTGTCACTGTCTATTTCTTGTTCTTTAAATATGAGAAACGAATATATTTTGTAGGACTTGTCACATTTTATTCAGCCATGAAGGCAGTTGGGGTCAGTTCAAGAGGTGATAAAACACATAAAGAGAAATGAAATCTGTTCTTGAGAATGATTCTGAAGGTGAGGTGGTCTTGACGGTTCTAATTTCAGTAACAAAGCATCTTTCTAGATAGTCCATTAAACTAAAAAGTTTCCTAAGTGGTCAATCATTCTATCCTTTCAGGTATGTGAGACATTCTTAGTGCTGGGTTTATTTTTGCTTTTGGTGACAGGAAAAGCAGGCTGCCAAAATGTTAAAGACTAAAATCACACGGACCCACATATTTACACAGCAGTTGTTGATTTTTCTAAATGTTATTCCCCTGTGTTATTGGCACAAAGTCATATGCTGAATAGGTTGAATTATTCAACTCTGAAAGTACTGCAGGTGAATCTATAAAACCGCACACCTAATGGCTAAGGCAGTTCAGAGATAGCTACATAAGCATTAATGAACTGCTGTGGCTAATTACCAATTTCTGGCACCCGTTGCTCAGCCTCCCCTTCTCTGTGGTGTTACTTCCTTCACCTAAGCAACATGACATCAACACATGCACTGAAGTGACAACCACAGGAACAGAAGCATAGCCATTTTCAAACGTAGGGGCCTTTAATGGGTCATGATCCCATCAGCAAAAAAACCCCAAAACAGCCCAATGCTTTATGAAGGAATGGCTTCGTTCCTAAAGTGTACAGAAAATCATCTAATTATGAGCATCATGAAAAACTATCAAGGCAGGCAAAAGTCAGCGTCTATTTTCTTAGGCTAATTCTGAACCACCAAAAATCCCCACCTCAAAAGCCCTGTGCAAACAAAAAAAAAAAAATTGACATAATACATACTAAACATGTAAGAATATACTAATGGCTCCCAAAAATATTAAACAGAGGACTATATCAGGAGAAATTCTGCTCCTAAAGTATTGTTTATAAAAGAAGGTTTTCAAAGAAACTAACAAAAAATTAGATGTTTCAGTATAGTGTAACACTGTGACATGTCCCCAGAGGCAGAGGAGTAACACCTGCCCACGCTACCTCTCCTTCAAACAATGAGCACCAATGGAGCTGAATAGATGAATGGACTTTATCTCATGTCCCTGAAATGTCATTCACCACCTGGAAAACGAGATAGAGGTTTTGGGTGATGCATACCTGTCAGCTGTGAGCATCAGATGAACTGCTGTTAATTACATATAAACTTGTAAACAGCTATCAGATGATTGAAGACTTAAATCATTGATATTGAGCAAGGAAAGATTCAAACAAATGGCTTTCACGTGAAAGGTTACAGAAGTCATGTAAGCCGAAAGAATGGTTGTCCTCCAGGATGCTGGTTCTGTTTGTTTATCTTTCCCCCTTTTTATTGATGGGTAGAATTCCTGGACGGCTTAAATTTTTTAGGAATTTTATGAGAGCTGGTTTTTTCTGACATTCTCTATTGTTTCCTTCTCAAAATTGCAGCAGTTTCAACACCGATTTATCTTTCTTTTTGCAGTTTTTAAGAGGTATTTCTTACGTTATCACCACAGCTATTGGCTGCCTTGCTCCTATGCTTAAAAAAGAAAAAATAAAGTACTGATTTTCTTTCCTTTGCTGACCATCTATTTCCTTGACTATTAAGCATGCAATACTTTGAAAGATAAAGCAATAATACATCCTTTTAGAGAAATCCATATGTTAATTAAGGAACTGCTCTTCCTCTACTTTAAAATTGCAAAGAGATTTCTCCATCAGAGAAATTAATTCTAGTTACATGCCTAGGACACTATTCAATGTTCAGTGGTTCTGTAGTCAACAAATTTGACAGTACCCACTTAAATATACAAACAAAATATGTTCCTGGTAAGAGAAGAACTAGTTTTCTAACTTTTATTCTGGAATGCATCTTCCTACTTTGTTATAACTCGCCTGTTCAAAACCAGAGGATTATAATGTTAATCCAAGACAAGCTGTAGTGATTCAGACACGGTCACAATGCTCGCAGTGGGCTAAACAAAGAATTATTGATGTTCACCCTCTAAACACTCCAAAAATAAACCAAGTTTTTTTTAAGTTACTCATAAACAGCTTCCACTAGGGTTTCAGTTGACATGAACTCCCAAATATTTTAAGTTCCAAATATGTGAAAATGAGTCCAAAGTTGACTATGAATACTGAATCTTGACTTAGATATGATTGAACTTGAAAGGAAGCATCTGTTATTGTTTAGTGTTGTTATTGCTACTTCCATCAGTAGCAAATACCTCCAAATTTGAACATACAGAATTATTATGTTTCAAAGAAAGAAGAAAGGTAGATAGAAAGGGTGAGCACTGAAAACTGGTCCCTCGAACCCAGAATTCTAACTGGTAAAAGCCCGTTTGAACACAGTATCATATGCTGAGGTTCATTTGAAATGAATAGTGTAAACCTGGCTAGAAACAAATGTACAAAAAGTAATATGTTATTTGAAAAGTACTATTACCTAGATCTGTGGAAATATGATGACATAAATTGTGCTTCCAGTGATGTGAGACTAGAAGTGGAGTATTACTCCAGCACTGCCCTGCAAAATGCAGCCAGCACTGCGGATGTGTGAGTGCACGACAAGCATCAAGGCTCACTGGCCTCACATGGACCAATGCTGAGCTGTTTCTCAAAACTTTTATTGTGACACACACGTGACAGCTGCAGATGGTGCTTTTGTACGCACAAATCCCAACATCCTCAGGCAGATTTTTTTCCGAAACTCTTACAAATGAACAACGAAAAGCTAAACTTCAGACACCCTTTTCCATGCTGTTTTGTTTTGTTTCTTTCAGCACACACACTGCTCAAACACAGCTATCAGCTGTCTGTGTGGCTTGTCTGCACCAGTGCTGCTGGGTGTGGGACTGTGATCACTCACTGAAAGGGAATTGCTCTTTCAGGCTGTGGCACCAGTGACACTCATGGGGAGTAAATATGTGACTGCTGCATGTGGCAATGAAGATAGCATGGGTGAGGAGACACATTTCACCTCTGGGATGATATCTTCTGGAAAGAGACTGTCTGTCCTTCTTCAGCACGTCTCTGATATGCTTTTCTACTTGTCTTGTTTGCAGAAAATACTGTGTCATACCATTATTTTTTGAAAAATGAGGAAAATAATGACTGCAGATTGTGTGATTAGGAATCAGAGTACAAAAAGCTATTACAAAACTCAAGGAATTAGGATTTGGGTATAAAATGATTGAATTTTGAGGGCCTGAACTCTTGGGACCCCTCCCTGTTCTTTATGGTGACAGTGGATTTATTCTTGATCAGGGGTGATGAAACTCAGTATCCACTCTTATGGAAAAAACAGTGTGGAAGATACAGTACTGAGTAATACTGTTCATATGTTTAAATGAAATGTTTCAAAATCTATACTTAAGAAGTTCTTTTTAGATTAAAAGTGATGCCCCCATAGAGTAGAATAGGTCGGACCGAAGATTTAACATGCAAACCTCCTCCTGTCAATACAGTAATATCTATCAAATCTTCAGTTTGGACTATGCCTGATGTGCTTGTACAAGGGGAAAGAATAAGAATTATAGAACCAATAAAAAGACCCAACTTGTTTTTGCAGAGTGTAGTACCGTTCCGCTGCTGTCCTAGTTCATGTATAATTTGTTGCTTTCTTTTACGCTCTAAAGTAAAATGGTAAAACACTTGTTCTTGCAAATGGGATGCTTTCTTTTGCCTTGTTTTCTCCTTTATCTCCCATCTTCATTCCAACCAATGTTGGGATCTCAAATCACATTTATTCACTTAATGTTTTGACCAAAACTGAAGGGAGTTGGGGGGAGGTGGAAGGAGATCTGTTTCCCAAGGAAATTTTCTTTGCTGAATATCAAAAGCCTGCAGCAAGCAATGTGGGAGAGCTTTCAAAAAACAAGTCAGAGCAATCCTTTTAAACAGGAAGTTTGAGGCACTGCTACCATGTGCTCTTACAGAAACCAAAATGGTGCTTTCTGTCTGAAAGGATTGTTTCAAAGTGATACTGGAAAGGAAGAGGTGTGAGAAACAAAACCTTGAGGGTTCAAAGCCAAAGGAACAACTATGATCAAGTAACTTGGTTAGTTTTATAGAGCGACTCACAAGGAGTTTTCCCATGAGATACAGTTTGTGCAACTGATTAATTTCTGTTCTGGCCATTAAAGCAAATGGGAGATTGAATTTAGCAGGAACACTCAGGCCAGGCTGAGTACTTTTAAATATCCTCCTACCTCACCTACTCTGAATAGCACTGAGTGCTATGTTAGCAAATCTCTCCAGCTTCCTCTAATCCTAAAGGGAATTTTATGTTGGTAAAAGCTCGGTGTATTTATTAGGGCTGTTCATTTTGCATTTGAGGAAAGAATTTCATAGCTATATTTCTAAAGATTTCAAGTTGACTAAACAATGGCAGCCACTGTTGACACCAGGAAGCACTGGCAGCAGACATTTAGCAACCAGAGCTATATATTATGTATGCTGTGTAAACCTTTACTCTCGTGCTAAACAGCACTTAAAAATGCCATCAGTGTTATACCATATATTTCTCACAGAGCTCTATTGTGTGCACAGATGCCTTCCACAGCTTGCAATGCCATTCCTGGAACGATCCTGGACAAGACAAACTCTCAGAAGAACATTTTATCAGTGACCAGATCTAGCGAGCTTAGTAACAGTAATTCAAGAGAGGCAAGAGTTAATGCAGAAGGAATGGCACATTTCCTGAAAGGCTTCTGCCTTCTGCTATGGACTAGTTCACTCAGACCTCCCACGGAGTCAGCTTTCTAAAACTGCGGGTTTCTTTTATTCCTAATTTAGAACCCACAGAACACTGAAAAGTCAGATAAAGTATCCTCTCTCATTTTTCTCTCTGTCCTAGCACTATGAGCCCATTCTGAATTTGGTCCCTTGTAAACGCCTTTAAAAAAGCTTGCAGTTTTCAGTGGTTTCTAAAGTCCTAATTCTTTTACCAGCTGTTGCTGTTAAAAAGAGCAATTAAGAGCTTCCTCCTGCAGTCTTTTCTCCAAACAGTGAAAACCAGGATGATTTCTGAGAACCTTAAGCCAGGGGAAATACCTGCCGGGAAAAGTTAGGTAGCAATGAGGGGAAAAAAAATCACTCTGAAGGGAGTTGGCATAAAAAACCCAGACACAGGATTGAATCATTAATTCTTTATTCATTCACTGAATGTGAAGAGACAACTTAGTTGAGCTTCTAGATGGATAAACGGGACTGCATATTTAATTTCTCTAAAATATTCTTCAGTTTCTCAGTGGAATAATTCTGTGTTTCTGAGTAAGAACCACATAAGGAATCACATAATTTTACTGCTGGGTGAAACAATAATGGTACATGTTTCAAATGTTGTTTCTAGGATTTAAAAGAAAATGGTCTACATTAAAATTTCGACATCTGTACTATGAAGACATTGTCTGTAATATCATGAACATGCTTTTAAAGAACACATCTTTACCTCAGGACTGACTGAAAGGAGTACAATGGAGAGAATGAAGACTCTAATTAAGAACTAATCTCTACTATGTTTTATCACTATTCTATTATCACTAAGATAAATCTTCTAGGCTTGTATCATCCATCACCCAGCCCATGCTCCTATGCTGTGGGTCTCCTACTCTGTCTCCCCATTTCAAAATAAAGCTTCATTTTTTTTGAAGCAAATGGTAGAGGAGTAAATGAAGATGCAAAACACTTTCTTGGGCAGCAACAAGTTACCACAGACTATCTGGTCTGCCTGTATTTGCACTTGAAGTATTTTGCAACAAGACAAAAGTGAAGGTTAAAATTAGGACTGTGTTGTTTAACTGACCTTTATTTTGGCTACCAAACAGCAAAATCCACTAAGGAGGGAAAATTGAAATGGGTTGATTTAATGATTTCTCTGTCCCCATCTTTTTCACTCTCCAAAACAGCAACTCTTGTCAAACAAAACATTCACTCTTTACCATCTACAAGAAGAAGTAAATATGACTGGGTATCTGAGAGGACTTTCATTTCACTGTGATCATGAGCTTCTCTGTCCTTTGTTTCCATGTCATACAGTGTGCCATGACAGGTTGTCTGAGTACATCCAATTCAGAAAGAAAATGAAAGGTCAGATTTACCAGTGCGCTAGAAGAAATATAGTATTCGATAGAAGCAGCACATGTCAAGTGCATGGTTGCGACTGCTGTGCTGATCTCTGTGGAAAACTGAAATCGTACACAAAATTCAGTGGTGTCAATATCTACTTACTGAAAAGCATGGAGGATTTGTAAGATGATCTGTTGTGTTGCAGAATTTGGGAGACTGGAGCAGGGGAAAAGAGAAGACACATGACAGATATCACAAACCAACAATTTTTGTGTTATCTGCAAAAGTGCAATCAGAGAGTATATGAAAATGAACAATATTGAGGGAGCTTCAAAAGGACTGACAGATAAATTATGAACCCTTTGGAGTATCTAGAGAACTTGTAAAAACAGCTTAAAAGTTAGGATGGAAAGAGGGAGGAATGCATACATAATCATAAGAGAATTATACAGCCTCCTGGCAAAAACCTCTTGCTTGGTTAGAAAATATCATGGAGTTCAAATGCAAGTAAAATAAACTCTATCAAACTGCAATTTAATTTAACAACAACAACAACAACAAAATCTAAACTACTAGAGAGGAAGGGAGCTACTTCAACCAGTGAGCATTACAGAACTACATGATATCCACAGAAAAACACTAAAATGAAACCAGTTTTAATATGTAAGAAAATTATTTTTAAGTCATATTACCAGATCTGTAGTTGGGTGAAAGTTATGGTTCCGTATATTGAAAAATATCTATCATTAGGCTTACAAACCTATTTTTTCATGGGAATAAAAATGATAATGAGAGGGATGTCATAATGAAAACAGTGGCAAGAGTGGCAGCTCATGACAAATAGGGAAAGAGAAAAAGAAGATAAAAATAAAAAGAAAAGAACTTGTCATGCTAAAAAGTAAGAGTTAATAACCCAAATCTAGGGCATGGGAGAACTTGAAGTCTGCTCATGGAGGTGAGTGTTGCATTTGGTCTTCAAAAATGAAAAAATACTCCCGATTACATCCCACCTCTCCAAAAAGCAATTAAGTCCTAATTTATTTTCCCCATAAAAAAAAAAAAAAAAAAAAAAAAGCTTTGGAAAACCCTTGTTAATGGAGCTTTATAATGTGTGCCATCTGAAAAACTTAAGGCATGATTTTGCATTCATTGCTAAACCATTGAGAACCTTCAGTTACATAAACACAATGTTCATGGAGGTACATAAAGATAGGAGATGCACAAATATATGGACAAACTGAAACTGAACTTCAAAAGGAGGTTACTATGACTTTCATCTGAGTGTAGGAATCAGCTGTAAGACTTTGAATGGGGAAAATTGTATTGGAATTCAATTGACCATCAAGAGAATAATCAGTGACACAATATATTTCTATGTATTTGCCAGTGATTTAAAAGAGACAAGTGGTAAGTCCTTCTGGATCAATGACACTAATAAATGTCATTAACACATGATCTTGTGAGAAAAAACAGCCTCTTCAGAAACAGGACATGTCTGAGAAACCATCCAGTAGACACACTCTGCTTTCCTATCTGCCAGGCATGTACCAGATTTACTAAACAGAAATAATAATATTTAGATACTTCTTATTTCTAAAAATAAATTTGTCCACAAATACCTCCTAGTTATTTTTATGGTGCATTTGCCAAAGCACTGTACAATTAAAATTTAGTAAATTGCTTGTATTTAGAATGTCGCGAAAAGATTCATATATATGTTTAGACAAAATTTCTCCCATCGGAGGAACTGGAGCGCTTAAATGGCTGACAAGGAGTTGTGATTCAGTTCACATAGGCACTAGGAGAGAAGAAGATAAGGCAAAGTTGTGTCTTAGGAGATACAGCCTTAGTGACAAGGGTACGGTGAACTTGGCAAGAGCTTGTGCAAGCATCCATAGGACATCACCTCTGCTCCTGGGCTGTTGTGAGAGGGAGGTGAACCCAAGGCATAGGCAGCCACCTGAGACTGTGGGTCACACCAAGGGGCATCTGTAACAATATCTCTCCAAAGTTCACAAAGCTGCACATCAGAGATGGGCCAAGAGCACCATATTCTCATCTGCGTGCAGCCTTCAGGACGATGGCTCAGGTTGCTCACCCATCCAGCTGCTTCCAGGGGCAAGAGCTCTGTTTGGGAATAGTAGGTACATGCACTGACATTGCTTGGAAAAGTAATAAAGCAGTTTCTGCAGAGTTTGTTTTGCTCTGGGGGTCACCCCTGGCAGAAAACAGGATTCCTCTCCCACCACCCCTGCCCCTACAGGGAGGCCTCATTCCTTGTTGCTGAGGAGGAACTCCACCTCTGATGTGAAGGTGTTTTGGTTGGGGATGTGAAATATAAGTAAGTCAGGATCCTCTGGGTCTAAGGATTTTCATTCTGTTTTATGTTTTTAAAGAAAAAACATCTTTATCCAATTAAAAATAAAGATGTCAACCCAATTCTAATAAGAGCAGATTTTTTTCCTACAGTGCACGCTCAGCCTTTGCTATCTGACTTACTTGCAATTCCAGAAATTAGTCGGGTCCATTCAGGTAGAGGACTTTGTAGAACTTTATAGGATCGTGATCACAGCAACTTCTTTAACTGTCTGAAGATCACTCACCTAAATTTGGTTCCTGCCATAGCCACTAGGGAGATATAGTGACTTTGTGGGGGTCACCTTAGAAATGGCATGAATCATTCCTTCCCATGTCTAGCTTTCTCCATTGAGTAGGGATGACAGGTTTACACTTGATGCTGAACTTTAAGATGGTCTGGCATGTTAGCTGACAGAAAAAAAAGGGAACAAAACTATAATAATTTGCAGTTGCAGACTAAATAATATATATCACTTTTACATTGGAATGGTATCTGTGACTTAGAAGGTGATATTATCCAGGTTCCTTCTGAACTAATAGGACTTACTCCAACTATTGAGTTTTAGAAAAACTTTGCGTATAATAATGCCATGTTTTTCTTTACATTGCCAATGGAAATATCTTCAATACTCCCTTCAGTGATTTATCTGGTGGTAGTGGCGAACATCCTCTGCTTTTAGAGCCTTCCACTTCAAAATGACAGAATCTCCTATGCAAATGCTAAATCCCATTTTTCTCAGGTCCTTTTTTATTGTTGGTTTTTTAATGATGCACTTTTATGGTTTCACTGAGGTTAGTTTAGTTTAGTTAGTACACTTTTCTTTTTAGGCTATATTGCAATTAGCACTGCAGTGATAATCTTTCATTGCAAATACATGTAGGCAAGAAAGTCTTTCCTTTTCTTGCAAAGAAAGAAAATTCATACTCAATTTTTACAATCT
Source organism: Origma solitaria (assembly GCA_013397895.1). Lineage (NCBI taxonomy): Eukaryota > Metazoa > Chordata > Aves > Passeriformes > Acanthizidae > Origma > Origma solitaria. Next base: position 1,156,355 of record VZRL01004872.1, read on the forward strand.
CAAACTGTGTTTAGACTCCAAAAATTAACACTGTTTCTCTCCTACCCCAAAAACCCCCCTTATATCTAGTTTACATTACCAGATTCATTTTCATGAGAGTTGGAAAGCCATGGGATTCAAGCTAAAGTTATAAAATATATATGATAGAAGGAAGTTCTCTACTAAACCATGGATACATTGTTTATATATTTCTTGATGACTTGTCTCCATAAATCACAGTTACTATTAATGTAATGCAAAAAATCCTTTCTTAGAAAATAATAAGAATTTTTGTTATGAGATAGAAATATTTCCTCCATTCTGAAAGAATTCGTCATGCTGCTTTAGTTCACAGTGGCATGAACGCAGAGCAATATGCCATAGAGTGGTGTTTCCAGAGATACCTAACTGTGAGACTCTGGTCCCACTTTTTTCTTCTGTTGGATACTGGAGCCCCACACCTGTTAATCTGGCACAAGGTCACACAGACATTTGCTTTCACTACTCACTTGCTTACAACTGCAAGGTTTCAGACTTAGGGCTCCTGTAAATCACTGTCTGAGCAGCTGGACTCTCTGGACTCTGTTTCTCACTAGATTAATGTCTTAGGCATATGTATTCGATATATTTGCTCCTATTTCTCTAATTCTCGTTCGTCTACTGTTAGTGTCACCATTAAGTTCTGTCTCTCTATAACCTCTCTCTGTCATCTCTCTAGCTCTATACCTCTCAGCAGTGCCATCTGTATCTAGATCTGCAGGTATCCAGTGGATCATTACTGGCAGTCTGCAGTCACCTGCTGCCTGCAATGACTTGTGGGATCCCTGCAGCGCTGATTTGGCACCTCTCTAAGTAGCACTGCCGTTACTCAGTAGGGATTTTGTACAGTACAAGAACCTATAGACTGGCTGAACCAAAATATTACAAGAGAGTTTTAAATAGAGTGCAGTCAGTGGGTGCCTGTGGCCTCATTTATTTTTGAAAGACTGTATTGATGTATCTCCTCCCCAGAATTCAAATGGAAATCTGGGAGAAGATCCCTTGAAAGACAAGCCAGAGAATGAGGGAGACCCTCTTTACCCCCTACATTAACATTTCAACCTTGCCTCAAGTGCTCAGTACTGAGTTTGAGAACAAGGGAAATGGTGTCCTGAGGCTTCAAGGCACTACTACGCCTTTGTTCAGACTTAGGCCATCCTGACTGTACAGATTACTGTGCTTCAGCACGAAAGGCTCCCTCATGTCCTAAGGAGGTAATAACTTCTCTTCACATCATCATTGTCTCAACCCAGCAGTCATATTGCTAATTGACCTTTGGCGTCTCCGAGCCAGGAGACCTTGCTAAAAAAGACATCTGTGCTTACCTCTAAGTGCCTACCTATTCATCATGGCTAACTGTGGGCTAATGAGCCCTCAAATCTGATGTGTAGTGGCCAACAAACAATTGACAGTGGATTATGGGACCAAGGTTAAAAATGTACATCTTTTGATATATAGAAATAATTGTCTATTTTTTTTTCTTTTGCAAGCTTCTGTGCAGTATTTCATAAAACAACAAATAGGAGAAATCTGAGTGATTTGCAGCATTCAAAAGAGTGAAACTCACAGGAAGTTGATAATGGATAAAGTTTCCAATCCAACTCCACATAATGACTTGGCAATTCAAGCCTGAGAAATTTCGGAATCTAAATGCTTGTAGTTTTCAGTGGGAGTTTTTCCCCCAAGGCAGTTGTTGTTTGAGCTGATAAAAAGAGTTCTGAGGCACTCAGTTATCTAGATGGGAACCAAATACACTGACTGCTGTTGAGCAGAGATTTATATGTAAGAGTTTCTGAAAGTCAGGGAAGATGGGGAAGTCACTTATGGATGTACCAGCAGCACCTGTGTGTCCCAGATCACATGTAAGAGGGGCGCAAGAGACTTGTAAGATATACTTTGGTAGATCTGCTCCTAAATATGAATGACACCAATTTTTTTTTTTTTGTTCTAGTGGAAGTGAAAATTTGCAGTCCTTAGAATTCTCTTTTGGTAAACCAAAGAACTAGATGGACCTGGGTTGCATTAAATATTACAAATGTTTTGGCCCTGTCTTGTAGTTGGGTGCTCATTTTGACAAACACATGCTGAGGGGAAACCAGGAGCTAAAAATATCAATGGTTACAGCAATCACTTATATTTTGTTGCTCTCAAACTGAGTACTTTTCTTTAATAGAGTACAACACAGAAGAAATTAGAGAGCTGGTTGTCTGTGGATAATTTTACAAGCTCTGAGAAACAGTTAATTTAAAAATTAAATACAACTTGATGTTATCTGTTATAATAAATATAGCTTTCCTAATTTTGAAGACTTGAATTCTCCAGCTATATGACTAGAACTATAGAGATTCTGTAGATTTCTGCAGTTTTGTATCTACACGTTTGTCATCTGATTTATGAAATGTAAATGTGACTTCAGCTTTTTGCTCATGTTGCATAAATCAGCAAGATTCTGCTTGCCCATTAACTATGAAGAGGAACCAGACCACAGATTTGATGAAACGTATTCACTTTTTTTTATTTTAAATTTACCCTCAAGATATTTTGAGCAATTTCAAAGTTGAATAAAACAACAAACACAGTGTTTTATTTCCTTTTTTTAACTGAACTTCATGAAATGTTCTTCATATTTAAGATTCTCTGGATTATGACACTGCAATCAGCTCAGAATGTAGGATTGGATCAAAATATCAGATATTTGTTGAAAAGGCAGCACATTTCTCAGTAGGAAGTGATGACCTGGATGACTAACAGACACCTTGGTGATTATCAGTCTACCTGAGATTTAATTTCAGTATGCTGACATTTCTTGGTGAGTCAGTGTCAGGGGAACTAGAAGAAATACATTTATTTTTAGTTCTTTGTCCATTTTTTTTCACTTTACACCCAGATACACAGTAAAGTGAACGGGTAAAAGGTACTATGTACAGCAGAATCCAAGAATTAATTTATCATATGGAAAAACTGTGATATCTTTCCTCTTACTAAGCATAGTATTTCTTCATCACATTAGTGTAGCGTAGTACAATCTTTTTATTCACAGATATGGAGCTCCCATTTGCAAATCACTGGCTAGTATCTTATGGATAAGATAGTAGTGCCTTGCTGTAACAAAGTACTGCCTGTTCCAGTCTTACAGCCCAGAAATTCAACAGGTTTTGAATGAATTCAGTTGTCAGCCTCTTTAAGTCAGTGGGTGTCAAAGGTCTGTTTTCTTGCAAGACTTTCAATGGCAAGTATGAAGGCCCTAACTTTTAATCATTTTCAGAACTTGCTGGTATCCATATCCACATATAGAAAAACATACTTCTAGTGAAGTGAATCGCGGAATTGATTAGGTTTGAAAACACCTTAAATATTATTGAGTCCAATTGTAAAAAAAACCCCAGGAACCCTCTCTAAAAAAAAAATAAAGCAAAAAATAAAATTTCATCATGGTGCCTGGTCATATAGCTGTCCATTTGTCTGTTTGCAGTTTTTGTTTCCATGTAATTCCAGTAATTTCCATGTAATTTCCAAGTAATTCCAGTAATTCCAAGTACTGAATTGATGATATATATTTGTGAAAAGTCACGTTGAGGAGTAATTTAAAATTTTATTTTGCACCTCTAAGAGAGATTCTTTTTTAATGCATAAATGTAAGAACCCCCCCACCCCCCCCAATTAGTTGAATGATTTCTTGTTGCTGGGGTTACCTTAAGCAAGCAGTACACCAAGTTCTTTTTGTATCCACCATGTGCATTACATATACATGTGAGTGTGTGTAAGCTGTTTGTTCTTTCTTTTTTTATTTTTTTAAATTTTTTTAAATGAATAGAAGCTGTGTTGGGAAGGTGGGAGGTCAAAAGTTCACATTTTCCTGAAGAATCATCATGAAAAATGAGTCCATACAGACTGGTGTGGTAAAACGTTTTATGAATGGTAAAACAGTATTAGAAAGTAACCTGTTGAAAATCTTGTACCATTTTCAGAATGTTTCTGTTATATTAAAAATAAACATGGAATATACAGCGTATTATTTTATATGCATAATTGAAAATCAGTTTCTCCCTTCCCTAGCTGTTAATCGTGTAGTTGTACAAAAATCTTTGTGTCCCCTCTGGTGGTGATGATAGCTCTGAGGCTATATACAGATGCAGGAAATATAGCTCCCAGTATAATTTTAGGTGTTACTAATCAAATGCTATAAAAGAAACACAGAGCTGTAAGCATGAATTCTCGCCCTTAAATATGCTTGCTGTTAGCCTTTAAATTAAAAAATCATCTGCAGACACTGAAACAGCAGTGAATACATAGTAGAAATAGTTTTCTACAAATAAATTTATGAAAAATAAAACATTTCTAACAACTCAGAGGGATATATATATGCATGTATGTCAAGAGTGAGGAACTGACATTGGTTAGGTAAGGGTTTGGTATGCTATTGCATTTAACACAACTTTACCAAAGACTCAGCTGAGCTGTCTTTGTATTAGACACTTCCAAGATACACAATAAGTTATTAATGCATCTTTGCAATGAGGATTTTCACTCTAACATTACAAATCTAGGGGAATTAAAATTCTGTCCCTTTATTGAACAGATAGGCAGCGGAAACACTAGAGAGATTAAATGAATTTTTCTAGAAGACGCTGAAACAAAAAGTATGGTGAATCTTATTTTAGCCCTGAATTTAGTTGTTTTTATAATTAATTATCATGATATTTTTTGTGTCCATTGCCTCTCAAGACATGATGGGATCTTGTTGCTGTTTTTCTGTTAGATCACAAAAGTGTTAGCAACATCCTGGGATCTGGATCTCTAGGAACTGATTCTAATTCAAAATGTGACTGACGACATTAATGTTTATAAGTTTGCCACTGATTTCAGTTCATTTCACATCTGTCCTGAGCAAATCTTTGGGTTGATATGTACAGACATTTTAGGAGGCTTGGCATTAGGGTCTTATGATGTGATAACCTTTAGGTTTCAGGTGTGTACCACTTTCTGGCTATACCATTCCTCCTGCCATTGTGCCACTCACCAGGTTATTAATTTGCATAAATGCAAAAGTCTATAATGTAGAAAAGCTCATCAGAACCGATCATTTTAGTCTCCCTTTATTACCCAGAGACGAGACTGGGTTAATAGTTTCTAGCGTTGCTTTACCCTAAAGTTAATTTTAAAATTGGACAGTAGAATTTTATCCTTAGAGTAACAGCTTTTTTACTTCAGTTGGAAACAGCATAGTATTTGACTCAAAGAGAGATGTCTGAAATATAAGTGATTTGGGCAGCTCTCACCTAAAACCTATGAAACCAATGAAAAGAAAGTCTTCATTATAAAAGCAGTCTCTGTAAGTTATGATCCAGAGTGATTTTCATGCAATGGGAAGAAATCATCAATCTCTTGTTTCTGTGGGTTATATGAACCTTTCAATTCTAAAATTCTGTCTTCTATGGAGAAACTGAGGAGTGACTATGATGTCTGCAATGGCCATGTTAATGTACATATTCAGTATACAAATGATGAGAAACATCAGCCCTGTTAAAATGTCACCTGTGTTATTGATGAATGCTTCATCGTGCCATGAGGACTCTGAAAGAGTGACTTTCCTATGGGTTTAAATACTCCAATACTTGAGTACATTCATAAAATGTTATCCTCTAATAACATTCTACAATAACATTCTAATAACATATTCTATATTCATAAAATATGATTCCTCTAGCAGTTATAACACTACCCTGGCTATCACCTCTTTTCTGTTATAAAGGTACAAAGAGAAAACATGAGGCCCTGAGTCAGGTCAACTTGCACCTTCTGACAATTTGTGCAATATATACAATGATTGTCGAATTGTGTAACTCCAGAACAGGACTTATTGACCACTTGGAAAAGAATAGTCTTAAATGGGAGAGTTGTGCATTATGGAAAACTCTGATTTTTTTGTGCTTGAAACCTCCACTAGTGAACTTTTCTTGAAGCAAAAAGAAAAGGTCAGCTTTGCCTCTTCGACATCACTGTTAAAGGTCTACTTATTACATTTTGCATCTCCAAAACAAATATAATAGCCTCTCAGGATATACGCTGTGGAGAACACTGAATGCTGAAAAAAATGTTGTAAGGGCATGAGAAGGAGGCAGACTGGCTGTAGTCCAGCTCCCCATTTGTAGCTTATTGCTCTAAAATTTCCATATACTTCCCTTGAGTACAATGAAAAACTGTGTAAAGTGATACTTCTGGCTTTGAATGAACTAACAGCACCAGGGAATTCTTACAATAAAATGGAAGAGGGGCAGCTTATACAATTCAATCACTTTTTCCTTGGAAAAATGGATACATAAAAATATTGCTAGAAGTCTGTCTGTAATATTTTCTTGGTATATTTAAACCTTGTTTCCAGACATTAGGCAACTTTGCAAAATGTGGATCTGGGTACTGGCAGGACTGAACATGCTTTAGACATTATTGAAGCTTTTAAAAGGTGTGGTATGCAGGGAGTCCTATGCAGACCTGCATTTTGAGCTAAGGATTTACTTAATACTAATAGCAATACCTTACTAACAGTCAGGCCCTCAAACTGAAAATTAGAGAGAGTTTTGCTCTATTTATGAAGTTACAGTCCTCAAAAAGTGGACAGAGATAATTAGCTGGATTTAAAATGAAATGTTTTTTCCATATACGTATACTTAAGGTCTGTATTTATTGTGAATGCAAAGATTTAAGCTCCCAAAACTCGAAGCCCCCCCACTGTTTTACTAAACACATAGCAAACCTTATGTGCATGGTCAGATCCACAAAAGTGCTTAGATTTGGTTACATTTAATGCAATTCTTATGAGGCAAAATACTTGTATGGACTGGTCCTGGAGGACGTGGGCACGTCCTCTGACACTGCTGGGTGTGAAAATCTGCACACAGCCCATGCACAGGGACGGCTCAGACATTCCTGGCTGGAGACCTTAGAAAGGTGAGCAATGACTGGATTCCTGCAAAACAACTTAGAAGGAAAAATGCTTGGTTTAGAAATCCCATCAGCTGAAATAGAAAAGTATTTATTTTACCTTACAGACAGAAGATTTAGTTTATTGAAAAGCACAAAAATAAAGTTCAGATGGATAAGAAAGTCTTCTTTTTTCCATGATCTGATGAAGAACTTGTCTTTCTCACACATCAGCGCAAAAGTCTATATACCCCAAAGTGACTGATTACAACTTAAATTGTGACTATGTGTCTGTAAGAGAGAACATAATGAGGCTGCACCTCTGGTCTGTGTCCACAGACTGCACTCTACCCCAGGGATCCAGCATTGTAGGATGTTGTTTCTTGTCATGAAGAGGAAATTTTAGGGTTTTTTCTCCTACTTTTTCTCAGCTTGATGTTAAAGTTTTTTCAGCTGTAATGAAATTATTTTTACTTATGACCTCAAAATATTTATGAGTGAGGAGGTTCTTTTAAAGGCATTCAGTTTAAAGGTATTTAGGGTTCTTAAAATTCTGCATTTCTAGTTTGTTTGTTTGTCTACTAATAGTAAGTAAAACTGAGAATATTTATTGTGAGAGTCAGAATTATTACCTGAAAAGAAGACGTATACTGCTTCTCCAAATTCTTCTTGCAAAATTCTCAGATTTGACTTGCTGGAACATAGGGGTGATGTTTTTTGGTTTTTTTTCAAAAGTCTAGAATGATGTTGTTGTTGGCATTTTCCAAATGATGTAATTTCATATTGTGCAATTTATTGAAAAGTTATGTGTTTTTGTACATGTGTACATTTGTGTGAAAGGGTAATGTAGTATCAAATTCTTATATTCAGTGTGGGCAAGATTTGTGTAGCCATTTATTTCTGCGCTTAAAGTTACAAAGAAAGAGAGAAATCCAGAAGCCTTAGCTTTTATTGAACAATGAATGTGAATTGTGACCATCAACAGATATTCAGATTTATGTATGAAAGACCTATGAGATTTTTTTAAAGCATATATTAAACAAAGTATCTTAGAGACCAATGAGCAGCAGAACAAGTAAGGTTTGATGTCAAGCAAAACACTTGTAACTTGATGTGAAAAATGAAGGAAGGAGCGAGCTGGGGCCACTTCTGGGCAGCATGTGGGTGCTCTGAGCATGGCCAGGGACAGGTTCTTCACAGCCTGTAGGTTCTCACCCTTTTTCACTTTGAATAACCCTGAGCAGCCTCTGAGACTGAGCAACTAAGGAGGGGACTGAAGGTTGGGCTCTCATCTGCAGGACAGTGGTGATGGAACTGAGTATCGGCATCAACATTTGAGCTGAGCGCTCACACGAAGACCATTGGTGCCCAGGGCAGGGGCATTGCTTGGAGAGTTGGAGAAACCCACTTTAGGCTGGGGTTGGTACTATCAGTTAGGCATGACTTAAATGTAATTTCCTTTTAAAACTTATTGCAGGCACATAAGCTGTTTGGGATAAAAAAGCCTTAATAGCTTAAAATCATAAAACATAATACATATTACTGTATTAATATTATTATTATTTGCTCTAGGGAAAAGCCTTTGATTTGCTAAATTTCACTCTAGAGTCAAAATTTACAGCTGAATCATAACCCCTCAAAGATGGGTTTGTTGGTGGAAACTCTGAGACAAGTTTAACTATATTAGTTACTAATGAGGGATGACCAGAGTAAAAGATCTGGCCTCTGTTCAAGTCAATTTTGAAGGGGTTTTTACAGCATTAAATGGGGTTACACTGTATGGAAGCCAGAAGTAATTTTTTTACTCAGCAAACTTTATAGTCTTCTAATGAAGAATCATTGTGTAATGTCCTGGAAAAGTTCCCTCAATCTTCCTAACCAGGGCTTTGAACAAAATAAAATTAGTCCCTGTAGAATCCATCTCAGTTTCATACAAGAATCACCTGACATTTTTGTGACAGAACGCACTTAGTTAATACATCCAGCTTTGTGTGGTTAAAATGGGGTTAAAATATTTGGAAGTGGAGTTTTACTAAGATGTAGTTCCTTAGCAGGGCTATTTCCAAAGGAGATGGTAGACCAATTTTTAGGAATCCTTGGCTGAAGTTTTGAAAACCCCAAAATATATGCTTATATTAAGGCTTTTTTTTTTTTTTTTTTTTTGTAAATTGTACCAACCAGCTACCAATCTTGAGTACAGATTATGTTCTATCATTGGGGCTCTTTTATTATACCATTTTAAAATATAGATTGGTAATGAAGTAATGAGCATGGAAAAGGCTGAGCAACACATACAAAGGCAATTTTAATTTTAATCAGTCTCAGGTAAAACCGTAAAGGGTCAATATCTCACGTAGAAGCTTGAAGTTTTGTGTCACAAGCACAGAGCACAAATGAAGCCTTGAAAGAATAAGGATTCCGGGTCAGCAAAGAGGGTGCTTTAGGAAGCGTTTAGCATAAGAGAGAAAACTTGTCAATATGTGAAGACCAACTAATCAGTAAATGCTTTACAAGAGATTAGTGGCATTGGGATCAACTAAACTCAAGCAGTTGCAGCAATGCACAGCATGCTTCACAGAAGCACTTATGCAATCCTTCCACCTGCGGTTTGAGGAGCAGAGATTATTTTGGATGTATGTGTGACTGTATATATTATTTTCTCTTGGATTCACCGGTTATGCATAATGTTCTGAATATGCAGTACATGCTGGGCAATATAAGTGTCGTATTGTTGCTTTATTGGAGGCAATTTTGGTGGAGAAGGCAGTGATTTGTCAGACCGAAACACTGGGCGGCTCCCGGTCCTTGAGCTTGCAAGGAATTTTGAAAAATTTTGCTGTAGATTTGAATTTTCAGCCAAATACCAGGAGAAATAGCATTTCCTGCAAATGAAAAACCCTGCTTTTAGACCACATCCAACTAGTAAGGCCCTGAATAATTTTTAGTAGTTATGCCATTGTGCCTCCATAATAATTAAGATGAATATTTGCTGCTTCATATCACATACATGCTGACCCACCCCTTACCTTTCAAGCAAAGTCACAAGGCTGATGTACTGTGAGACTCTTATTACTGAAATTGCTCTGATTACCCACAATATCTAAATTTTATTACTGAAAATGATGGCTTTCAAGTATCCTTGGGATTTAGATTTCCATAGCTCAGAAATGCATCCTCCTTGCCAGCGCTGAATGTCATAAGTAAATAGCAGAAGAAGTTCTAACTTCCAAACAGTCCAGAAGCCAAACAAAATATTACGGGCAAAAAAAAAAAACCCAAATCCAAACATAATTATATAGCTGGAGTTCAGGTTGTTAGGACTTGGAATGAAACTGCTTGCCCAATCCTATCAGGGGTTCTTTACAGTTCCAAACCCATGTATGCCTCCCATTTACTATTTCTATTCTATACCAGCCTGCTATTTTCTGCTCAGCTGGTAAGCAAAAGTTACTTTAAAATTTTTTCTTTGGTCTGTACTTATCGTTAACGGTCAGACAACAATAACAGTCGGAAGAGTATGCTAGTCCATCTGCCATTCAGGCAATCCCTCCAGGAGAGGCTTTCTTTATCTAGGTGGATATTTCAGTCTGTTTCACAGACCTACCCGGAAAGACTTTTTCTCAGTCAGCCACAAAAATAACAAAGACAGCAATTAAAATATCCTAATGTTTCTAGAAAATGTTTACATTTCACACAGTCATGATTAAGGTGGCTTATAAAGAAATGTATATATGTATAGAAAAAAATATTATTGATTTTCATTTGAGCTCATTAAAAAGAGTATAGTGGGAAGGAGGTTATAATTTGATTTTAATTTGAGTTAATCCTCTGATACTGTTGGTATGCATTTAGGTTAAGATTATAAGAATATTTTAGATGGAGAAAAGGACAATAGGATTCCAGCTCTTAGAACTATTCTAACCAATTAAAGAAATGGTTTCTTTAAAGGGGAGTCCCTAGACTTTGTATTTCCTGGAGCAACAATGTCCCTATTGACTGTAGCTCTGCAAATGGTACAAAGTTGGCAGCAACAGTTTCTTCCTTCAAGGACATATTTTTTTTGAGTAGGAATAGAAACTGCTATTCCACCCATTCCCTGGGTCCCCAGGATTCACTGCATCTGCATGTCTGTGGCTTGGTCATGAAGGATCAGTGGCCAGGTGGACAATGGGGTCAATAAATGCTTTTCTGGGGGTAATTTGGGGAAGAGAAATAGCCCGTGGGTTACTAGAAGAAAACAGTGTGTTAAGCCAATGACCAGCATGTAAAGTGGGGAGAATTGATGTTCATCAGTGTGGGCACCTCTTTGAGGAGGAGGAGCAGCTCTGGCAGCTGACGGTGCCATAATCAGGGCTGGATGCATTTGCTGTGTATGTCTGCATCGCACTATGCATGAGGCACTGAAAAAGGGAGGAGGCTTTAGAGCTGCCATTGTAACCCAATTATCTGTTGTGTTTTGCTTTCTCACTAGAAATAGCAGTCTATCTCTCCTGTCAAGCTGTAGTGTGTTAAATCAGAAACCATTAATGCGCTGTAATCCAACAAATTATTTCTTGTGTAACCCTTGTTTTTGATGACAAATACAAGAGGACTCATCATGAGTTATGTGAAATGGTGTTGTAGGTATTAATTTAGCATAATTCTAGATTACAGAGACTAGTGCCACTGAAAAACACTTTCTCTGACTAAAGTATTATTACGAATCAAGAACAGGTAGTGATATCAAAAAAACAAACTAAATGCAAATATTACATATTTGGAAATTTATGTAAAGGCTTTTCCCATGTCAGAGAAACAAAATCAATAAATAAAATCCCACAAAGCAGTATATATAAATATTTATAAATTAGCTCTTTGTTCTATACAGTTAATGATTATCAGAGGTTTTTTCTGATTAGAGAAAAAATGATGGTCCTATCTAAATGCAGAACAGCTACTGCTGAAAAAGCAATAGCACAGAAGTTCTTTTGCTCACATTTTGCAAGCTTATTTTTCAATCCTCTCCTGTGCCACAAGGTCTTTTCCTTTTGTTCCCTCATGAGTGCCTCTCTGTAAAAGACTTTCTCCTGTTTTGTACACCATGTCCTTGCTATGGAGTCTCCATGAGGTGTATACACAAGCCAAAAGAAAAACTCCCAGAAACTGAAGCCTGGCTTTGCTCAGCTTTTACCATTGGGATGCTTCTTTCATGAAGAAGGTTCTGGTTTTCATGATATTGGATTCCATCAATGTACTGGCTTATTTTTTTCTATTAGCCTGAAAGAGAATGTGAAGGACGTCATTCATTACAGCCATCTGGAATTAATAGCAGTAACTGGTGCCTTTAAGGAGATCAATATTGGGTAGAAAGGGTGGTGTAGAAAGACCTATTACTAAAGTTGCCTTGACGTGTCTCATAATAAAATCCTGTTTTCAAATGCTAATATGTTCATCATACTTCAACTGTTTGGACTGAACTTTTTTTTACTCACTGTCTGCCTCTGGTTAAATCCTTTAGACATATTTAAACAAAAATCATTTAGCTAAAGAAATCTTCTCTCAACTGGCTGAACTTGAACTCTTTCCAACTAACAAAAACAAATCATCTTCCTCCACTTCTGAACTGAAGATTGCTGTAGTAATATACTTTTTCCTGGAAATGCTCAGCAAGTTTCTTCCTTGGTAAAAGGAAACAACACAGGTGATGGTAATAGGGAGGGGTGATTTTACACCATTAGAATTTTGACCTATGATGTGGATCCACAGGTCTTTGTGAGAAGTTAAAGACTGGTACAATCAGTCCTATAGAACTGCAGGGAATAGAATGCTTGATTATTTTTGTTTTATTTTGTTTTCAAAGTGAAGTAATAGGCATTGATCTACAGATATGATTGTATTCTGCCTGGCCACAAGGAAAAACTGTTTGATTTCAGTCTGACATGGACTGATGTAAAACTTTGATGTATTTGCTAGAGATATTTCTAAGAGAAATACATATTAAAAAATAGTTAAATTTTTATTTTTGTATTAATTGATCTCTGCAACCTGATTAGTGAAGATATGAGACCAGTAAATGTGGCTTTGTTCTATTTTACCTTGCACCTCTAATAAAAATTTAAAAATCTCTCTGACATTACTGTGCTAGAAGAAATGAAAGCAAGAATCTTCCATACTATTAAAATGGGTCTTCTTTCATGTGCATCTTCTACAAACATTCACAGCTTCTGTGATGGTGGTACCACTTAAACCTATCTTGAAACCTCATTAACCTCTTTCTTGATGCTTGTGAAATGAGATTTGTTAGATACTCCGCTCTTTAAATATTTCTCTTCTGTAAAGCTAAAAGCAAAACAAAATAAAAGCAGAATATAAAGACCTGGAAAACATCTCATCAGCAATGTGCTATTTGTTTTTCAGTAGAGTAAGCGTAGACTATAGACCTCCCGATTTGTTGCTAACTTAAGATCCACTGATATATCCTCTGTACCAATTCTTTGTCTCTTTTCTTTCAGATAAATGTAATTTTATAGACATTCTATTCAAATGTACCTTTAAAAGATAAACATGAAAAGGGGTTATAAGATATAAGAAAACCCTACAGGATTTAACTCTAATAACCCAATCCACTGATAATGGATAATGTTCTCACAATCTGAGTAGGTGGTTGCTCTCTGAAATGAGCCATTCCCAGTACTTGTTTCATTCCTCAGCCTCCTTGCCCTTCTCACTGTATGTTTAGAGCCCTACACCAAAGACTCCATGAGTGCTACACTTCCTTTTTCCCCCCTATACTATGGCTCTCCCATGAAAGAAAAATAAAAAAAGGTGGAATTATTCTGAGTAAGAGGATTTATGATGCTCGATAGAATTCTAGCCTCTGTATAACAAAAAAACCCCGAACCAAACAAAACCCCAAAAACAACCCCAAAACCCCAGAACAAACAAACAAATCCAACAAACAAACAAACAAAATTCCCTTTTTATGGTATCATCTGAACAACATCAGATATTCTTGGAGATGCATAGCCAGCAGTGGTTTCACCTCAGGTATGGATTTTACCACCAGACACTATCAAGTACCATGATCAGCTGAAAAGCCCTATTCCTAGAATGATCTGACAACAGTTAAATTTCAAATTGGACTTTTCCTTTAAGTATGTCAGTCTATTTTGTTCAAATCTTTTGAAATGTGAAGCTCCACAATGGACTCTTTCCATGAGCATTTTTCCTGGCTTAGTGATTAGGCAGGTCTCTTGATATCCTTGGGAGAACAGGACTTTATTAAATGCCTCTAAAGAGGAATGGTAAATGTGCAGCTGCTAGATTTATGGAGCTGCTGGAAAAGGAATACTAATTTTTCCTGGTGTTAATATATTTGTGTGATATCCTTCTGAAACATGGTTGAAGCGTGTAGCCTGTACCTCATGCTCTACTAGAAGAGCTCATGATGAATGTACAGTCAAATACCCTTAATATTTTGCAGATGCTGTGAACACCAATTATAGAACACTGACTGCAGTGAAGGGGTTAATGATTAATTAAGTATGATGATATGAATTAAGTATCAGCAGGGTCTAGGGTAATTGATGTCAGGTGAATGGGAAACTCCCCAGGATAATGTCAGTGCCAGAGGGAGTGGTGATTAGTGGGGATAAATGCTGGTGTGATCTGCATCTGATGAAGGCAGAGCTGAAATGTTTGTGGGACTGGGCCCAGCTGAGAATAATAAAGGCTTTTCTGTTCCCAACTGAGAATAAAGGAGATTTTGAATCAAAATATGTAAATACAGGTAGAACCCTTTCCATCTTTAGAAAGTGCAACAAGACATATGCTTTTAATACATATCTGGACAAAGCCTTAGAAAGCAATTCTAAAAGTTCATTGTGAACCATGTAATCCCTGATTTTAAGTAGTTTCAAGAAAGGAAGAAAATTGAGGTCTATTATTTTTCTCTGTTCATTACAAAGAACAATGCAGAACAGTCTTCGAAGTTACAGAGGAAGACTTCGCTGTGCTGCCACTTATTTCCTTTGCAAACTAAATTCCATATATTCTGGTAGAACTTTGAAAATCTTCTTGAAGATCCCAGACGGAAAACACTGGTGTTGTTTTTATTTAGTTTTAGATACCTATAACTTCCTATTGTTGTAAAGCCATTTGTAAGAAGGGCTTCTTCAGACAACTCTAGATAATTTTGATTCATTTGCAGAAAAAAAGAAAGACTGTTGTGTGCATTGTAAAATGCAATACAGGATTTGTAGTACATAATCACTTAAGGTTGTCCCACAATGTATGTACTTTACTGAGATAAATTAAGGTTGTGCAAGAAAGCTCAATTACTCCATTACCTTACTTAGATGTGCTTGAAAATGTTCTTTATTGAGTAACCTCATACATTAATCTACACAGACAATTGCGTATCTTGTGCAATTATTTTACTTTAATATCTCTTTCCTTCCACACTACCTACAAGGGCCATGACAATGGCATTTATTTATTTACTGTAGGCAAATCCTCTGAACTCTTCGTGTGAATCTGGGCTGTCACTTTAGGTGGCATGACAAACAGGAAAAACAGGCAGAAATTAAGAATTCCCTGGGGTACCAATAAGGGTTTCCTGTGCAGAAATCTGCAGAAGTCTGACCAGGTTTTTGGACAATAAAACCTAAACACAGGTCAAAAGAAGGAAAATTGATTTTTGCTCTGTGGTTTTACAATCATAATTTTAGTATGATAGTTGAGGGGCTAGACAGCTCATTATTTACAGTACACTGACAACGTGTGGAGTATCTACTTCTGCATTATATAGGATGGTATCTTTAAATGTAAAGGTAATGGGAAACAATGGAGAATCTGTCATGTTGCTACTTCAGCAGCAATTGTTCTAAAAGTACAGCTTTACTGCTATATATTGGAATGGATTCTTGTTGATTACTACACAACTGGATAGTGAGATATGTATAAAATGTGTAATTAATAATGGCTAATTATTTCCAATCTTAGATATTTATATTTCTTAATTTTATAGATGAAATGAATTAGTTTAAATTAATGAGGAGATTCATCTTTGGCGTGAGCAAAACTTACTTTTTGTGAAAGGTCTTATAATATGGGAAATGTTTGCTTCACTTTACAAGTGATTATATCCCTGACTCTCAAAAAATATAAATTTTGTCCAATGATGGATTTTTACAGTTTACATAACTTTGAGTTAGAAATAATATATTTTAGTATATTATATATAGTATTATAAATGAAGAAATTCTGCATTCATTAGAGGTGTAGGTATTTTGCAGCCATGCCCAAATTTGTCACTGAATTAATTTCTTACCTTACTGTTAAAGCTCTTAAAGAGCTTTGTGCAACAGAGTGACATTCTCCATTCCTTTACAAAAGCAAAACTTGAGGAAGAAATTGCTCAGGGAATCCAATTCTTTCATGTGTTTTATTCAACAGATCTTTCATGGAGGTCAGCTGGAACTCCCGTTGACCTCTTTGCAGCTCCATTTATGCCAGCACGAAGCAGTTGATGCACTGGAGAGCTAGAGAACCCGGTCAGTAATTTCAAGCCAGGTCTTGCACTTCTAAATCCCACGTGTTAAAACAAGGAGAAATATTTGTTTTTCTGACTCTTTCCACCTGTCTGTGAGCACAGAACCATTATGAACTCATCTTTCTGGATTCTGTGACTGCGCTGAGAGTGAGGTCACTTGGCCAGCAAGGCAGGGCTCCACAGCTGCACCACGAGCTCACCTCCCCAGAAGCGCTCCCTGCACTGCTGTGCGCAGCAGCTCTTGCTGAGCAATGCACACAGCCTCACTGCTGGTAGGCTCCGTGTAGTTCACCCTTTCAGTGAGCTCATTGCAGCTGTCATTATCTAATTTCCCTAGAAATTAAGGGGAGAAATTTCTCCTTTTCTGAAACTGTACGCCTGATTTTAGAGATGGTCCCTTGATGTTGGCCGTAAACTGCAGGAAATGTGGGACAGTCCTTGGAAGAGAACAAATGATGACTGAATGTGCAGCCATGCAGCTAACGCGCCGAGTGGGCATTCCAGCAGCCTGGATAACAATTATTTATGTTGTGGCTATGTCTAAAGTGACCTGGGCTCTTTCCAAATACTAGAGAAAAACAATCCTTGCACCCAAGAACTCAAGCATAAGAAAACAGACAGATACACAGAGAAGGCTGTTTGAGGACAGAGCAAAGAAAACAGGTATTAAAGCTGAAGACAGAAATACCTAAGTTTCTTAAGTTTTTTGCTTTGTTTAATGTCATTACATGCAGCCATGTTAATATTAGTACGATTACTGCTAAAATCCTGTCTCTTTTACAAGTATCTTCACTGTTTACCTTCTCTCCACAGCTAAGATCCCTTATAGTCTCCCTTTAACCAGGTCAAAATTTTTTTGGTAAAAATATGAAAAGATAAGTCATATATTCCTGAGCTATAAAGAGATAACAGTCTGCAGTTTTAGGGGCTTGGGTAACTTACAGCCACACATAATTTGACAGTGAATAAATCTTGTGCAGCAGAAGTATACCCCATGTTCTCAATCCTGATGACTGGAGACAGTCTTTAAAATAAAATGATAAACTGAAAATGTTATCACAGCATGAGGTTGTGAAAAGTTTGAAACTGTGTTTGTTTTGCCTGGTGCCCTAGGGACTACAAAACAATAGAGCCTTCAAGTGTTCAGCAGAGTCAAAATACAGAAATTAAGATACCCTTTGTGATAGGGGAGTGAGAAACATAATGAATTGGAATGCCTGGTGAGTTATTGTAAGAAATTTTACTGATGCCATTTCTAAACCCTTAGAAAGCAGCCCCATGGATGGTTTTGGTCAGGGCTGGATTCTCTAGATAAATCCTTGGATTAAATCCTTGATGTTTTTTAGCTCTGGGTAGCAGCGTAAAGGTGCCTTAAAAACAATCAGGGAGTGTTTTGCACAGACATACAGTTGTACCTTTATAGTCAGGTGTTTCTAGATCAGATTCACTGCTGCAGCCAACAAGGAAGGCAGTGCAGTGACAGCCCTGGGTCGTGCAGGGATGCTCACGGACACTGTGTGTGCTCAGGGGGCAAAGGCAGTCAACACATCGAGAGGGGAGCTGATTCTGAAAGCCTGCTTTGGTCTTGCCTCTTGGATATAGGTGTCTAACCTGCAGTCTGGAAGGGATCTCCATCTTTTCAGTTTCTTGGTTTCCAGTGCTTCTCTGGGGACAGCTGACTTTTTAAAATAAGTGGAGATATAGCCAAACCTGTTCTTCCAAACGCAGCCCTAAGGACCTTTTCAGATATTTCCTTAGGTGCCAAAGTTGTTTCAGACAGCAAGGAGCTCCAACTGTTACAAAAGAGTTGCTTAAGGGTTTTGAGAGTCATAAATTTTTTAAATTTCCTAAATTCTGACAATCTCAATCTAGGGCTCTGGATCTCTGTCTGGACTATGGCTACGGAATAACTTTGTGTTAGAATAACTCCTGCATCAGGTGGCTTGCATTCCTCTTTGTGGTTTAACGACTAAAATTCCTCTTGTAAACAAGACTCCTGATGAGTAGAAGAAAACACAGACTTGTAAGTTGAACAGAGTTGTAAGGCAGAAGCAGGCCAAGAGCAAAGTTTAGAGGAGATGAAGGGAGCTGGTGATATTGGACAGAATGGGCTGTGCTTGTGAAGAAAGCCGAAAGTTGTACTTTGGGACCTGTGTGTTGTAGTTTTCAGGGAAAAACAGAGAAGATTGAAGGCTAAGACTGAAATCCACACATTTGGGTTGTAATTTTTATTTTCTCAGCCATTTCTGAGACAGAGATAACACCCACACAGTTCCTGAAAATAATTTGCATGGCACAGAATAAGACTTAGGCAAAAGAATGAGAAAATAAAATAGGAAAACAGAATGGCATGACTTCATAGAGGAGAGTATATGCTCTGGCTCATTTGGATTTGTCCCCCATAATGACTCGTCTTAGGGCTTGTTTCTCAATTCCTGCAACTCCTGCCTAAACAAGATGCCTAAATCAATCTGTTGAAGCTTTGCAGAGAAGCATTAAACAATGTCACTTTAATTAAAATCTGTTTCCAGATTTCAGGCATGAGTCTCAACACTTTATATGTTCTCCAAGCAAACAGGATATTGTCCCAGAACTTGCAACCCAGTCTGGGTAATGTCATGAGAAAAAAGAATATATTCTGAACTTGTCATTCATCTTTCTGAAAGTGTTGGCCACATCCGAGCACTGATATATATTATTGCAAATCTTCTGGGTGAGGCTTTGAAAGGTATTTGCAAGCAAACTCCTGACAGTTTTCAGGTAAAGGCCTTCTTCGAGCTCTCTGAAAGTATTTCTCCAGGTGTAAAGCCTCTAAACAGACCAGGACATCTGTCTGAAGAAATGTGTGCCACTGTGGTGGTCTGAGGTGTTGAGCAGGTGGAAGAGGAACCTCTGAGCTACGATGGTGCAAGAACAAGATCTTAGCTGCATCTCACATTGGATGGAGGTTTCAAATGAGACTGTAAATTTCATCTGGGCATCCCTTCTTACCTGAAATGAGGATAATGTTTGAAGAATGAGAAGTGGTCACAGTAAGACCAGAAAATGTTTGCTTGCACCCAAGGATCCTTTGTAAAATAACAGAGTGCTTATATTTCTTTGTGAACTCCAAAGAAAAATCAGCAATGACTGAAATGCAAAAGAGCTACAATTTTTTCTACAGGACCAAAATGTCATGCATTTACAGCAACCACATATTAGCTCATTTCCTATTTGAGAAAATTGACAGTAAAGGAAATGTTCTTTCATGACTGCTGATTAATAATGGGAAGATTTGTGCTTCTTAATTTAATTTTAGCATAATTTAAGGACTGAGGTACTATGTACTGGACTTTCAATATGTCAAGATGGTTATGTAAAAATATTTGCTGATATAAATAATTTTTATATTATTTGATACAACATGTTGAAATGGTGATTTCAAGAGAAGCACCTTGGTTTCTCAAGGTGCAAAGAAAATGAAAATCAGTATTTGCCAAGAGCTAAGTACATAATTATTTGCCTATACTGCAAATGAATGTATGCAAGTATATGCAGCATCTCATATACTATTTGATTGTTAATATATAAGTTTGCATTTACCTTTTTTTTATTGTCTAGGAAAATAGCATTAGAATTTTAGAAAAGATTATTGTTTTCAGCCTGGCATATTTAGTAATTCTAAGGAAAAAGCTATACTCATAAGTTATATTGATTGAAGTTGGAAATATCTTAAAATGTCTTTCAGCTGTAAGAAATGGCTTTGGACATTAAGTGAATACCAATCAATTGAAACTCTCTAAGATTGTTAATAACTAAAATATTAAGGATGATTCAACAACTGCCAGCCACATATCTATGATGGTTCTTAGAAAAAGTTGTTATTGTATAGTTACAACAATAGGCTATAATTTTAAATAAAGTCTTATTCCATAATGTATTCAATAAGAAAAATTTTCTATCAAAATTATTTTTTTTCACAATAATGTGACTGAGCTAAATACACTTTATAGCAAAACAGGAAAAAAAGAGAAGGAATGTTATTCAGTGTTATATATTAATTCTTATTTAGCTGCTTTCTCACTCTGATTTCAGTACATAGAAATGCCTTAAGATTTTCCTCTAAAAAAAAAAGTGACCTTATAAAAAATATTAAGTAATGCTGAAAGCTGAATGTTATTGTATGAGGAATACTCCGTATCAAAGTTTTCATTCTATTAGTTGTGAGTGCTTCAGGATCTTGAATTAGAAAATGGTGAAATATTCTAATGTTGATCTTGCTTCTCTCAGTTTCTTAATGTGTAGGAGGTATTATATCCATTCTTACCTCAAATGAATAGTGAAAATGTCATTTTACACAAGTTGGACTTTTTGCAGTAACATCCTAAATGCTATTCTGAGGTGGCTGAGGTTTAAACTAAAATTAATCACAGTTTTGTTTGTTAAGGGTTTTATAAATTTTATATAAATATAAATTTAAAGACTTAGAAAGAATTTAGAACATAATTGAGTACATTGTACTGCTATTAAGTACCACTTAATATAATAAAGAGTTTATACTAGTTGAAGTATTTTTGTTCTTTTTTTTCCCCCCACTTGGCTTGATGGGCTGATACAGCTGTTACAGCTGCATAAAACAGTCTTAAGCAGCATCCAGTGTTGCAAGGTATTCGCAGTGATTTAAGGGTTTCTCAATAACATGAACATTATTTAAACACAAAGGCAAATTCAAAGCTAGCTATGATTCCACTGGCATGAACGTACTTTGGAATTTAACAAGTATAAATCAATTATGCTTGCTTTTAATTGAAAAGAATGTATTCTATATGTTAAGAAGGTGTTTCTCTTAAAAACGGTGGGGTATTGTAATCTTATAAAAAAATTGAGAAGCTTTCTTTGTATTTCTTTGCATATGTTGCTGAATGGACATTCCTATTAAAAATTGAAGAGTTGTTGGGCCAGACATTGACAGGACAGCAGAAAATAAACTGCATAAATCTGGTCTTTATCTAGAACAATGTTTAGAAGAGGGGCCATTTGATGTAATGAAAGAATGTTTGTCAAAAAATTTTACTTCCATTTGGAAAATATTATAATGAAGAGATGGGCTATATCCTACTTACCTGGATAAGTCTTTCATAGATTTTATAGCTAACGTAATTTCCTAATGTACCATTGGGTTCCTTTTTTGTTTCAACCAAGCTTCATCATTTTGGAGATGGTTCCATTATTTGCCTCATTTTCAGACCTCACATGGAGTAATTTCACAAGCTGCATCTGTGGATATTTGCCACTGGTGTTTACCTAGAGTGATGTTGTTTTGTGAGTGCTGATTTCACACATAAAAGGAGGAAAAGGCAAAGTCAAGGAAAGCTTTCTATTTTCCAAAGTGGCCACAGAGATGTAGCTATGAAACTGAAGGCACCGCCTTAACCTCAGAGAGATGGATATTCAAAGGGTTTTGTTTTGTTTGATTTACTATATATAGGTCCCAGGTATTGTTGCCAGATGGTTTTAGAAATAAATTGAACTTCATAAATATAGGGGTGAGGTTTATAGAGGCTCCTTAGAGTAAGTGAGCACTGATGGCATAGAACAAATTCAGTTGGAAGTGTACATTCTAGTCTAAGTGTTGGACTAATCAAAAGACAGAAGGGGAAAAAGGACACTTCAAGTATCTATCCTAAGGACTTGTCTGATCCTGGCATGAGAGCACAGAGCAAACAGCTTTTACCTGGGGTAAGCTGACCTACTGTAGGAACTGGAGCAGGGGACAAGCCCAGCCCTGGCCAGGTGTGTGTTTGCAGGTGGCCTGGGCCATGCACAGCTCTGGTACAGCCATGAGGAGGGCAGGTCCCAGGTCAGCACTTGCACTCTGTTCTCCCCAACAAGAGCACACCAGCTCCCTTGGTGTGACTCCCTTTTCTCTTTCCTGGGGTTTCTGGTGGCTGTGTCACTGTGGGGGTGCTGGCTCTGGCCCTCTCCAGCCCTCCTAGATGTTCTGGGAGCCCCAGTGGAATGGGGACCCCGCACAGAGCTGCCTGAAAGCAGAGGGCACCATACCTTTCTTATAACACATTAATTATGCTGAGAGCCATACCTGTGCAGAAACCATTCTGCTGGGAAATCAGCATGCGATTGAAGGAAGTCCAGAAACAGACTGATTTATAATCCAGATGGTAAAAGGGTAGATTTCTGCCAAAGGGGCTGGGGTTTTCTGCACAAACTTGGAACATGCCAGTGACACAAAAGTGAGGGCTTTGTGTCCTTTTTACAGAATGACTGATTTTTCTCCCCCCTTGGAGGTGAGCAAGAAGGAGTAATGAGTGGGAAATGCTTTTGATAGCTAAACAGTTTTCCCTGGAAAAAAAGAGGGGTTTTTTCTGGTTTTGGTAGTTTTGTTTCTATCTGTCCACAAAAAGGCCATAAGACCTGTGTATGATTAAAGGGTAAGTAATTCTTACCTCTGTAGTTAAAGTACCACCAATAAGTCATCCAACATATATTATATCTCTATCAACACTGCCTGTGTTGTTAAGACTTTCCAACTGCATGAAAGACAAAAGAACTCTAAATAGCAGAATATTACAGAGTATGCTTTTGGTTATGAAAACCTCCACTAGTAGGATATCTGTCTAGTTGTCTCTAAGTGGCTGAACTGTACAATACATTTTACTGTGGTACTTATGGATATTAAAAGCTCCATTTTAAGATAATATTTTTCTTAACTGGTTTTGATTCTGAAAGACTTAGATTGCATAAAGAGATATTTTGAAAGTGCCTAGGCAAAATAAATGCTTAATTTTACTTGGTTACCCAAACTAATGTTATATATTTTGAGTATTGTTAAATATTTATATAAATATGAAATGACAAAAAACCCCATAAATCAGAATATTCAATTCACTGAAGTTTTGAAACCTAGGGGTATTATTTTTCTGGGCTGTTTTCCAGCCTTTGGAACAGGATAGTGCATCTGTGTGCACAGCTGCCCATGTCACATGCTGGCTTCCATTCTTGTGTGTTCTTCGTACCAATATAATGGGGTTCATTTGATAATAATTTACAATTTTTTTTCATTGAGATGAATTACCACAATACATTATTATTTTATGGCTTTCACTTCACCCATTGTTTCAAACTTCAGTAAGTTATATATAGAAAGGTTTTCTGTGAGTGTTTATAAAACAAACGAAATGAAAGGAATTAAAATGTAGAAGACAAGGGGACCAAGGAGATAGTATCAAAACCAATTTACTTTAAAGCTTTAGATTTCGGTGGCTTTTGGAGTACTAAGGGGAATTTTAAGGTCCTGTGGTGTAACAGATATCCCACTAGGTAAAAACACCATTCCGAATATTTACTGCTCTCACCCTTGATATTGAAGCAGCATAATGAGTGAATGGGACAGTGCTTTTGGGGATTTGACAATTTAAAGAGGTAGTTAGGTTATTAATTAAGAAATTTAAGAAAGAGCTTAGATTTTTCACAGGGAACTGTCTATCAATAAGGGGAAATAAAGAAGGAGTGTGTGCTTTAATGAGGAATTGTAGGGAAATAGGTGTTTGCAGCAAGGCTTGAGGGTACTGGGCTTTGTAACCAGTTCTGATAAGATTTTTGTCATTACCTTACATACACATCATGCTATGGGAGCTCTTTCTGTCTTACCTGGAACTTCCAGGGCTCTTCTACCCACTCTGGAAGAAGTTACACAGATGTACCTCACAACTGAGAGTGCTTTTGGAAGCCAAATATAACTGCAGTTCCCAGCTGGATGGGATTTAGGAGGAAAGGGTGAAGAGCCATGGGGTATGGAATGCCCTGGAGGTAAGCAGGTGTTTACAGATGTTTACAGGTGTTTAACAGATATGCTAGATGAAAGAGGTTTCAAAAGTAAACCTTCACCCCTGATTAATTGTATCCTCATGTACAGATATTAAATTCTTCAAATATTTTCCTGTGCCATTCTTATTGATGGCATTGTCAGAAACTTTGTTAAGTGATCGAAATATTTTGTGCCAGGACTCTGGTAGGATCTGTAGTAAAGTCTCTGTTTTACTATAGCAAAGAGTATCTCTTTTTATGTCATACAGATAAAGTATGACATGAATAATGAAGTGTGAGGACTTGAAGCTTTCTCCGCTCATTGTTCGCGTGTGTGCACAGAGCAAATATATAGCTGAAAAAATTGTATTAGATAAAATTGAATTTTTAATTTTCTTAGAAAACCTTTCATATCTGTATGATTTTCTTTTTACAAATTTCTGTTCCTCAGGATGGAAGTACCTTCGTGAACCATATATGTTATTCTGTCGGCATTTTTTTGTTTTGTTTCTTTTATATTACATAGAAAATTTTGGACAGAAAACCTCTGTGCAACACCACTCCTCATGTTTCATATTTCCATCAGTACATTTTTACATTAAAATTGTTCAATGGGATTAGATGGTGACAAGAATATTACTGTTGAAGCAAAAAAAAAAAAAAACTCAGACAGCTCCCCTCATGCTTTGAGCCTGCCATTTCAATAGTTAATCATTTACTCAAGACTCTACAAATGGAGATTTCAGACATTTGAGAAAAGTATTTTCATAATACACATAAACACACAAACTATTGATTGTCCAAGAAATTACGGCAAAACAAAGTGAGCTAATTTTATGAAATCTTAAGGTTGATGAACTTGGAAAAGGCTGAAAGAGCAGATTAGTTAGTTGACTGAAAATTAAGGTCGCAACTGAAAATGAAGCATTCAGCCACCTGGAGAAGCATTTAATGGAAAAGAAATTGCTGAACAGTTGTCTATATTTTGATTTCTGGCATATAATTTGTCAAATGTATAACACCACAGTAGAAAAATATTTGAAATTATTTTGGACCCTTTTTTTCTGAATGCCATGTGCCACCCAGCCTTGCACAGACTGCTATTGTCAGTCTGCTGCATTTTGCGTCTATGGAGAAATTTAGAGTGGAATTTTTAAGAAGTTTTTGAAAAATTGGTTAATAGAATGGTCTTAGAAATTAAGAAGAATATTTCATAACAGAAATAACATACAAAATTCAATTAACTTTTAAAATGCAGTGGTCTCTTTTGCAAGCAACATAGCAAAACACTGTAAAAAAGGTGGGATTTTGTAGTTTTGAAGCTACATCATTTGTTTCTGTCTTGTTTTTGACTGAATGCAAGAGAGAATATGTTAAAAAGTCATCTTTTTGCAAATTTTCATTCCTCTCCTCTTCCCCCTCCTCATACTTCTCATTTTTTGTTTTTATTTTTTTTTTATTGTTTAGATTTTAAAAGAAAATGAAGATGGAAATCAACAAAGAAAAAGGGAGAAGCCAGAAGGAAAACCAAATAATATTAGGCATTTCAAACAAGACTAATGCAGATTTTCAAAACTCAGTTTATTTGATTTCATGATTTTCCTCCACAAAATTTAAAAGAGAATATTCTGAGAAAGAAAAGCTCTCATGAAAATGTTCAAAGTTTTAAATCAATTCTAGTATTCAGTTATGCTTGTTCTGTGATATGTGGATCTCGAACAAAGTCACCCAACAAATCTAGAAATTGCTATCAGAGGGCAGCTAATAATGCTTTGGTCCAGTTGCAGCCAATGACAGAAATCCCATTCCCTTCAGCCTGGGATTTCTCCCCATAATATCACATTAAAAAAGTGATCAAAGTTTCATCAGTGCATATTCTCTGACTCCATATACGCAGTAGCTCCTCTCCAGGTAGAGGGTCATATTTAGCATATTTTGGTCTCTTTAATGTGAACATAATAGGAGAATCAACAAACCCACAAGATTTCAAGTCACTCTGTAGAAGTTTTCATCTCAGGCAAAAGGTTTTATTTTGGCTCTAATAAAAACAGATAAACAGCTTTTTTATTTAACAAACAGAAAAAAAAAAAAAGCAAAGAAAAAACCCCACTCACTTAAGAAGTTTATTCACATTTTTCTTTCAAAGTTTTCTTTGAAAGTGAAGGGATAATTGTGACTGCAATTCCTAAGAAAGTAGTTGTTCTACTGGTGAGAACCAGCATGCAGCCAGGTTAGAGCTGAGTCCTTTTTGCCTATTGAAGAAGTGATCACAGGGCTGACAGCTGGAGTTTACTCGACTGTACAATAAAGCATCCCTATAGGTACCTTTTGTTGTATTTAAAATGCCAAGTGTAATCTTAATGCACTTTTTTCTTTGCCATCCTTTTTTTCCTGTGTTGAGTATTATATCTTTAACCAAGGAAATGAAAAGAAGATAAATAAACAAAAGAGATCAACGTGCACCCCCAATTATTTAAGACACTCTATGGGGAATGATATTTTTCACTTATTTATGTTTTGTTCCCGTGCTTTTGGGTTAGCCAGTGAAGAAAAAGTCCAGTGATTACTTGAAGTTTTGTGCCATGATGATAGTTTTAATGAGTAGAAATCTGTAAGACAACCATATCTCTTGATCATATTTCATGTCGTCCTTCAAATTCTGTGCATTGGTACTGCTTGAACACAGGTAGAATCTATTTAATAACTGGAAAATAGGCCTTGTAATATTGAAACTCAGGGAAAAACCCCCAAAACAACAACATCTCAAATGCTCTGAATTGACTGGTTAAATAGAGGTATTTTCTACAGTTTTGGAAAGTATAGTACATTTGAATATATTTTGAAAAGCCTTTTTACTATCACTCTAGAGGGCAAGTGTGTTTGCCAGTTTGTATTCCCTATACAGTTTCCAGTCACAGAACTTGCCATAATGACCATTTACTGATCACATTTTGTTAGCAATTTTTCTCCAGAATAGGACAAACTTGTGGCATCTGTCTTGCTATTGAAATGAAACAATCTGTAGACAACCACAGTGTGTTATGATGCCCTAATTTCATGACAAAGAGGGAAGATAGGTATGAATGGAAACATTCCACTGTCTGGAAACTATGTAAACTTCCAGTGTTTTAAAATGTGTGCTGTCACACCAGACTATTGTGAATGACAAATATTTTGCCATCATATTTCAGAGAATGAAAATCATCAATTTTATGAGTTTTAGCTAGGGAAAGTCCCAGACTCTGCACCTGGATCAGGGTGACCCTGGACATCTGTACAGGCTGAGGAACGTGAGCAGCTCCACAGAAAGTGATCTCAGAGTCCTCATTGATGGCAAGTTGAATAAGAGGCAGCAGTGCCCTGGCAGCCAGGAGGGACATCCCTGTGCTGGGGGGCATCAGGCACTGCATCGCCAGCAGGGCAAGGGAGGGGATTGTCCTGCTCTGCTCTGACCTGGGGCGGCCTCTCCTCGAGTGCTGGGGGCAGTTTTGGGCACAAAATACAAGAAGAATATACAACTGTTAGAAAACATCTGATGGCTGGCTGCAAAGATGGTATTAGGAGGAATGCCTGAGGTCGCTTGGGCTGTTCAGCCCAGAGAGGAGACTGAGGGAAGACCTCATTGCAGTCCAGAGCTTCCTCACAAGGGGAAGAGGAGGGACAGACACTGATCTTTTCTCTGTGGTGACCAGAGACAGGATCCAAGGGAACGGCATGAAGCTGAGCCAAGGGAGGTTTCGTTTGGATATTGGGAAAAGGCTCTCCACTCAGAGGGTGGTTGGGCACTGGAATGGACTCTCCAGGGAAGTGGTCATGGCACCAAATCTGCCAGAGTTCAAGAAGACTTTGGACACTGTTTTTAGGCAGAGGCTGTGAATTTTGAAGTTATCCTGTGCAGAGTTGATATTTGGATTTTGTGATCCTTGTGGATCCCCTTTAACTCATGACATTCAATGATTCTATGATTTATTTTCAGGTTTGTTCTGGAACTTTGTTTTAGGTATTAGGTAAAGAACTCCCCATGTACTTTGTGCTGACTTGGGATGTTCATTCCTATTTTGCAGAGGTCACATAGGGCATAACTGAAATTCACAGGTTACATTGTTCTTGTTACCAAATGTAGTTAGCATTCCATTTTACTTTTAGACATCAAGAAGCCAAGAATGTGCCTTGACAGACTTTGACGCTGAAGAACATACAGAATGCAATGAAGCTTCTTGTTGAAATGCAGAATTACGTTTTGGGTCAGCAGTTCTTCTCCATTAACATCAGTAGACAGACCTCTCTATTTCTACAAAAGCTGCTTGGTAGGGGTGAGTCGGTGCTTGTGAATGTAGAAGTGTGAATTATATACTTATTTATTAGTCTGTTTTAAGACGTAAAGCAGAGTGTGAGTTTTTGAGCCTCAGACAGGGAAGGATCCTGCAGAACTAACTCAGAACTAACACAGATCATGGCCAGGAAAGGTTTGCCAAAAGGCTCCTTAAAACAAGTGTGTGGCTACTAAGGAAAAATGTGTGCTGAAGTATTTCAAAAAGAGTCATGTGTTTTATTACCAAGACACCCAATGAGGAGCTCAGGTGAGTAGGTTTTGCCAACACTTTGGACAAGTATGACTTATGTCTGTATTCTTCAGATCAAAATGTTTAAATTCAAACAGTTTACTTCTAACAGAACTGAAACAAGGTGACTTTGTTTCAGAAGCAGACCTGAAAAATAACTCTCACTTCTACACTCACCACTGACAGTTCAGTTTTTGAAATTTAGTCAGGAAAGGCACTATGTAAGACGAGAACCTGAATGACCATTTAAATGTTTGTTATCTGCAATAGTTATTGGGGTTGGAGGAGTGCTGTGAAAATCTCATGAGATTTTGACTGAGCCTGACATGCAATTCTTTCATGAGCTGTGGATCATAAATATTTCACATTTCTTGACAGTTCCCAGGCTCTTCTTTCTATTTAAAATGGGTACATTTTAACTCTCCCACCAACCCCTCTCATACTCTTAGTG
This sequence comes from Origma solitaria, assembly GCA_013397895.1. Taxonomy (NCBI): domain Eukaryota; kingdom Metazoa; phylum Chordata; class Aves; order Passeriformes; family Acanthizidae; genus Origma; species Origma solitaria. The sequence goes on from VZRL01004872.1 coordinate 1,185,642, forward strand.
AAGATGGATATAAACAGGATGCAAAGGGCTACCTTGAAAATTATTATGTCAATTAGTGTACCCTTTAGTGTGTGGCCTTTTGCATGGCCAGGACAGGCCGTGCCATCTGAGGAATAGCCCTGCAAAGGAGTGCTACATCTCCCCAGGATTGCATTCACTGAAGCTGGCTCCAAGAGCAGGAGAGATCAGGTTATAGAAAATTCTGGGTTTATCTAGAATGCAGTGGTCAATCAGGCAGGCAGAAAGTGCTAGTCTGGCATAACCTTTCTAACCATCTTTTTCAGTCTTTGGCTTAAGGCACAATCTATTTTAAAAACACAGTATTCCTGTAACTTTCCTCCCTAGCTCCCATTTCTATTCAGTACACTTACAGGGTTGAGAAAAAAGTCCAGAAATTGGCATTGTGGCCAATGTTTGTCTGTTATAACCAGAGAGGAATGTCTTGAACTTAATATGTTTGGTTTGGGAGATCTGTTTTTGTCCGCTATAACCAATTGTCCATTATAACCGTGTCCATCATAAGTGTAGTGTGCGCTATATAATTTAACAGCAGTGGTTAGTACAGCGAAAGCCAACTGTTGAGGCTGGGTGGGAAACCTGAGATATTTTGTTAACCAAATATGTCCTAAAATAATCTTAATTTTTTGAGAAACTATCAATCTCTGCATTCTTGGCTAAGTGCTGTTGTTGAAATTTTAAAATGGTCTATTCATCCTTAAATATATGCTTCATCAAGAAAAGAAAAGAAAAGGAATTTTTTTATTCCTTCAAAATATGAGATGCTCTTTGTACTAAGCAGAACTTTGGCATCCTTGAGCTTGAGGAAAAAAAGGTTAAAATGGGTGGGGAATGACCCAATTAGTTTCTGTGGAGGAAAGTGGAACCTTTAAAAACTGGAAATGTAAAAATATGTTGTATCTTATGAATAAAGAACAAATATGTAAGACTAAGGTTTCTCATCACAATTCAAATAAATTTTATGGACATTTCAGGATCTCAGTAAAAGTTGCCACAGTTTAAAAGTTCCTAATTTATTAAGCCTTTTATAAAGAACAAGGAATGGAATAGGGATTCCTTTACAAAAGAGTGTATTTTACCCTTTTAAATGCCAATGATCTTTAAAAAATGGAAATTAACTTGGCTTGAGCTAAGTCTAAATAAACATGTCCTTGCTCTTGCTATGTGAAAAATAAATGAAATTGATTAGAAGTAGATTTTGAGGGACAGAATGGTTTCGTGTTTTTTTTTCTATGAAACAAAGCATTTTTATTTTACATATCAACATTTTTTCATTAAAACCAAAGCCAGAGAAATAGCATGCTGGACCTGTACACCATTAATAAAGCCAGCAGGTGATGCAGTCAATCTTGCAGCCAGCAATTCACTGGCTGGGGAACTTGCCTAAGGGGTAGGGGAACAAGGTTCTCCTGCCAGTGGAGAACCCCTGTCTCTACCTTCCAAGAAATATCCTGTGGAGACATGATTTTGTTGGTTTTTTTGATTCCTTATTACTGTAGTCCCAATTTGCACAGGATACAACTATTGTTTTACTAAGGATTCTCCCAAATTATAAATACGGGCTTAAATCATTGTTTCCTTCTTCTTGACTCTCAGCTGGCATCCTGAGAGCCTCGGTCCCCTGGAGTCCCCCAAAGGCCCTTGTTGAACTTCATGGTGTGTGAATGGCCTGGAGAGTGTCATTTGGAGGGTGTCATGGGCGTGTCCCCATCTGAGGGAGCAGGATTCGCATGGGACTGATGGAAGGGAGCAGCTTGCACAAAATCAACAATTTTTTGAGACCTATGTAGGCATCTGCATGTACCAAGCAGGTGTGGAACAGAAGAGGAAGCCTCAGGCACAATCCCTTCTTGGGTGGCAGCCTGTGAATTTGGCAGTGAAGAACTGTGAGATAGCTTCCAAGAGATCTCTGCTGTTCAGGGGTCACTTACCAATCCTTATGTAAACTCTTCCTGAGAGCTCCCTTCTACTGAGACAAAAAGAACAGTGTCTTTTCTAGTCCTCCAAGTAAGCTGCACATAGCATTTTCACTAATTCGTTTTCCTGTTTTGCTGCCTGACTTGTGCTGGTAAGGTAAAATGGATTACAGGCAGTTTAGTACTGGAGTCTGACATTTTTCTTTTTTTTGAGCCTCTGCTGTGAATGGAACAAGACTCCTCTTCTTGCTGCAAAAATGCAGTTTCTTGATGAGAGGTATTATGCAAGTTACTGTAATTACTTGGCCAGAGCACCCTAGGGAGCCCTTCTGAACCACAGCTCTTCTGTTCTTGCAGGCAGGATAGTCAGATTTGCTTAGCAGTGAAAGTAAAGCTTTAGAGCTGTGAGTTCTGCCCCCATCCTGACTAAAACAACAAAAAACCTCACTGCAGTAAGCTCCAGCCTGTCTCAGTACACCCAGATATAAACTAAGTCATCTACTGAAAGTTTATGACAAATGAGATGCAAACAGTTCCACTTTGGCCTTTAGGGCTGAGGAGAAGTAAAGGCCTGTCTTTGTCCAGTGATAAATGAGATGCTTATTCCAACATTTTGCTCTGCCAGTGAATTATAGCTGGAACTGTTGGGAAAGGAAAAATTGTGGTTGGAAAAAAGAGTGTATTATGTGTGAGTGACACAATGTTTGTGCATGTATGTGGGTGTTCTGAGCAAATCCTTATGATGCATAAAAGAATGAGGATGAAGAATTCTTAAGTGTTGCCAAGTTGCCAAGTGTTTATCTTTTCAGATATATAGTATTATCGACAGTGCTTCTTACTGGATGGCTCCTACAGTAAGGAGAGAAAAGAAAAAAGGTTGATAGATTCCTAACAGAATAATATGAATTTTCGTAGAATTAGAAAACAATATTTAGAAAGAAAATCAATAAAGAGAAGTTGTTCTAGTTCATGACATGAGAGAGAATCTTGCAATTGCAAAATTGTACAAGCTTGGAATTAAATCTTTAGCTGAGGTTAACTTTTTCAGGCAGGTTGACTCCCTTTCTGAAGCCATCACCATGTCTTTAAGTTCATGTGGTGTTTCTTTGTCAGAATTTCAGTGCTTTGGCAGCCCTGAGACTTGTTTTGCCACCTATCCTTCTGTCCTTTGGCACCTGTCTCTGGCACTCAGCCTACTTCATGGGTTTACCTTCCTGCTTCGGAGTTTCAGGTCATTCCTTCTTTCTCCTTGCTCAGAGAGGTGATTTTGCGCTTCTGAAGATTTGCATAGCCTTATGTCTATCCTCAAATCAAGATGAAACAACTGAATTTCCCACCACAGAATACAAACCCCCTAAGTCTACTTGGCCATTCTGCCTTGTCTGCTCTTTGGATCTCTTTGAAGATCCCAGAGGGTCTCTCTCTCATTAAGCAAAGCACTTGCAATCCCAATAATTTGACTAAACTGGAATGCCTCTACATGGTCTACCAGACAGGGAGCACACTCCTAGTTCAGTGCTCTCTGTCCCTTCACATATCTCCTCATGAGACCACTCGTGGGCTCTCTTACACAGCTCTCAGTTTGTCAAAGAATAACTGTCCTCCTCACCCAAATTTGGAAACTTGGGTGTGAGGAGCCTTCACACCCACACAGGAAGACTTCTGAGCATCCAAGGGTGGTGATTGGGACAAATTTTAAACTCTGTATGGCTAATATCTAATGTATGATTTATAAAATGAGCACCTGTAACTCCTTCTCCCCTTGGCATCCCCTTGGCTTTTGCAGTAGATGTGTATATGCACATAGGCACAGGCACCAGTACGAAAGTTTCTGCTTGCTGTACTCCATAACACCGTACAGATGGTCCTCTGGATTACAAAGGAAATGCCTCTGGCAAGCTGTGCTCTTCACTGTGATTGATGCTATGAGGTATAAGCTTAGAGGGTCTGTAAAATATCTGCTTTCCTCATCTCTCTCTTATTTTTTCTTTTTTAATTTTTTTTCTCCACTCATAGAATGGTGTAACAGAGGATACTTCTAAACAATTACAAAATATTTGTAAACTTTTTTTAGATACCTATGATTTTTGCAATTTGTAATGACTTCTTTAACAGTGACTTGAAAGGGACGTCCTTAGACCATTAAACATTTTACATTCAGCAAAGTCTAGTGATTATTAATTAGTAAAACAACAATATGAAATCCTCTTCTCCTATTTTCTCCACCAAAATCTATCTTCTCCCAGTTTATTCTCTTTTAAAAACAGATTTCAGAGAATAATGAAGTATCTTCTGAGCTAGAGATGAAAAGCTGTCTGCTTCATATTTGGGACTTGCTTTTATATGGTTCAGATTTCTTTTACTTGCCATTTTCATAATTTTCCAAAATATCAGACATAGCATTCTTCATATTTTCTTAAAGATTTTCAGCTTTGAATGATACATTCATGGTTGTTCAGCTTGAAGCAATATCTAAACCTCACTACAGTAGATATAGGAAGGGACAAAATAATCAGATTATGTTAGTTTTACAGTTCAGTTTTTAATGTAAAGCTTTAACTTTTAGACTGGAAGGCTGCATTTTTCCTTTTATAAAATTGAAAAGAAATGTACTCAGACAAATTAATTTAGTGGTTTTTTTAGACCTCTGTAAGCCAAACTATGTGATTCCCAAAATGTCATATTAGCCATTAATGGATGTCAGTTGAGACCATGAACCTGGAATAGGGTAGTTGTCAGCTGATGTCCGTGAGTTTCATTATGAAGATCCTAAAACTTCACTAATTAAGCATGTTCCTGCGAGGGAAGATCCAAGATGTGGATGTGGAATAGTTAAGTAGGTCCTTCTCTGCCGACTTCATCCCTGCTCCCACTGAACTCGGTGAAGATTTTCAGAGAGTATAAGTGAGATATGTGCAAGACTTTAAAAACTCCATCTTGCACTTGTTTACTGTCATTTGAATGATGTTATAGACATGGCATTAGTAGAACTGCAGGTCAAACATGAGACACAGAGTAGAAAATATTTCTGAAATTACAGGTGGCAAAATTCTTTCTCTTCTACTCTTAGCCAAGTAATCCAAATTCCGTGCATTCTTTCCAAGTGAACCCTTAAGTCAAGGACTTATTTGGGAATAGGAAGGGTTGGGGTTTTTTTGGTATTGATCTTTTATTTCAGAGACAGTTAAATGGACTGATTTTTATATCTGATCAAAGACCTGCTTTTTCTTCTATTGAAGTTAATGGCTATGCTCATATTGATTTCTTAGAATGCTGGATATTCTTCCAAATTAATTCTGTGCTAAAATGGGGCAATCTGTTTTCTCATAGAAAGTGAGATTTGTGGTCAGGTCTAGCTCAGTATATGCTGTTGAAGCCTATGCAGGGCTTCAGCAATCGATGTGAAATAATAAAAAATTAAAAGGGAGAAGCATTCTGTCAATAGCACTCCTGTAACAAAGGGAATGCTTGTTTTATATTGATTAGCTCCTGTTAAATAATGCATCATGGCTTCACAACCATGTAGGCTCTGGCAGGGTTGTTTATTGCAAGCAGTGGCAGTACAGAAATGCTCTTAGTGAGCAAGGAAATCAATATTGCATCTGTAAACACACTTGCAAATGTAATCCCACGGCTCACCCTCCAATCTGCAGCTCCCCATTAAACCAGAATAGTGTGAAATAAGACTGGATCTTAAACTCATTATAGTTTTTCCTGCACCTCTCTGGACAGCGGTAAGCTGCGGAGGTACTTCAATTAGAACTCAATCTATAAATAACTTGTTTGGTATACTTCTACTCAGCTATCAAGTGTATAAGAGTACAAATCAGCTAAGCCATTTCCAACATGCCAGATTTTCATATGAGGACATATTTTTGGCAGTTTTCATTTGTTCATACACCAAAAGGTTCTGAGAACAATTTATTTGTAAAGATACAAAAAAATCAGAGTTAAAAATAGGGCATTTTCAATTTAGTTTAGCAACCCTCTCCAAGGAATTTTCTACTCAACTCTCATCAAATTAGGGTCCCAAAGCAGTATCATCTGTCTGTAAATCTTCAAAGGAGATTCCTTAGCAAGGCTAAGGAAAATGCCTCCATTCTTTGGAGGAGTGGTGTGAGTGCCAACTGAAGAGTCAGGTGACTGAAGATGAAGGGAGTTTAGGAACCAGCGAAATACATACATTCCTGGGGCACCTGATGTCACAGCAGGCATTTCACAGCATTTGGTTTAACACACGTTTGGTGAGGCCCACTGTGGTTAGGTCTGGTTCTGCCCACTGCAGATTAGGCTAAGGGCAGTACTGCAAAAGAGCTGAGTCAAGATGAACTTTCTGTTTAGGGAGTGGTTGTACATTTATTTACTGTTCATCACAATCTGAGATCCTTTCAAGTATCACAGTCCAATCCTTCTGAGCCAAGCTCCCAGAATTTAGGAGGGTCATGGTGCTTTTTCCATCTTGACTTTGGTTACCTTTCATAGGGTATGACTGGTCCAGTGAATAATACAAAAAATATCCTGGTATTTATTTGTGCATATTAAATTCAAGACAAAATAAACTTTGCTTCTGATGATGAGCACTCACCATTCCCCCTAATACTACCAGAAATAGAGTAACATTTGCAGCACTGGACAGTTTTAAGAAATTATAAGCCATAAAAAATATACTGCTAAACATAGCTGATCATTTCAGACAAAATGCATTGAAGTGAAATTTGGTTTATATTCATAGACTGGTTCTGTGAAAATGTATCTGCACAGTTTTAGGTTATGATCATTACTGTACAATACCTTATCTGGATAAAAAATGGGATATATCTAAATGGATTTTAGGGACCTAAAACTCAGGTGTGTACCTGATAGTCTGTATTTCCCTTGTAGTTGATGGAGATATATAGTCTTATCCATGAGACAGAGACAGCAATATAATAAGGTGAAATATCTAAAGTTATTAATTTATTTGCACCTGACTTTTTTCATTGGCTCTATAGGCAGCCTTGGCAGCTAACCTATACCAGATGACACATTTTACAACATTAGACTAACTGAGGGAATCCTATTATATGAAAAATAATGACCAGCTAAGTTGTGAGGAGAGCTGGAGATGGGGGATTCCAAGCTAAAAATAAATGCTATGCAATAATTAGTAACTGTTGGAGACATAAACTAGCACTGAACAGTGCTGGTACATTGGTCTCATTTTGAATTCTTCCAGAAATGAAAGATTAATTTTGAGGCTAACTCTTAATTCAGAGCCAATTTTCAGTCAGAAAGCTCCAACTCATTTTGCAATGACGCTAATAATATTGCTTCAGAGGAAACTGCCTGGCTATTTAATATACAATACTTCACAGAAAACTGGTGTCTGGGAACTGGAGCCCGGAATACTTTAGTGAGGTCTATTATTTCTCAATACCTATATAAAGGCTTATTGGAAGTCACTGATCTTGTACCTTAATTTCTAATGGGGGCCATATGACAGACATAAAAGAAATCAGGGAAAAAGGGGGAATTTTAGAGTTCTGAAATCTGTCCTAAATTTTTTTTGGACAAGGTATGCAAGGAAGCTCTGGCCCTGAGCCTGGTGGAACAGCATCCGGAATAACATCTCCATGGCCCCAAGCCATGGACAGAGCAAGGGAATGACATCCATCTTCTGACCACATAGACATGCTCTATATTTTCCTCTCTCCCTTAGGAATTTTTCCAGACGGGGTCACAGATATTTAAATTGGGTAACCAACAGACCATGGCTGAGTGGGGAGTCAGTTTGGAACCTTTTGTACCGCACTTTCATGAGCATATTTTTTACTTTAAAAGTTTCTAAGAAGGCATCTTCCTTTAAACTCAGTAATATACTCAATTACCATGGTGCACTTTGCCGTCATGACCAGACCTGTTCATGTTCCTGAGGGAGTTTGTTTAATTCTAGTTTGGCTATTGCCATATCGCATGCAAGAATACAGAGGAGTTTTGAAACAAGGGCAAAATCTGAAACTGCTGTATCACTGATACAGTGAATATAAGAGAAATCCTACTTAGGAGAAAAAGTATCTTCCTAAGAATAGCTTTAGTTTATATCCGCTGCAAAAGCTATGAAGAATAAGGGCCAGATCTGACCCAAAATAGGTGGGCTGTACTTTTATCAAGGCCATCCAAAAGGCAAATGGAGTGAGCTGGGGAGAGGGACAACATCTAGCACTGAATACATACCTCCTCTGAAGTTATTTTTCTGTAACATAACATATAGGTCAAGGTATATAGCTCAGTATATAACTTTCAGGGAATTCTGCAACTAGTAAATTCACATCTCAAAAAGATTTTATTACATTTTTAATAATAACTCTATATTAACCTCACTGTGATTGATATGTTTACGAAAGTCTATCTATGTTAAGGTTTCATATTGCTAGGAAATAAAGTATCGGTTACTGGTGTGGTTTTTTGCAAATCAGTGAGCTGATCCCTTGCCTTGGTCCTGCGGCAAAACCCCTCTTTACAAAAAGCTAATTGTGGGATTTCATCTAAGGGAAAGAAAATCAGGTAAGTCTTTCATTAAAGCATTCTATAAGAGAAATGTGTATTGCACATTTATTTCTCAACTCATGGGTGCAAAAATGAAGTGAATTATTCATTTCCAATGCAGCCTTCAAATCAAAATATTTCAGCATTCCTTACTGACTAACATCAGTGGATCGTGTGAACCAGAACGCTATGTTACAATAACCTCATGATTTTTAGGCAGAAGGATCCTTGAATAATATTTCAGTCTCTGCTTTTCCCTGGAAACTTCCTTACTTTCAGCAGTCCTCCTCTACTTGCCAGCAATGACCTAACTCTAAAATTATTTGCTACATTTGAACAGGGAACAAAATTAACTCTTAAGAAAATGGGTGGCCTCTACCATCAGCAAAGAGTGAAACAGGGTTAAAACCTATGTCCCAACCAGTGCACTAGCAGGGCTTATGGTCTTTACAAAGTCCCCAGGCCAGTAAAAAACCAGCATTTTGTCCAGAGAAACCACCTTAGCCACATATTACTGTTATGGTGTCAAGTTAATGGATTCCTTTTCATATATTTCAAGAAATGCCACAGCTATGCTTTGTCATTTATTTGCAAGTATAAATTCTCAGGGTGGAAATTGGGCTTAAGCATATACAGCAGACTGTGATTCTTGCAGAAAGAATCTTTAACATAAAAGACACTCATTTTTAAATGTCCCTGCTATATCCGCTTACCTAAGTGTTTGTTTTATTAGTCCTGGAAAAATAGATCGTTTCAGAGGAAAAGGAGGAAGAGAATTTCTTGCTGTACTTTGCAGGGCACATTTCTTAGGTTTGAGAACTGCTCAGACATTCAGTCAACATCATCCTCTGAAGCTCTTAGGTTTTGGCAGGTACATTTATCCATGGAACAACACACAAAAAGAAACCCTGATGGTTTGGAAGGGGTCGGTGGAGGTCTGAAGGTTAACTTAAGCCAAAGATCCTGAGGGAAATTATTCTTAATGAAAACTGACACATGCATGCCCCTGACAGCTTTAGAAAAAACAAACACATATTTCATCTGAATCTCAAATATTTAAGCTCTGCAACAAACCCCGAACAATTTTTGCACTGAATAGAGTTAACTGCCAAGGAAAAATTAATTCACACGCTTTTTATTCCTACTGCTCTGGTACCCAGTGGAACTGTTTTACATTTATCTGACCCCATGCAATACCTCTCTTTCAAAACCATTGCATTTAATAAATTTTCATAAGGAACAATTTGGTGAGTTGCCCAGTCATTGTCTAAAACGAAGCAAGAACAGAACTTTTAATACAACATGTGCATATACTATCCCCGCGTTGTGTATGAACGCAAGAGAAAACATGCTTTAGAAGCAGCGAGAGCTATGTCTACCTAATGAGCTCCAAATGGTATTTCTCACTGTCATGGTTTAACTCCAATCGGGACCTGAGTCCCACACAGCTGCTCGCTCACGGTTGGGATGGGGGGAGAATTGGAAAAGTGAGAAAAATTGTGGGTTGAGATAGAGACAGTTTAACAGGGAAAGAAAAAGCCGTGCACAGGAGAAAAGTAAAACGAGGAATTTATTCACCACTTCCCCATGAGCCAGCAGGTGTCCCGCCGTCTCCAGGAGCACAGGTCTCAATCATGTGTAATGGTGACTTGGGAAGACAAATGGCACCACTCAAAACATCCCTCCCTTTCCCTTTCTTTCCTCAGATGTTGCTGCTGAGCATAATGCCATATGGTTTAGGGTATCCCTTTTGTCAGCTGGGGACATATGTCCCAGCTGTGTCCCCTCCCAGCTGCCCTCAGGCTGGTGGGGTGGGGTGAGAAGGAGAAGGCCTTGATGATGTGTAAGCACTTCTTCAGCAGGAACTAAACCATCCCTATGTTAACAACACGGTTTTGGTGAAAAATGGTCAACACTAGCTACTGTGAAGAAAATTAACTTTATTCCAGTCAAAACGAGCACGTTCTCTACCACTTATTCCACACCATTTACATCATGTTCAGGTCTCACACCATCCAGTATGTCATCATTAGCCATCATCTTCCTTTCCAACTTCTGATATAGAACATAGATATAACTTCCTTAGTCGATGGACCAGCTCCATGAAATGTCTGTAAAATGTCCTTTGAGTTAATTTAGTTAATTAGACTTTGGACTCCATTTCTAATGGTGATCACGCAGGACAGGAGAGGTGGTGTGTTGCATGGAGTTTCTGGGCACCAAAGCCTGTTCGAGTTGAGGTACTGTTGCACTTGCACTGCTTCTTGTAAGGATTCTCCTCCATTTGTTCAGTCAATTCCTGCTACAGTGGTTCCAAAGATGCAACTCAAAACCATATAAAGATACTTCTATTATAATCTCTACCCTTCACTCTTTTGGAGTAGACTACAGGGTTTTACACTGGGATTCACCATTCCCCTCAGAGGTACACCAGCTGTGACGCAGACACAGCTACCATCACAGACATTGGAGATATACCTACTCTGATGGGGACTTATCTGAGGCCACCAACGCTTTGGGGTGTCCTGCTCCCCCATGGACTCATCCACACACCACAGTCCCTTTGACTCGTTCACACTGTGGTTCCAGCCTGTCCAGAGCAGCAGGACAGAAAGAGCAGCGATGCCTCGGCCACGTGCCAGCCCAGGCACATCGCCATTGCCATTATCAAAATGGTCCCAGGCACAGTAGAGTAAGATGATAAGCAGTACAACAAACACTGCAGCAAGCAGTGAGAGCAAAAAGCAGCCACTAAAATGTACTAGGTTCTAATACACACTGAGGCAAGCAAGCCCCATGGCAAGAACAGAAGCCTGTCAGTTCATGGCTAAACAGCAATAACAGCTATAAATTCAACTTATATACCAATGAAACGTCTCATTATCTTGAATGTTTCTAGCCCCACACTGGGTGCCAGAAAACTGCTGAGGTTTAACATCAGCTGGCCTCTAAGCACTGCACAGCTGCTCACTCACTTTCCCTGGTGGATGAGCGAGAGAATCAGTAGAATAAAAGTGAGAAAACTTGTGGGTTGTTGACATAAAGATAGTTTAATTGGTAAAGCAAAATTTGTGTATGCAACAAAAAATAGGAATACATTCCCTTCTTCGCATCGGCAGGCAGGTGTTTAGCCATCTCCAGGAGAGCAGGACTCCCATCATGTGCAATGGTGACTTAAGACAAACACTCCAAAATGTGATACTCTTCCTTCTTTTTCCTCCAGCTGTTATCACTGGGCAGGATGCCATATGGTGTGGGATACCCCTTTGGCCATTTGGGGCCAGCTGTCCTAGTTGTGTCCCCTTCCAGCTGCTTGTGCACCCCCAGCCTCCTCACTGGTGGGGTGCAGTGAGAGATGGAAAAGGTCCTGACTGTGTAACTCAGTGGTAGTGTAGCTCCTCGTGTGGCTCAGCAGTAACCAAAATATCTCTGTGTTATTAACACTGTTTTCAGCACATACACCCACACTAGCTGCTGTGAAGAAAATTTACTCTATCCCACCAAATTTATCTTACTCATATCCCGTCTGAGTGTCCACACTTGCATAGTCAAATTTCCCAATGAGGTCAATGGGCTTTACACATGTATAAAACAAGAGTGGTAAATGCAAGCAACTATAGGTGCATATATGCATATTAAAATATGGTGTCCTCCACTCCAGAACTATTTACTGTAACAACAGGAAAAACATGGAGTTTTAGAGATACTGTACAAAGAGGTTTTGGGTGTATGCTCTCACTGAACATGAACTAGTACTGTTCTTACAAGTTTCTTAATGAGAAGTCTGTGTCTCCTTTAACTCAGTCTTTATTGTAAAAACAGATAAGCTAAGACAGGAAGGAGCTTGAGAAAGGGATATATGTCTTTCAGTAGGTAGGTATGATAGAAATGACTCACTAATTAAAAGAGGTTGAGTGCTTCAGGGATGTTACAGTTCATCCCAGACCTTAAGAGATCAGATAGTCTTATGAGATGCCTATTGTGTTGCTCAATATGCCATTACAGACCTCAGACACATTAAGCAAACATGCTGCTGATTGAAGCCAGTGGCAGTCAGGAGGAACATTTCCAGAAAGAAGGCAAGAACTGTTGAGTGTGATGTCTGATCCCAGGAGTTTCAAGGGTTTGTTCCAGTTGGGATTCTGCTTGTAATCAGTGTGATGCTGGTGACTGACAACAGCATCTGAAATGGCTGGGAGCTGCACGGGGTTTGTCCAGCCCAGCCTGGGTCAAAAGAGGGCACTGATCATGTTTGCATCACAAGAATGCCAGAGACCTATTCTAATAACAGGAGTCCATTTTGCTGCTCCATTGAAGAGCTTATCTTCTCCACAGACTTAAGAAGGGTGGGAGAAAAGCAGATTATTGTCTGCAATTGAATCACAAGTGGAAGCTGAGAGAGTTTAAAAGCTTTCTACATCTGATTACAGGTGATAAGATATTTTTCACTAGAAAAATAAAGAACTACTGGAGTAACTTATCAAAACTCAGCTCTTTATTTAGGAGTGTTTTTAGTTAAAATAAGATTTGGATTGTGGAAGAGAAAAATACTGTAAGAAAGCAGACTAAAAAGCTTCAAACGTGAAATGTAAATGCATCTGAAAGGTAGAACAGCTTTTCTATGCGTCTTTAAGGGCAGAAAGTAGTTGGTTAGAAGTGTAGCAACAGAAGCTTTGGAAAAGCTTTATAACATGATAAAAGAAGGAACTAGAAATGTACAAGAAATCTTTACTGTAATGGTTTAAAAATACAGGTTATATAAATGTCCTTCAAAGTGGTTTATAGATTCTCAGGGCAGGATGGACTGCATTGCCTCCATGTCCCTTCTGAGAGACTCTTCCCATCCTCTGGTGTCCTATTGCCTGCGCTACAACACAGGTCAGACAACGTGATATGACATGATTCACTTTACTCACAATGGTGTACTGTAGTGTATACATGTATGTGACCTATAGTAGATCTCATACTAATTCCAGATGACACAGTGTAAATTTCTTTAAAAAATTACAATTGCTTAGAATTTCAGACACTGAACTTCAAACCTCTGGAAATGGATATGCATTTGTATAAATCTGTAGTATGTTTACAGAAGAAAAGATGATAAGAATGCTACTTATTCAAATATGTTGGACTTCTTATTTAATCTTATTCTCAAGCTCACTTTATGTTCTACACAGAACTGTTGGTAATTCCAGCCCAATAACAATTAAGGACTCGTCATTTGCTCTGCTCTGAGGATGTCTGTGGTAAGGTTTACACTGTGTCCCTGTTCAACAGCCTCTCCCAAAATGTGAGCAGGCACTGCCCCTCCACTGCTGCAACCAACACCAATTCCTTGCATTTGGTAGGTGGGAATAGAGTCAACTTCCATCGTGGCCCAAAGCTTTACCCATGCCCAGTTGGAACTTGATGATCTTTAAGCTCTTTTCAACCGAAACCGTTCTATGATTCTATTATTTTTTATTTGGCTGTGATTTGCCCAGGAAATGGGGATGATGCTGGTGGATGAACTCCATCTGAAGCATTTTGAGGTTTGAAATAGTTTGTCCTAATGGTGTCTTGATGGTGCTCAGGATTTTTTTAAAAAATAGTTTTTGAGGAACCATGGAGTATATATGTGATTGAGGTATTTCAGCTTTGTTGCAGACATAAAAGCTGTCTTCCTTTAAGCTGTGGAATTGGATGATGCTGGTTTGCCATTGTAATTAACTTCTCAAAACCTTTTAAATGACTTTAAAAGCATTTTCATCTTGTTTTAGTAATATAGTCATAGAAAATAGGGCTGGAAGGTGGTCAGTCAGGCCACCCTGCTTCCTGAAGACAAAACTGACTGCACCTCAACTGTTCCTGACAGATGTTTGGTAAACCAGTTTTTAACAATGTCAGTGATTGAGTTCCCACAACCGTTTAAGGTGTTAATGAGGAATTTCTAAATTTAGCTATCTTTATAGTTCAGACAATTGCATATAAAAAAATTAAAAGAGATGGCTTAAAAAGAATGTTGTTTTAAAAATGGGATATGGACTCCTCTAAAAAATTGTAATTCTGATCTTGAAATGAAAAATATTACATCTGGTTTTGACACCATTAAAATATTTTTTAGGCTTTAGATCACCCAGTTACGAGGAAACAATTTAGTTTCTTACTGGATAACAGCTCCAAAAAAACTATGATGCAAATGTGGTGCAAACTACAAGACAAAGCTTATGGAGTGTGCTCTGCCACTTTATTTCAAATGGTTATTTTGCTTTTATGTATTCTGAGGGACCGCAAGTGTGGTCATTAGCTGTTATTCATTCATATATAGACCAGAGCATCTTCAGTGAGCAGCCCCTCACCTCCCTGCTATTACTGAAGAAAGCTGATTGCATCAGTAAGCCTCTGGTAAACATGGGAAAAGAGCCACTGCAGTTAAATAGAACATCTAAACAAGTATATGTCTGTATTTCCTGAAATATACTTCCCATAAAAGATGAATCTTATTTTATCAAAGGTGAAAGAAAATTCTATCTTAATACATTAAGGATTAGGATAAGTCATATGACACATATGACATAAAGTCATGTTTCTCTACATTTTTATATCATGAGCAGCTGTGAATCATCTATACATGGCATTAGGGTAAATACAGATGAGAAAAGTTTTCCAAGGAACTGAGCAGTAGTGGAAATAAATCTATTTCTTGCTCTAAACCTTCCTGAAATTTTGCCTAGCATCTTTACCCCCATAAAAGTTTGGCATGCCCTAATTCAAGGTTTCTAATCTATGATAGCAATAGACCAGGGTTTCAGGTTTTGTTTT
The DNA here is from genome assembly GCA_013397895.1 of Origma solitaria. Classification (NCBI taxonomy): domain Eukaryota; kingdom Metazoa; phylum Chordata; class Aves; order Passeriformes; family Acanthizidae; genus Origma; species Origma solitaria. Next base: position 1,200,902 of record VZRL01004872.1, read on the forward strand.
CAGACCAGCTTTCTATGAATGAGGGTTAACCTGTTCTTAAGGATTTATTTTAGTGTTCTAAGTGGAATTTCAAACTACTGTAGCAAAGATGAATCTGAATTTTTCTGGTTTTGGTTTTGTTCTGTTTTTTTTCAAAAACAAAAGACACAAGCTTTCCAGCCACCTCCACTGACAAACTTTTTACATAAAAAACCTGAAAAATATTTTTCACAGATGTGTATGATCAGGCACATAACCTGTGCTCCACTGATGCTGTAATATCCTATAAAAAAACAACCCCAAATCAAACTCCCATACCCGGTTCTTGTCCTCTTGGGTTTCTTCCATTCTTTTGGTGGTTTTGGTGGTTTTCTTGTGTTTTTTTTTTTTCTCTTGCATCTTCTGTTTAAATCATACCTGCCATTTTAAAGCGTATGAAAAGCAGAGAAAGTCAATGGTGTTGCTTGCAGTCGATGACAGACTTATGTTGGTTTGAATCTCGTAATATTCGCAGCTGCAGACAGAGGAAGCTGGCAAGGAAGCAGGCAGAAACCCCCAAGATGGCGAAAGAGAGAGTTTTATTTACAGAAACTTCTTTATATATCAATTAATAATCTAGCAACCATTGGTCAGTAAAAAATCCACCTCCCAACGTCATTGGTCATAGCTATACAGCATCTAATACAAAACACAGAGATTAAGAAAGTACAGAAAGTGCAGTTTATCTCTATTCTGCATGAGAAAGAGCAGAAGGATTTCTAAAACAGTGCAACTACAGACTTATATTAGAGAAAAAAGCACTGAAATAATTTAGTTTGTATGAGATAGGAGAGGTAAGACAGAGGTGTACCCAGTATTATTAACCCTTCTAGAAGTACTTTCTGTTCAGGTAAGTGGGGATTGAAGCTGTGCGTCCTCACCAGTCTGGATGTGTTGTTTTTCGTAAAACACCTCTCTGTACAAAAAGGGCAGACATAATTATGAGAAAGTGTGTTGTCGGGGTTGTATCTCTTAAAACCCGGACAGGAACAGAAGATATGGACCTCAGTGAATTCTCTTTTTTGTTTCTGTTGTCAGTTTTCTCTTTCATGCTAGAAAATGAGCTGCTGGTGTGACCCACAGAGAACAAAGTCAGAGAAACTGTAACCAGCAGCCAAGTCGGCTGCAAACTAGAGTGGAAATGCAAGCCAACTAGCAAGGGCTGAACATTGCAGCAAGAGAGGTAAGCGCCCAACAACTCCATGAGAATACCAATGGGAAACATTTGTTCTTGATTACTAGGCAGATGTTAAGGGATTAATGTGAAAGGGAACATTTAATTAGGAAAAATGCTTTGCAGAACAAGTTAGGGCATATGAATGTATGGAGAAGAAGAAAACAATTCACCTTTAAGGTGCCTGTTTTATATACTGTATGTCTATAATGCTTTAAGTGCATAACTATATAAGAGTCTGAAAGAACCAGAGAAATTAAAAATCAGATTCAGAAAACAAATAGTGCTTGAACCTTGCCAACAAGGTAAAATAAGGTCTAACCTGAGAAAATCCTTACGTATTTTCTTTGGCATTGTAAAATACATGAGAAAGAAATAAGGGAACTTACGTATGTATTTGTAGAAAGCAAAATACATCTTACTTACAAACCCTTCCCTTGGAGAAGCTACACCTTTATAGCTGCCTAATCCAGCAGATGATTAACAAATACCCACAAAAGTAGGCTTTGCTTCTCATGCCCCTTCAAAGTGATAGCTCTCAGTGTCACTAATGCTGGCCACTCCACGAGGAGCAGGCGGTGTCAGTTGTTTCATTCACAGTAGGCACCATGTACTTGGATTTTGTCACCTGGGCAACAGTGCACATATTTCTGTTTCCAAGGGCACTTCAGAGAGCACTGTCTGCTGCTGTTATAAAGGACTTCCCACTGGACTTTCCCCTCCTTCCGTGTTTCACCAACTCATGCTGGTTCCAGCAATTCATATTCTTGTATTTTCAGCATTATTTCACTCCTCTTGAAACATTTTTAGGAGGTGTAAATCGGTGAATTCTTTTCTACCCCACTTTAAAGCTGAAACAAGGAACTACAGAGGCTATGTCTGATGTCTTTTGAAAATTTTGGTGATAAATTCATGCTGAGGTATTGTCTGTTATGAAAAGTCCTAGAAAAACTGTTGGAAAGGAAAATAATATGCTCCGATGGAAAGAAGATTATATAAAAAATATTGTACAGTTAAAACTGTCCAGTTCCAATAATAGCTTCTGATGGTTCTTAGCTGTCTCAAAGCAGATATACTCAATACACAGGACTGTAATTCCTGTTATTTAGCATCATGTACTGATCAAGCCATAAAGCCATGCTGAAGATGTTTTAGGACTTATTTAAACAATCTGAATTTTTAGGCTAATATAGAAAATTAGATTCTCATTCTCTATTACATTTAAGAGAATGTTTCCTTAAGTGTTTTTTATCCAGATAATGCAGAGTTTGAGGGTGAACTTTTCATCTTGGCAACTTACTGCAAGGTACATTCAGTATCTCCTTACCAGACACTGAATTAAGGCTTGCAGGATTCAGCAGCTCATACCTCCCTGCCCTCTTTGTGGCTGCTGCATGCAGCTAATTCCTCCTGGGAAAAGAAGCAGGCTATCAGTTTGTTTACCATCCAGTAAAGATATCTGGCAGTTTCCTTGCACAAAATGAGCTGCTCTCTTGTCAGGAAGGTGTTTGATCCTCTCACAAGCTCTGCCATCTGTTGAATAAATATAGGCATGTGAGAGTTCAAAGTGTTACTGTGCGTAATAACAGGCAGTGGAGCAGTGCACAGGATTGACTGGTGGAATTAAGACGTATGCAGTCCCCAATTATGCCATATTTACAGTACTGGTAGGAACAAGACAAAGTCTTTAAAAGAGTCACCCCCTCAAATTTCTTTACAGTGGAAAATAAAATTCAATATTCTCTGCCGGTTATCACATGCAGTTTATACTTAACTGCAAATTTACCCTTGCCCACACCAAATTAATTCACAGTCTGTTTAATTTACTTCAGTGCTGGATTGACCTGAAAAAATTCCTTAAAAATGCAAAGTTAAATAGACACAGATTTGCAATGAGTAATGTGGGATTTTGTAGTTTGTTTCTTAGTCGCAACAGACTGTGAAATTTAACACAAACTGTTAGGTATTGTTTCATGGTTTTGGTTTTCTCTCCATTTCAGTGTACAGAGAGAAAAACACATATTATTCTGTTCATAAACCAAATCTTCTCTAGCCTCTATGTGATTACAAATATTCAAGTAGACTTTTTGTTATGATTGATATATGGTTGATAAATCTATTCAGTACTATTTCCAGTATTAAGTGGAGCAACATCATCAACATTTAATATAACTTATGAAGGAATACTCAAAATTCTCCTGTAAGATTATACTGTTATATTATCAGTGTTTGGTTTTTAGGAAATGCCCATAACTTTGAAGTACTGATTGAGGAAGATATTTGAACACTTGCTTTCCATACTCTGAGCTGAGGACATGCACTAGAGATCTGCCATACTGGCCCAAAAGCTGTCGCCTTTAAGCCATTTTGAACTTTTTCATATTGTATTAAGAGTAGTAATAGACTAAGGTGAGATAAAAATTGATAGTTATTATCCTTCTTATAATTAATAAAGTGATATATTAATGTGATTTTCATTGTCTTTTTGTTTTGTAGTTTGCAGGAATACTCAGTTTTGAGACAGTTGTTGAAGAGATGCAATGGTAGTAGGGTCTCAGCCCTGGGAAAGATTGTAATCTCATTATTAGTCAAGAGGAAACAGGAAAGGAAAACAAATGAGGTAGAAAAGTAAAACAGGAGACAATTATTAATTGAATTATTATTTTAAGGTTCAGTCACACGCTACTACAAGTAGGATTTATCTGACAATGTAGAAATCTGTGTGAGTAACACCTAAACAGTTCAGCTGATGGAATATTTTAACTGGTGTAGGACTTTCCTCAAAAATTGTAGTCATATGCATTTACATATTTTCTAAATTAGTTGCCTGTATGTCCTCTATTCTCAAGTGAGAGGTACCTCCAGGGGACATTTCTTTCAACATTAAAAAGTGTGTAAAATAGGAATCATGTATTGTTCTCAGCAGCCGCCAATCTTCTTCCCATGACTTATGAAGAACACAGAGGACTTATCTAAATTTACCTAACTTCTGATAAGTTGCAGACAGTTCAGGTTGGCTCATCAAAATCCAACACTTAACTTGCAGCTTATTTTAGTGATCTGATGATTGAAATATCAGTGACTACTCTGTTCTCCAATTATTTCATTGTCAGAGGAAATGGAGACCTGAGGTGTGCTTTAAGGAATAACTCTATCATAGCTTACACATATGATCTCATGATAAAAAGATACAAGTTGTTGCCTGTGGAGTTTTATCACGTATTTGCTAATGGATGAGAATTAGCAGACAAGAAGAACTGCTGATAAATTCAAGCAAGAAGAAAAACTTTAGTGCAGCATAAATCTAGAACAAGTTTTTGCTTTAGCTCTGTAGAAATTTATAAACTCTTCCCTCCAAACTGTTCAACACAAACAGTTTTGCAGGCACCAGAAATCCTTGGATGTCACCTGCATTCTGTCACGCTCCAAGTATTACTCATGAGAAGTTTGTGATCCCACTTTAAACATTAGTTTGCTAAATGACCAGCTAGTCACTTCCCGATGCACATTTTCTATTTTCCCACCTGGACAGAGGAAGTAGGAATCATCACTTTTGTAACATGCCTTAAGTTTTTGAGCTAAAAAATGCTTTTTAATGTACTACTAATATAAGAAAAACACCAAACCCTAACACAAGCCTTTGCTCCTCTGATGTCACCAGAGTGTCGGGATGATGTCCAGATTTTTGATTCAGGTATAAAATATTGATAGCAGTTGATTGTTAACATAATTTGGTCAGGCAGGATTTTTTTTCTCCTTCTCAGATTAAACAGCTAATGGACCTTAGGGAAATTTTTATTTCTCTCTGGCCTCACTCCATTATTTTTCTCTTGGCTAAATTTTATTTGTCTGCTGGTGAGACGCATTTAAAAAAAATTATCATGATTTTGATATTCTCACAGTAAAATCTTGCATGCTGTTAACACTTGACAAAAAGAGACAAAGAGCTGGGAAAACAAGGTTAGTGTGAAGTGAAATATGATGTAATATTAAGCTGAGTTGTTTTCTGTAGCAGTTTTTTTATCTGGTTCATACAACTGCCAACACAGATGACTATCCTTGTATTTTTATAGCCCAGATTGTTCAAAATGGCTTCTTGGTTTGTGGCTATTATTTTGAATCTGCACTTCATTATGCCAAATATTTGCATATGCAATTCACTGAGGTACTTATACTGACCCCAGGGAAATGCCCAGTGAACATTCACTGTGACTGAGTTTGAATGAATAATGAAATGCTAATGGAAAAATGTGTGCCCACCTGATAGCAACTGAACCTTGCTCACCATAAAATGGGCTGGATCAAAGGTCTCGTAAAAAATCCTTTCCTATACCATAATCAGAACACATTAAGATTTGAGTGTAATTTTATATAAGTAGTACAAGTAACTCTCCTAAAACTGCTTTCTTCAAATTTTATCATTTGATTCTTTTTCACAGGGAATGAGGGTGGCGTACAAATCACTGGGTTTCCTTCTCCTTTTAACTATAGGAGAATAGCAGGGGAAGTGTAGTGCCACCCTTCCTTTTCCTTATTTCTTCAAGATTTGTGAGCTGATAATAATTCAAAATTACTGTATTAAAATTCAGTTTACTCGGGGAGGATGGAATCTAATAATTTCCCAAGTGAATTTCTGACTGAAATAGCAATGATGGTTACACACTGCCAATTTTGTAATTGTCGGTGATATACTCTTCAGACTTTTGCATTGCTTTAGTAAAAATGAATAATATATCTACACACTCTTTTGCAACCAAACTCTTGGTTCATACATATGGCTTGCTCTCCTCCATTTCTAAGTTTGCCACAGTGCCATACCTGCTTTCACGCAGCTGCATTATCTGAGAGCTGTGGCCAAGCTGGTGAGTGCTCCTGGGGGATTGTATCCTGCTCTGGAGTGGTTCAGGGTGTTTAGGGATGCCAATCCTCCCACTTTGGTGGAAATCCTGAGAAGGTGACTATTGAAATATTTTTGCTTAGCGTGGTAGGGCAAAATCCTGGAATAGCATAACATGAAATCAAAAACTTTTCAGGATGATTACAAAGAGACAAGGAAAGGAATACACCTTTCTCTGAAGGGAAGTTATCTAAAGACAAAACCTGAAGCACAAGGGAATTTGCTGCATATGCCAACTACAGGCATAAGACACAGATTGGAAAGGCACAGGTGAACACCGGATGGAGACGAATTTGAAGAAATAACATTTGTTTCATGCATTCCACTTTTCTCAGCAGAGTCCCTCTGAGGCCAGGCAGGAGAGCAACAGCGATGGTGCAGCAGCCCTACAACCCTCAGGGTCAGTCGAAGTGACCAGCCACGAAGGGAGAAAAAAGAATATCTGCTGCTGAGTAGCTCTTATTTGTCTTTGCCATATGCTACTTAGGCTGTACTTCCTTTAACTAAGTTGCAGCTCAGTGAGCATCTGAAAGCCCAGGAACTCATGAGAGAAAGCTAAACTCTGCTCTTTATCCTTTCCTGACCCATTGGGATCCGAACTGCTGAGCCACTCTCCCCTCTGCAGAGACACCTCCAGCAGCTTCAGGCAAGGCACAGTTCAACTCAATTTACAGGAGAGAAGAGATGAGAGGATCACTGAGCCCCAGTAACACAAAGCTGGCAATGGGCTTTCAGCCCTCGGGAAATTGTGCTTGGTCAATGCAAAGCAGTCAGAGAATCACTTTAAACTACTGTGCCTCAGTCATGCATGAGCCAGGATTTAAAAATATATTGTCTTACCCTATAATTATTTGGTTAAAAGGTTGACTTTTTCTGTGAACACCATTTTAAAAAGAAAATTATGTCAATATATTTTTTTCTAACTATTAAGTGCAAAAAGGCAAGCTTTATGCTCAAACCTCCAGGTAATGAATGAAGAATGTTTCTGATTCCACATCATTCAGTATTTCTTCTACAAAGGCTGTCCGAGATGTATCATATCATTCTGATGTCTTTTCTAGAAAGTAGTAAAGGCTAGTGGTCCAAACTTATCCTGAACATTATCATATTCAATATATAGCATCTACCGTGCAAGTTCAGTCAGTGACTCCTTGTGGTGATTATTATGAGTCATTCTGCTTCACAAGAGTTAAACAGGCTGCAGCAGCTAAGCAGGTGATCCAATGACCTGTGGGAGGTATTATTATTCACAAAACTCAGGGAATACAGGACCGAAACCAAGCTTCAGCTCCTTTTGACTAAGTGTAATTTAGGCATTGTATTGCAATAATGAGTTTGTTTTACAAGAATAACGTTTTAATCCTCCACCAAAAGTGCACATTTCTATTGTACAAAAAACATCTGTCTCCGGATAGCAGGGCTAACACATTTCTGACTAAGGTAGTCCATTGCCTTTTCATACGAATGGTGTCAGGCCCAGATTCACTCTTCCACGTTCTCTAGACTTTGTGTCCTCCCTCATTATTAAACTTAACAATATCAAACACATCATTAACTGATGTAAGCACTCCCTTAGCGTAGGATTCCTTATGCTCTAACTACCTTTTTCTGAATTTAAGCGTCATGAATTTACCTCTTACCTGTAAATGGTTCTTCTATTATCCCACGAAGAGTTGTAAAAGTTGAAGGTGTCATTAGTCATCATCTGAGTAATTTTGAGTCATCCCAGTGAATTTTGAATGTTAGGGGCTTGCCCAAATATGTTCTGATTTGTCAGTGTACTTCTGGCTGCTGCTGTGTTCAGGAGCATGCATAATATCCTTGTCAGTAATTTTTAGCCCTCTCTGGCTGTCCTTGAGCTATTTGCAGAGGCACATTAAACAGAGCTTGGCTAGCTGTGTCTGCCAAGGCATCCAATAGCCACTCATTCGACAGTCCAGTAGAGTGTGGCCATTTGTTTGTTTTTGTTTGTTTTTGATTGGTTTGGATTGTTTTTTGTTTTGGTTTGTTTGGATTTCTTGTTTTTGTTTTTGTGTGTGCGTGTGTTTTTGTTTGTTTGTTATGGTTTGGTTTTGTTTTTAAATAAAAACTAGGCTACTTTGCACTTTCTTTGTGTGCTTGGGACAGTTGACAGAGGATGTGCAATCTGTTAGTGGGAAAACTATTCCCTTGCAAGACTTAATATTCTCTTCATTTTACTGAGGCTGTTGTTAGAGGCTCCAAATGTAGCAGGTCAAACAATAATTTCACCACCTCCTGGCTGTCTGCCTCTTCCCTCTGTAAAATGTTTATATGTCATTACTAGTAATTTATGGATTTTCAGATCCTATAGTGGGTGATCAAATCAGATTGCATTAATTTTTCAATTATAATTTTATGCAGGCATTTTATTAACTCAAAGTGCATCTGGAAGTCTTGGTAGTAAGTGAGATGTGACTTGAAGTGTCCTGATATTTAGGAAGATTCATGGCAATGTTATTTGCTCTACCGCAGCAGAACAGTGCAGAGCATCAATTATGTAGCACTTTTTATATATTAACAATATAATGATAACTTTGGTCCCTTCAATTTTGAGCTTCATTTTTCTTGTCTGTGTATTGCTGTGTATTTCATTGTGTAAGACAGGTGGTGTGAGATGCAGTTGTTATTTTTAAGCAGTGTCATGTAAGAGCAGGAGTAATTGTTATTATATGCAATAGCAGTCCAGAATGACTGACAAATTAATGTCTTTTCCCCACTTCTCCAGCCACTTGAATTACCAGGGTCTTGTGTTCCAAAGTCAGGAAGTGAGAGAAGAATCTGACCCTCCTCCCTCAAATAGTGAAAAAATGTACTCAAAGGGTAATTCTACCAGAGTGACAGGATTTTTGCTTCCGAACTAAATGAAATGCATGGTCTGTTGCCTAACATATGATTACAAAATGTGGCTCTCTGTTAACACCTATCTACATGCAAACCATATTAAGTTTAACCTAGTTTTCTCTCTGGGACAAAGGACAAATTATACAAAGCACAATGTTGTGTAACAAATACATTATGTTCTCTAAAAGCTGCCAGCCTCCAATGCAAGCTAGGAAGAATGCCATGCAATACTTTCTCTGGAAGAGTAATACCACTAAGCAACCTTGATCTTCCTCATCTTAAAATATATATGAAAAAAACCCCATAGATATAAAATAGGTGCAGTATCATATGAGAGGTGTATAAACACACTCTTCATGTTCAAAAATATATTATGTATATACAAATATATAAAAAGCCTTTTGGTTTTGCCAAGATATATTTTCCTTACCACCAAAGCTAAGGAAAATGTCTCTGCCCTTATTTAAAAAACCCCACCAAAACCAAAGAGAAAGTGGAAAAGAAATTTCCAGCCTTGTAGCTGAAAGAAAAGTTTGCAGGCATGAAATGCAGAGTCTTGAGAAAGAGAACCAGTAAATAGAAAAGAATGTAAAATCTATTAGTTTTTTAAAAATTCATTTTTTAAAATCACTCTTCAGGAACTCATCCTTACCTGCAGTGTTTTAGAAGCCTGACTCACAGTACAGGATTTATAAACTGATGCCAGGGTGTTATGGACAGAAAAGAATAAAGACTCTTCATTTTATTGTAGCTGAACAACACAGAGAAAACATTAAGAAAACCACCTAGTAAAGGACAATGATGTAGGAAATTTGGCACCAGTCTACAACTGTTTGGGTCTGGACCAGTGTCAAGATCTTCTATTTCCTGAAATCCTGCTCCATGCAGGCTATGGAAAGAGGTGGGGGGGTCACAGCCCAAGCCAATCAAGAACTCGAGCCAGGCACTGCCTGGACACAGACAACAAAACTGCTGAAAAGAGCTCTCATGGCTTCTCCTCTCCTGAAGTTTAAATAATCCATCCCATGGTGAGAGAAAGTGCTGCCATATGCTTCCAATCCTATTTTAGTTGGTCAGAATCTATCTTTCAAAAAAATGAACAGGCTACCCTTTTTTCTTTTGGAAAAATGTCACCAGAATTCCTGCAGTGGAAAATCTTTTCCATCCAAATTCCCTTTGAATTTCTTTGGCAATAAAATGCTTGAAGAAAGTTTCACAGGTGATGAAATACATATACCCACAATTTAAGGTTATTATACAATTTAGATCTGCTAAAATACTAACTTGCTGGTTCAGTGAAATATCAGAAGTGTGGCCCATTTCCTGCAGAAATGGGTAAAGTCCAAGGAAAACCCTGAAATGTAAATAAGTAGCAACTGAGGCCTTCATTTACTCCTTTATGCTGTTGTCTTTCCCTTTATCCTTGTCACCATTTTTCTAAATCACATCCATTTTCTCAGATGCTACAATGTTTTTAATCATAAATATTCCACTATTTATACATTCTATTCATAAATCAGTGTATATTTTGACTTATGTAAGGATGGATCTCAGGGTCTTAGTTGAAATTCGGTGTATTTCCAGACTCATTTTGTCCCTTTACAAATATTTTAATATTTTGTTGGGTTTTTTTAATAACAAATATGGCATTTCAGCATTAAAAGAGAAAATCATGTTCAAATACTTGTGTACCCTTTATAAAGTAAGTGCATCCACAGATTTTTTTTTTTAAACAAATGGCTTAGGGAGATTATTTCCTTAGATCTAATTGAAATTTTTTGTTTTCCAAGTTTTGTTTGTTGTCCCTTGTCACATCACTGTGCACTGCAAAGACGAGTGTGCTCTCTGTTACCTACATCCCTGTGTTAGATATTTTGCAGATAGCAGCAAGATCTCTTGTGACACATTTCTTCCATAGAAGCTGTTTGAACTCTGAGCACAGAAATGTTTCCTGCACCTCTGTTACAGCTTTCCTATTAATTTCTTCATTCAGAAAATAGTTTTTCTGAAAGAAGTGGAAATGCTTGACTTCTGCACTGGTGAAATGCTCTTGTTTTCTGGAGTCCCTTCTCCGTCACCTCCTTCGCTGAGCCTGGAATGTCTTTAGGACCGGATGTAAAAGTTCTGAAATGAAAAGGTAATAAGAAACTCAGTATGACTCCTTCTCAACCCAGGGATGAGAAGAGTCATCTTAAATAGCTAGAAACAGGAAGTGCTTTTTGTAAAAATATTGCCTGGTATGGAATAATAACCCTGCCTGTAACACCCACTGGAAAGTCTGTCTGCTGCCAGGCTGACACTCCTGCCTTCTAGTACCTTTTTTCCACTGTGCCTACATTAGGCAAGTTTATTGTCCATGTTTTCATAAAGAATTGAACTAAATTTATTTTTATTCCCTTTTTTTCCTTTCTGTCATCCATGTACTGCTATTAATCTACTCATCAGGGGATCATAAAGCCATAACCTCCCATCTTATTAACAATAGACCTAATAATTGTTAATATAGAGCACTGACAGGCATCATTACACAACAAATAAGTTCACATTTTAATCCCTTAACACATGGTTTATCTTACTCATTTACTAATCCCCATTTCATAACACAACTTACACATTCTTTTATTAGTGAGTTATTTGGGCATGAACATTTTGGTTGTTCACTAAAACAGATACCTGGCATTTAATAAGCCTTACATATCCGTTTCAACATCCATGACGAGTTTGATGATACAGTGTTTTACTAGGATACCACTCTTGCCAGGCTGTACTTGGGGTGTGAAATTTAGTTCATCAATTACGCACCTACAATAGCAGCACTGACAGTACCAGAGCAGAGAGAGCATAAACATCCTAATCACTCCCTGAATTTTTTAAGACCAGGAATAGGTAAACACAGTAAGAGATCTCCAAAATTATTTTTTGTCTTTTGTTAAACTTCCCTCATTTTTCACCACTTTTGAATAGTTGTCCCAAATAATGCACAATAAATTGTTCTGGATCTTTCACTGGAATGAACAACAAAAGTAGGAACTCGAGGAATTCAAGGTTAAGCCCAAGGCAAAGATTAAAGCAGAAACTTTTTTTCATTTACATTTTAGCTCCATCTCAACTGAATCAGACGGAGCAACCAAGGCAATCATCTACTTTACAGAATTAATAATCAGAAAGAATCTAGTTTACTCTGCTGTGAGAATAAATTTTTCCGCACCTGATCCAACAGAGGATATTTTGTGGAGGGAAGATTTTGAGGACTGGGGAAAAAAAAAAAATTGCTTTTTTCTAAGTGTGAAAGTAACTCTTTATATTATGAGAACTGAAACATATAATGAAGCATATATTGCATGGCACAAACAATGTATATTATTTGTAGCTAGATTCTGAAATTTCCCATTAACTTCTAGCACAGACCACTGTCACTTACTATTGCATGAAAATGTAACAACTAGGGAAGTTTGGGTGAAATTTTTGCCTCTTGCTTTCCTGACAGCTAAAAAAATGTTAGCCTCTAGTCTGGAGCTCAGTGAAACAAGGTAATTGGTTCTTTCCCTGCGCACAGATCCTACATACACTCAGCTACTCTGCATGCTGGCTTCGTACATCCTTTCTTAGTATTCCCCAGTAAGGACAAACGCACTCACACACCTGCAGAGTGTAACTGAGGAGAGTATGATGCACACAATCTGTGCCTTTGTGCCCTGACCTCCTCAAAGTTTTGGCTATCAGGACCTCCCAGGACTCATCCCTGTATTTAGAATCAATTAAGGCAGCACTACAGATGCGTATGTCTACCAACACCTAGAATTTGTGTCTGGGCTTAAGGCAGGACACAGGTAAAGAAACCAATAGGTTTGTGGTTCTTACCTCTGACTAGATCTGAAATATCCAGATTTTGGTTGTTTTTGCAAAGGCATTTTGGTTTGGAAAATCTTGTAATAATTCTTATTAACAAAGAGAGCTCCAAGAAAAAAAAAACAAACCAAAACACAAACAACCAAACTAGGCCAAGATATTTAAAAGCAATTCACCACGATCAGCCATATGATTCATGCTAGTAGCTGTATCTTCCATCATCCCACAGACACAGAATCTAAATTTGTCAGCACTGGGCAGAAATAGTGTATAGCCATAGCCAAGTAATTAGGTAAAGAAATATTGGCAAAGTTAGAAGACCACAACCCACTGTAGGATCTTGAGTCGTGTAAATATATCCATTGGTAAGAAAGCATATAATTTTAACTAAAGATTACATATATGTAGGGGAGGTATGACTTTATATTAGTCCTGTGTAATCCAATTCTTCTTTCCTATGGATAGGATGCCAAAAAAGGATTATTAACTACAGAGAATGGATCCAAGATTTCATTCCTAATATTGGTGGGTGCAGGGATGATAAAAGCTGATACCACCACGGGTCAGCATTAGCACTTGCTGAGCTCTAATACAGTCCCTGGATGAAAGAACCTTTAATCTTTCAGTCCTAGTGAGAAACAGTATGAAAGCATAAATCACAGAGGAGATATTCAGAATACCTCCGTATGGTCTTAGACATGAGAAAAATACATAGAGAAAAGTGATTTTTTAAAGTTATAAGTGTTCTTTTAGAATGCTCCCCCCCAGATTAACAGATTCGAGACAAAACCAGTATTATCAGTATGAATAACCCATCATTTCAGCACCTACAACATTCTTTATTCTTTCTTTTTGCCATCAGTAGCAGACGCTGTTGCACTGACTTTGCTCTTTGCTTTGCCAATGTGTCACTGCACCATCATCTGCATTCCCACTGCTCGGGCACAGTGGTAGAAACCGTGCTTATTGTTGAGATGGATATTCTGCACGGGCACACAACTCCTCTTCCTGGGCAACCTTCATGCGCATATCAAAATGATAGGAATGCTTTCAGTCTATGCAATCTTAGTCTCTCCTAATTGCTCTCACATACAGAGTTTTAGGTACACTTATTAGCTTTAAGAATGAGCCAGTAATTCTCACATACTGAATGATTTCAAATTCCCTCTACACCTCTACTAAGCTAAAATGTACATTATGATAGGAATCCAACCAAAGTTCAAGATCTCTTAGCTTCTCCAAATAAGTCAATTAAGCAATTTTTCTGTTGGAAAAATGTGCTTCATTTCCACTTTTAATTCTTCAGGCTGCTCACCTTTTACCCTTGTTAAGCGTGACGGTACAAAATTAAAAGAAGAAGTATTACTCTTTAAAGATAGCATCAGCATTGCCAGTCAGAGTGCAGGAGGAAACTGTAGCTAGAGAAGAATTTGTAAGGAAGAGTGATTATTAGCCAGACCATGAAATTACTTTACTTATTTTATTCACCCAGTTCTCAGGTAGACTTGAGAATACAATTTAATCAATTTTTTGGTTTCCCCGTAACACTTGAAGAAAATTCCTTTCCTATAAAATGATAAAAAAGTGTTCCTGATTTCTTAATGTAAATAATGTAAAAAGTAACAACATTTAATTCCCTATTTGTAAGCAAACTGGAAAATGACTGCATATACTGTTTTTTTCTGGGATATAAGTCAGTTTTGAATCTGATTTTTTTTTAAAAGATCTTAAAGAACTTTTTCATATGATTTAAAGATAAAGAATTTATAACATGGTGCCAATTTTAAACTGGTTTTTTATTTTGATAATCTAAGTGGTTTTGTAATACTAAATTAGGTATGGAATTGAGACAGAAGTGCAGAAACATGATTGAGTCACAAAACATAGACTTGACATAGCTGCAAGACTTCTAAACTAGTCTCTGGTCAAGGCTTTAATATACTATGCTTGTCTGTACAGATAAAATTAATGAACAGCTCTAGCACAACTGGAATCAGAAGTAGCACAATTGTCTGCATTACCAATATAACTCACTCTTAGTGTAATTCTTTTTCAACTGAATTTTGAACAGAGACCTCACTGGATTTATAAAACAGGTTTCAGGTACTTGTGTCTGCAATTATATTATTATTACTGTCTGAATTATACAGTAAATGAACACATTTATCTCTGAAAGTCAAGATTTTGAGAACTTCTACAGGGAGTGTTTGACTGCTGACTTCTTCAGTGTTTGCTTTGCAAAGACATGCACAACATGACCTAAAGATTCAAGGAGGATGTTAAATTAATAACATTTTTAAACTGTTTCTGATTTTTATTTCTCAAACAAAAAATCAAGTTGCTTGTTCTTTGAACTTCCATCAATTGTCAATGTTTTACTAAGAGTTTTCCAGGACAGTCAAAAAGGAAACCAGACCAGAACAATGGGTAACGTAAGCATTTATCTCCACTACCGTGCATGCTGATAAGGAAAAGCCAAGTAACTGTTCTCTCTCATCTTTTTAATTTTCTGTTTATTACCTCCTGAAGTAATTTGCTCCATTTAACACAGAAAATTAGATATTTTGATCTGTAAATTTCCCCTTGTTCTCATCTTATTATGCCATCTGCTTATTCTTTGTCCTGTACAGAAGAACAAAACACATTTTTAATTGGTAACAATTTTCTTTTGGATATATTATATCTTTCTGTCCAAATTTTTCTGACTCAGGTGGCAATGGAAATTTCCTTACACAAAACAGTAAAACTGCTTCCAACAGACATTTCTCAAGTTCAACAAACATTTCATGAATTAACAGACACAGTATTTGGTCACTGGCTTGTTTTTACCGAACCAGAATACAGTTGTGTTTATTTTTTAATGAGTTTTGGCATACAATAATAATAGCCCTAGGTGCCTTAACTTTTAGATTTACACTGTCAGATATCATAAGTGGACTTGGCTTTCAGAAAGTGGATATGCAGCACAATGTAGACAGAGGTCTCTGCAACGCCACCCAGGCACTGTTTATACTGAAATTCCACCAGTGAAGTGTAAGAAATCATCTCTGCATATCCTGGAGGGGTCTTGTCCTCTCAGGTGATCTCAGAGCATATTTGTTTGATAGCTTCAAGCTTGGTTTGAAATACACCTGAGTTCCTGCTGTCTTTTGGTTACAGTAGCCCAGAGGAAATCCCATCCTCAGCAGGTGTGTGCCTAAAGTACAGTCTTGACAGGTGGTGCCAATTTTAGTCCTCTTGAAATAACCTTAAATTAATCATTTCAAATCTGAGATATTCAGTGTCTACCCATCTCTTTGAAAGCTATGTCAGAGAAACCAAAAATGCAGTTGTATCTCTAGATGTTTCTTTCTTCTAAATGTATAGTTGATGTTATTTTTGAAACTAAGATAATTACTGTTCCTATGCAAATTATTACTAAACTCCAATAGATTTCATAGGAGTCTTATGTCTGTGACCAGTCAGTCTTGAAGCAAACATGGCATGACAAAGAGTTTCTCACCTTTGCTGCTAAGTGTCCCTTTTCCAGTTACTCTAAAATGTCTTAACCCAGCGCATGAAAAACATGAGATGGCATTTGGGCATTCAAGGTTCATTTAATAGAATCAGTACCAGGATTTCTGGATATCAGCTGTTTAAAAAGGAGTGAGGGAAGTCTAAATGAACCTGAAAGTGCTGCCTTAATCAAAAACCCTCTTAGAATATAAAACTACATAACATGGAGCATCAGACTGCTGTTTGCTACATCAAGCAGTAGAACAAAATTATTAAAAACTATTAAAAATTTGTTTTGTGTGTACATGTGAAATAATTCTGATTATGCAAGCCTAAGCAGAGCTGACAGCATAATACATATTGGGGGCATTTCATGCTTTCAGCTCCAAAATTTTGGAGACACTTACAGAAGTAGTTTTTCATGCTGCATGGCTCTGCTCCACAGCAAGAGGATAAATCAGTTTGCAGATCCCAAGGCAGAAATTCTCAGAACATCCTATCATCCAACACAGTTGGACCCTGTCTTTTTCCTTTTTGTGACCACTAAAGAAGGTTAAACATTCATTCATTAAGGTCATGAAGGAATGACAGCATTTATGGAGACTAAGTTGTTCTGAGGTCCACTGAGAATCACCTTTTAAAATAGCTGTGACCACATTGCACATAGTGCAAGCCACAGGACACTTCACCAAAAAGAAATCCAAATAAGGGTTTCATTAGAAGGCCATAAACTTAACACAGGCAAACCCAACTAACTTAATAAAACAGCAGGCCATTTAAAACAAATGTATAAGATTCTTGAGGGAATATTTATTTCATATGCAGTAAAATTCTAACACTATTAATGGGGAACTCCTTCTAATTTTGAGAGTCACATTAAAATACCCAAAGGGTGTTTCAGGAATGCATATTCACCCCATTTGTGCAAATAAAGAATGAAGGACCTCAGGAAAGGCATGGAAAAATGGTGATATCCCAAGTCAGCTTCTGCTTTTGAAGACATAAAGATTTGTTGATACAAACAATCGCAAAGTTTGCTTGGAAGCCTTAGTCTTGCTCATGTTGACTTCATTTCACTCCATGATGTGAAAAAATGAACACAGAAAACACTCCATTTCCACAGACACTCCCTATTGTCAGTGTCGTATCTGAAATAATAAACTGAGGGCTGCAGTGCAGTTTCAAGCAGTCCCCCACTTCATTGACTCATTAATTGTTGGTGTTCTGCTTGGCACAAAACTTGTGCTAAGACTTTCTCATTCATACTGGAGTGTGTTGTGGGACATAGCAAAGGCCGCACACAGTTTTGCAGCACACAGTGCGGGTAAAGGTGAGAAAAAAATCTTTACCTGAAGAGATGTGAACAATACCATCTTATTTTAAATGAGAGAATAGCTCCTCACCTGTTTTATTTAGCCAGCCGCTGATGCCCTCACACAGACCTGATCTGGCAGGGCTCTCACCACAGATTGGTAAACCTGGAATTAGACATCTTCTGTTAGTGTGGTGCATTCTTTAGCCGAGAAGTCCTGCTGAGAAGCTGCAAGAGTGAAACAGAGAGCTCTCAAATAAATTACCTTAGGCTTCATAATGCCACCTTCCATACCTCAAATGTGAGATGAAACAATGGTTGAAAAAAAAAGGCTAAGCAGAGAGAACCTGAAGGAACCAGCCCCACCTTATTCTTTGGCTACAGAATGAGCAATTGTTGAACCAAAGTAAACAGATTGTGCTTGCCCCATCTTGCTGTAATACAGACTGTACTATGCAAATTATCTTTAGGCCCACACACAGATACACTAGTAAGAACACAGGAAATATCACCTAGGACAGTCTAATTTACTGTTACTGAATTAACCTAAAATTTTCACAGCTTTTAAAGAGTTTCAGGGCTGGGAAGTGATGTTGTAATATAAACTATTATCTGATAATCTGCTGTTACTTTTACCCATATTTACTATTCTACTTCCAAATTTGCTTTTGAAGGGGTTTACATTTTAGGGTTACACGAGAAAGGTTAGAAAATTAGGGATCTCTTAGTTGCTTGAATCTGGATATTTTATCTTTCTAACTAACACTGTAGTCTGTAAATTCCCTGTAATATGTTAGTCTTCAAGAAATACTTTCGTCACATTACTGTAGACTCACTGACACATTTTTACCTTTCCCTGTAAATTCACTCACACTCTTAACAATTCTCTGAGGACTTGTTGGGGCACATTTGGCCATCATTAACTCTGACTGTGAGTTTTATCGCCCACTATCCAAGCATCCCTGGAGCATGGATTTGGGTGCACACAAGGGAGCAGGTGCAGCTTGGCAGGGAGTGGTGAGGTGGGTGGAAGGTCTTGCCTACATAGCATGTCGGAAATGATGTAATTTTGGGTGTGTGAAATTTGCTAAATAGGTTTACTCCAGCATTAACCTAGTACTCAGGTGCCTAAGTGACAATTTAAACACCTAGACTCAGGACAGTTATAAAAAACCACCCCTCCTAATCTGTTTAGGTGCCTCAGATGTCAAAAGTATTGTTTTGGATCTCAGGATAAATTTTGGCCTCTCAGCTTGAAGGGAAGGCACAGCAGAAGTGAATCCCAATGTCGTGGAGCAAGAGAGATACCTCAGAGGTAATGCCAAATGCCTTGCGTCAAAGTCACAAACTAGAGCACACAAATTAGAAATGGATGAATATTCTATTTCTTTCATGGTCATACTCTCCTTCTCTGGCACCCATTTTCTGGCAGGAAGTTTGAGAGACTTTTCTCACACATTTGGCTCAAATATTCCTCCTCTAACTTTCATTCCAGTGCTTGAATGAACTTCCTCTAATTTCCACAGATCTTTGTACATCTGGAGCACAAGGAGCTAAATGCCTGCTTTCTGGTGTTGGCTTAGCGGGAAAAATCATTTATCCCATCATCAGGTGATCTTCATAAAATAAATACCCTTTTGTGAGGGGAAAAAGCCTCAGTAACTATATGCAGAAATAAAAATACACAGGGCCCAAATGAAAACATAGCTCTGGACCACTCTACAGTTAAAAGAGATGATGGAAAGATAATTATGCAGGAGAGGAATGCTTCTTTGTAGAAGTAGATTTGATGGACTAAGTTCAATAACCCAAAATTAGGACATGGCTACAGCTGGAGGAGAAAGAAGAAGAAAGTTATATTAAGGACAAAATTAGTGTGTGTGGAGAGTATTCAAAGGCACTGTATTTCTGCAGGAAGATTATTTTTTCATAGTGCAAAAAGAAAAATAGCCAATGAATCTGTAACATCACCTCGGAATGGAAATTATCACAGACGGATTTTGGAAGCATGAAAAAGGAACAGATTATTGCTTCACTTTGTGATGAAAAAGAGGGAAAAATGCTCAAACTTTAT
Source organism: Origma solitaria (assembly GCA_013397895.1). Lineage (NCBI taxonomy): Eukaryota > Metazoa > Chordata > Aves > Passeriformes > Acanthizidae > Origma > Origma solitaria. The sequence goes on from VZRL01004872.1 coordinate 1,220,583, forward strand.
AGCCAGGAAACTCCAGCAACATGTGTTGTGTTGTTTTGAGGAGCCCTTAGGTCAGATGGCACATTCAGAGGGAAGGAAGAAGGGAAATGATCTGTCTTGTACTGCAGACATTACGCTCAGTTCTGGGAGCACAGAGGAGAAGTGATCAGACTTCAGTAACAAGTGTGTCTTTGTGTGCCCAACTGCACTGATATTTTTGCTATTATTTGACACTGCAAACTAATACACACATCTCATCCTCATCCACGTGCACAACATGTATGTGTGTACACACCCATCAAATGTATATATGCACACAGGTATACATGTGGGTACATATATGTATGTGAAACCCGCATAAAAATAATGTAATTTCTCTCCGGAATTTTTTTTTATAATTTAGAAACATTTTCATCCATATACATTTTACCTCCTAAACATGTATCGCCAATTTTGATTTTTTAAAATCTACATCCAAACAATTAATTTGGATTTTTTTCAAATTATTTTTTGGCTCATTTCTTGTCAGTAGGTCAATGACATTTGTTCTAGCCCACATTTGATTTATGTCTACTTACTTTTACACATTTTTTCACAGTTCTAGTATGTATTTTAGCAACAGTAATCAACTGATCCCAAATGTTCAACTGTTAAACTAAGTGGAATTCCTGACATGCAGGAATATCTAAGCCATCATGGGAAAGGAAGATATATTGACACAGAGGGCACTGTCTGTGGAGTATCTGACTGCATCTAATCTGCCTGGGTGAGCAATTTTCTGACATTTGATATACGTAGGTGTGGGTGCAGAACACTAAAACAAAAGGATGAGGAAATTTTGAAATTGGTTTTAGAGGTCCCCATTAAGTCTAAGAGAGAGACCTAAGAAAAGAAGGATTCGCTCTGTATGACTAAGATGTTACAGATATAGGAAGTGTTGCACACTCTGGTGATACCAATTCCTCTGTGTAATGAGAATATTAGGAAATTGGAATCCGGGGCTACACAGCCATGGTGAAGATGGCTGAAACTAAGCAAGAAGAAAATCATTCTCAGCCCATCTCTTTAAAAAACACAGAACCTCTTTAGTTCATAACCTCAATAATCTGAGATTACAATTTCATACAAAAAATACTGTGGATTTTCATATCTTTTCAATTGTTCTTCCCATGACAAAAGTCAAATCATGCTGGGAGTAACTTTCCAAGGGTTGCAGCACATATTTACCTTGTTGCTACAACATTACTGAAAATATCACGGGGATGTGTACATCAAATATTCCAGGACAAAGAGTCAATAGGTGTCTTTGGTAGAGTCAATACTTGCACTATAAATCATCCTCCAATCATCAGGAGTGGCTGAATAAGATACAGAAATTTACCGCTGGTGAAAGAATACAGAGATATTCTGAGGAATTATTTCCCTGTTACTGCTTTTTGAAATAGTTTGGTTCAATTTAAGATGGAAGTTTTTTATGCCGAAGAAGATATTCTTCAATAACCATAATTACAACATTAAAATAAATTAAGAGATTGTTCTCTAGAGTACCAGAATCTGAGCCAACTTCTCTTGGTCAAGTGTATGAACTGTGCCATCAGTGGACGTATGGAGACTGATAGAGAGGGCTTTTGAAAATAGAACACCACTATTACTTTTTGATGAAAAGCTTCAGTGGGATAAAGCTGGATTTGGGAACTCTACAGTGCTTAGAGGTGGAACACTGGATGAATCAAATTCCACACTTCATGTGATGCTGTGGCATTAGGTAAACTACCTATTCCTCTGTAGTGTTTTGTGGAGTCGTGATGACAATAGATGTAGAGGGATTTGTTCCACAGCTGTGTTTCCAGGGTGAGCTTCTGTGCAGACCACCAGACATGCAAAGAATGTCCTTCTGAGGAACTTCTGGGCAATCCTGTCACGTGAATGCTGAGAGTGACACAACCAGTCTGCTGCTGGCACTCTCATGGGTGCCCACAGTGATGTGGGACAATTGTCCTTCAAGGCCACAAATGAAACTATCCACATTAATAAGCACTCCTCCTGCATGAATGAGGGATCCACAGAAAGGCCTCATTTTGTATGCAATCAAAATTTTTAAAAAAACCCAAACCCAAACCAGCCCTCTTTTTTTGTTTGTTTGTTTTTGTCTGTGTGTTACAATACCAAAATACAAACCCCATTAAAAATGTACCACTTATCTAAGACAGATTAATTTTGGAGGAGTAAAAAACATATCTGTGACTGGTAAAGGAAAATCAGACTTTTGACTAGTTTTGTTAACAAATGTTTAAAAGCAATCAATAGTTTTTCAGGAAAAGATTTGCTTTTCAACAGACAAGGACTTCCCCTTGCACTGCTTTGTATCTAGTGGAATGCTCCCATTGTTTCTATTCTTACCTTATTTGTTAGGAGAAACCCTGTTTGTATTTTCACTGCAGTAACTGGAATGCCTTGTTCTGCAAGGACTCAGGATTGTTTGCTTGGCAGCCTCTTGGGCTTTTCAACTAATGCACAAGTAAGATAAGAATAATCAACTTAAATATTTACATTGGACATTTCCAATGGTTAGTTCCAATTTACAGTTTTCCAAGGGGCTGGAAAAGACACTGCACTGCAGACTGAAGAGAGTATCTTGAAAGTCTTTCAGTTGTTAGTGTTCCCATTCAAATTGTGATGCTGAAAAACTCTCAAGTACTTGACATACCCCAAAAGGCAGGCAGACTTGTGGGTCTCTATTTGCTGCTAATGAAATAACATTGACGAGATCAGAGGTGCTGGCGGCTCAGCTGCTCAGTGCAGCGCATCCCTCTCCATTTCTATACAGTTTTCTTCCTGTGAAGGTTACTACCCGCAAACGCTTCGCCTTCCTCATGAGCACTTTAAATGAGTTCAGTAGCAGCAGACTTCACATCAAGCACGTTCAGAATTTCAAACTGCTTGGACTTAAACTAATAACACCAAAAGTGCCTTATTTTTTACAACTTCCTTATTAAAGGAGAGGTCACATAAGGGACATTTTATACTAACATTCAAACACCCCATGTGTGAAGAACACTGCTTGTGGAGGCACAGGCTGTGAGTGCTTGGCACCTAGGTCTCTTTGCAAAACAAAAGAGTATTTTCAAGTGACTGTATTAGATCTGAAATATTTGAGTTTTTCAGCATTTGTACAGTTACACACCAGACATTTTCTCAAGGTAAAAGCTATCAGAAAGGAAAGGAATTTAATTATCAGATAAATATGAATTGGACACACATTATTAGATGGTGCAGTAATGTCCATTTATTGCTGAGTGTTTTCAAATAATTTAATCTGGGCATATAACTTATCCCCCATCAGACAGTGCCTGTATACAGTTCTGCAGTGGAATAATTACATGTCTTTTCTCAGGGTTCTGCTTCTTAATACTCTTTTGCTAATTCTGACTAAAGGGGGGGGCTGACAGTGCTCAGCCATTCTTGACTTATTTTTCCATAATTCTCATTGCCAATTTTGTAAAATTTCGCAGAGGATGAAGTAAATGAGGGGTAGTGCTTCATCAGAAATAGATATCTCAATAATTACCCCAGAAATGGTGTTGCTTCCATTAAATTCAAACCACTCTGTACATTCATTAATATCTTTAACACCCTTCAAATGAACAATTTCAAAGGTACTGTCTGACAATCAGCTATTTTCTTGTGTTGTATTTTTATCCTCTGAGAAATTAAATTTATTTTTGGATACAACACCTCTGCCTTCAATGCCTTTCAACACGTAATATGTGGCCCAATCATTTGAGGGTGAATTTGTCTATAGTCCTTTGAATGGAACCCCATTCCTCCCAAATTGCAACAAACGATACAGTATGTCAGTTCCAGATTATGCCTTCAAACAAGAGCCAAATTGATCCATCAGAGCCACATTTGAAGACTTTGTAGTGTTCTGACTGAATTCTGACTTGAATATTCCAACTTGTAGAGGGTTAGATTGAACTTTGTGAGGGAGGTGTTGGTTAAACTTTTGTGCGCCAGCATGTCCTTTGGTAAGCTGTCATTGGTATTACTCCTCAAAGTTTTAGTCTCTTAAAAAAGTTTAAATTTTGGTTCTTATTTCATTATCGGTTTCTATGGTCTCTTTCTAGAGATCATCTATTATTTAGTTTGTTTCTCTCTGGTGCCATAAAACAGACTCTTAGAATTTCTCTGTTTCAGTATTTAATTTTTTGTTGTCCTCAGCAGAATGAAATTAAGTATAGCTAGTGAAACTTCCTTTCTATTACAATTTCCACAGAACTTTTGACTAATCAGTTTGCCTGAATTAATCTTATTAATTAGGTGCTCAAATCTGACAATGATAAAGGTCATGAAAGATGCCAGAGAGAATGACAGTATCAAAGCAATAATAACACCAGGAAAATATCTTTTAATTTTAAAAGACAGATACAAAAGAAAATATGTCACTGGTACAAGCTTTTGATTGTTGATATGATGTGACTGAGAAACCAAACATTGGACACTTGATTCAAAACCTTTGAAGACTTGCTCAATCAATGAAAGCTATTACATTTGTTTTGAAAGAATGAGGAGAATGTCATGTAAGGTAGGGAACAAAGCTCATTTTTGCGTGACGCCTCTCCACAAAATTTCTTCAAAAGAAAATTCTTCAGTCTGAAATAAGTTTCGATGTCTGTTAGACATCATACACTGCCTAGACGGGAAAGGCTGCTTACCAGGCTTTTGACAAAGAATAATGCCAAACTTGTGTAAAGACAAAATGATATTGTACTTCTTAAAAAACAATTTAAAATGCAAATAGTTTTATTTTGGCAGAGTATGTACAATGATAATAAAACCATGCAGTGACCCAAATTTAGCTATTTATGTCGAATACATATGCAGAATTTTAAAGCAGGAATCCTAACTATATTCAGAAAATCCAACCAACCAACCAGTGAACCAAATACTTTGTTTTCAGGGCCAAAATTTTGTCTGCTGTGCTGTCTATGAATGCAGTGTTGTCTTTGCTCAAATCACTGTGGGAGATTCTTTCTCCGTGTCAGAAGTTGTGATGCAGAACAGATGCTGGGACATAATATATCCACCCATAAATCCTTAAACTAAGAGCTGTGACCAGCTATACTCTCAGCGCAGGAGTCTGTGCTCATATACAGTTTCCTTACTCAGAGGCCAAATCTGTGTCCCATTTCTGTAACCTTGTGACTGAGAGGTGGAATGCAAACCTGAACTGCTCAGTTCCAAAGGAGTTCTCTAGCAGCCCTGAAATCCCTCTTCATAGCTTGCTTCTACCCGTAAGCAGTGAAATCGGGATAATTCAGCTCCTTTCTGGGGATGTGGGCAGTTGTGCAAGGAATACAATTATGTGGTTTGTTCCTGTTTGAATATAAAACTCTACAAACTAGGTATATTCCCTAAGCTCAGATTCCATTATTAAAATAAGTCAGCTGGAACAGGATCCAGTGTGCTAATATTAACATGAGAACTCCAGGCCTTCTGTGTTGTGTCCATATTCCCAGAGGTGCAGGCTGCACTCTCGGCACAACTGACATCTAAATAAAGTCCCTCCTCCCCATGTGTTTCAACTGGTTCAGAAATAGGGAAAATGGTTGATGTATTTAAGGATGAACTTACATAGCTGGGTAATGCTGACACTCCTGTCCTGGGCTGGGATCTCAGTGTGAAGTACTTTTGTGGAAAAAAGGATCAAGATTCATACACAATAGAATGGATGACTGGTGACAAATTCACTTACATCAGAATGGTATTGGCACTCTCATGTAGGAATGAGCTTCTGAAAGCCTAATTTTGTGGCTGACGTGAAGAAAAGATCTTAATATGAAGTTATGTGATCAGTATATGGTTTTTGCAATGGGCCAATGAAATACCAATGAAAATGGTATTAAAAATCCTCTTGGTTTAAGGTTTATGCTGCTGAGCGTTAATGTTGATGATGATTTAAATGAATAATCCATTGTGAGAGAGATGAGAAAATAAACAGGAAACTGTTAAAATTCAGTGAAACCCCATTTGAAAAACCTCTAAAAACAATTCTGAGCACATTCTAATTCAAAACAAAAGCAATTGCGATTCTTTTTCAGGAATTCTGTATGTGCAGGTGGAGGCTGATAGGTACTGCTTCAGAAGGTGGGAGAAGTATAGTGCAGGGGGAAAGGCAGGACAGAACAGCATTATACTGGCCTCTTTCACACAATCCACAGTTTTGCGGCTGCTTCTATTAAAAAAATATCCATATGCTAAGCTGTAGTAAGTATTTGGTCAAATTAATGGTACCTATAGTGATTGCATTACCAGGATGACATTAAGGATTTACGTTGTTGTTAAAGAAATGTTTGCAAGGATTCTTGAAATGTAAAGCAGCATTAGCAAGGGTAATTTCTTGCCATTATTTTTTCCTGTTAGGTTACTGCTTTACACACACCACTCCTAGATCCATCTCTTAAAATAGTTTTACGGGGTATCTATGAATTTGGCCTATTATAGCTAAATAGTTACCTGTTTCAGTCCTGCTTTGATTTATCCCTTAAAACCAATCTAACAGGTATCTAATAAATATCCGCTAAGTATTGAGGCTTTTACTGACAATACTTCACCTCCTGCACACATCCACAGAATTAATTTGATGTAATCATCCAGCCTTGTTCAGAGAAAAAATGTCAGGGGTAAAAAGCTGTTCTCCAGATCATCCAAATAATAATTACAGTTCCACTGATCTTCAGCATGGCCGCATTTTACTCTAAATCTTTTCTAGAAGGCACTGTTTTCAAACCATCTTGAAATATCTGCAACTATATATTTCAAATATTAAAAGCAGTGCAGTGCTAAAATAAACATGCCCTTATCTAGGACTGCAGAGGATGTATGTGATTTCCTGAGCATATCCTGAGCTTGAATCTGCTCACTCACCAACTGATAAAGTAACCTGGCACTTCTGAAATTAAAATAGCAGCATTTAAATAGAATCCTTTAAAACAAGAATACTAAGATATAAATTTATTTGAGATTTTTGTCCAATGTCTGATTTTTATCCGTGTCAAAAGCAATCCTTGCTATACTGGAAAATCAAAAGAAAAAGAAAATGCTCACACAGAGTAGGAATAATGCATAGAATGAGCTGAAATATGTACTGCTGGGCTAAATGACCAGGAGTAAAAGACATAGTATCTTCACAAACCCCTGTCTAAACATTAAAAGCGGAGAGGAAGTATTTAACATAATAAGAGACGTCATAGCTGGGGGGAATTTGAAAAAAATTAAGAAAAGTATATATGGAAGAAAATATCAGTAAGCACTTACTTGCTCATCTTAACCGTGTTTGATTTTGCTATTTTTTCAATGGATATTTCATAAAGGTCCAGGGAATACAATACATTTGGGTTTAGCTGCTGTATTTGTCGTCCAGCATCTTGCGACAATTCCTACAGAGAGGTACAGACGAGAGGACGCATAGTCAGATAACTCTGTATGTGGAAAACTTCAAATCAAGTATGAGCGTACCTATCTATTTCCACCAGGAGTCTAAATCACCTCTAATCACAGAGTCTAAATTTGCCTCTGGATCACTAACATCCTGAAGAGGTTTCCATGCCGACTGACTGTCCAGCTATGCAGATTATTCAGATGTGCATTATCAGCCTTTTCCTACATAGGTGGCTGGAGACATAGGCAGGCCTATACACCCACTTGATAGGGAATATTGTTATGAAAGCAGTTTAAAGATTACAATTGCACATTACTGCAATGAAATAATTAGTGTAATGAAACAAGGCTCTAGGATGGTGTGAATGCAATCACAAATCATTCTTCAAACATCAGTAAACACGAACATAAGTGCCACATGACAAGCTGCTGCTATTTATGAAGGCATGTGTTACATGCAATTTTACCTGCTTACACTCAATATCTCCTTTGTCAGGAGCCTTTGTGAGACAGAGCCAAGCAAAACCAGCTGTGGGTCTTTTAAAATTCAACATATGGGGATAAGTTTGGGAGAATCTAAAATGGAAATGAGAGTCTTGTATTTGCAAAGAAGTTAATATGGAAGCTGACATCAGCCTCTTTGCTAATTTACATGTCAAATTCCCAGTCAGCCTCTTTGCGCAGGAAAAAGTTCTTTTTCTGTTTGAAGCACCCCTGAAGAATTCATACCTTCTGTTTTTAAGTGTTTCTGATGATTTCATGTTAGGATGGAGAGAGACAAAATACAGCAAATGATATCTGAAATATGAAAGTAATATATACTTTTGACTGCATGATGTTATGTATGTAACAGAGTAAAATATCCTAAATAAACAGTTTGGATGTGTAAATTAATTATGTATAGAAACTCATTAATACAGACAAGTGCACGACAACTGGATTTGTTTTTAGCTTACTCTGAAAGCTATGAATCTTATTTCTATTTGAGGCATATTTTACTTTGTCATATTTAGTGATATTTAGCATGTTATTTTATTGTTTCATAATTTCTTATTTTGCTGTTTGGTATATGTGGCATTTCACAAATTACAGGATGAGAAGTCCTCTGTTTTGGAGAGTGTGCAATAAACATCAGACTCTTCCCTTGAAAAGGAGTCTTAGTGCAAAAGAAGAGAGAAAACACAATTAAAGTGAGATAGCATTAGAGTGAGGGACAAATCAGGCAGAGATATTATGGGGTAAAAGCACTGAGGATACATCAGGAAAGAATCTAGGATCTCATACATAAATAATGCAGCTCAGTGTCTAGATGACAAAAAAACTTTTAGGGAAAAAAAGTCTGTCCAAGAGAGAGACTTTTATATCTCATAATCAGTAACCTCAGAAGAGGGAGTTTAGAAGACTGGCTGAGAGAAACAGATCACTTAGTGCAAATAATAAATTCAGCTGAGGAGAAGCACTGATTGTTCGAATATGATTGACACTGGCTCTGGAGACAGATGTCCTCCTGCCCTCCCAGCTGGAAGGGCTAACTGGGTGGAGCTTCTTTAGAAAACTGGCTGCTGTCATTGTGCAGCTGAAAGAAGAGTGGACATGCAGAGGTAAATTTTCAAAGCAGTGTGTTTATTAACTGCCCATTGACAAATAGAGGCAATTGTTCTTCAGCCTCCTGCACATCCCTTTGAAAACCTCCCTGGTTTGTCTGAGGTGATATCTCACCATTTATGCCAGAAAAGGTGGCTTCCAATATAGAGGTGGGTCTTTCTTGACAATGGATAAAATGGGTGATCTCAGGAACCCTTTGCCTTTTTTAAAAGCCGTGTGAGGTCTCCCATACTACAATTCACATTCAATTTAGTTTTTTTCTCTTCTCACAAGATCAAAGAATTTTTTGTTATGTCATCACACATGACATGGGTAATGAAAGCTTTGAGAAGCTAGAACTGACAGTTTCCAGCATGGCCTCTAATTCTGCAGCTTTTCAGTATTCTCATTTATACGGGGGCAACATGGGGGAAATGATTAAGAATCCTTCACCTGGCAATCCTTGAACTCTCACCATTGTGAGCTGAGAACAAGCATAGCCTCACTATTATTGTGCCTTACCCATGTGTATTTACAATTAATAGATCATCACTCTTAAGTGTTTCTTCACTATAGCCATGGTTTGCTTTGCAGAGTGCTGGAGCGTGTGTGAGGCTAGTTATAAATCAAGTAAGTGAGAAGTTTTGAAACCCATACAAAAATCTCTGCAGTAAATATCACACAACAAAAAAAAGAATACATTCAAATTTTTAAACAATTCTACTAGTACGTGCTTGAACACATTGCTGTCTGAACATGTCTTGACTCTCTGTCTGGGACTTAGTAACATCAGATCATGGCTAAATCTCACATGAAACATGACACAAAAATTAATATTATTTATTACCTTTTTTTTTCTTTTTTCCATTTTGTTTTCCCCCTTCTTTTTCTTTTGCTCCTGGCAGTCTCTCTAAGGTATGCAAACAATTATACAAGACCATGCATAACAAAACAACATCAATTCTAGGGGATGAAGGTGTATAATTGTTATAGTTAAACCTGTGCACTACACTGTCACACATGGTGGAAGCAACTCTCTTGCCTCTATGTGCATTCTTCTCAGTGTCACAGAAGGAAAAAAATACGAGATTATAAATTTTCACAGCGCCCACCAGATTAAACGTGATTCAATCAATTACTTTTTGGCTGTGGTTTTGAGGTGTGTGTCTAATTCCGGTGATGAGGTTTGTAGTGGCACGGGTGCTACTTGAATTTTTACATGTGCAGTGTTAAATTGGTCTGGGCATAACTCCAGAAAAAAATGGTCTTTGTTTTTGTATTACCTGGAACTAAGCCAATATGAGGCAGTGCGTGAGATGCAGCTCTGAAAAAGAGACTGGGGAAATTGTGAAAGTAGAGTAGAAAAAATTCCATTCTGAACTGTGATCAATATTGTGTTGTATGTCAAGTAGGTATGTGCATTTCTATTCAAATGCCTACAAATATTTAGAAATCTTTTTCTTTCATACCGAAATGGGAAATCAAATATCAAAATACTTGTTTGACAATAAAGGGAACAATTTGGGAATTAGAATGGAAACAAGCTGGGAATTTGAGTGCCATGATTCGACTTTGACTTTAGCATAAAATATTAAATTATTATGTGCAGATATTCTGCAAGCAAAAGCTTTTGTTTTGTTTCAATTTGATATTACTCTGGATCCTTCACAGCTGTTGTAACTTGCAAATACAGCTTCATTGCTTCATGGTTTGTTTTTATTTGCACAAGTAGTGTCAGCTTCCCATGATAGATAAATTTCTGGAAATTCTGTGAAAGTAACATGTAGGAAATTTGAGACCACTATGGGAAAAGAAGAGTAACAGGAAACCTATAAAGAAGAGGTCTTGGAGCAGCTGAGATCCAACTTTGCTTAACTTTGCTTACTTATAACCATTTTTTTAAAGGAAAAAATTACATTTTAATTTTACATATTAAAAAATTCAGTCCAGAAAAATATCATCTTTGGTAAGAAATTTGAACTATTTTGAAATATTGAGTTCAAAAGTTTAGGTTGCTTGCGATAGTATGCCGATACACAAAGAATGCCAATTAAAGCTTCATTAGAAACCAAACACAACCTGACTTTTACAAAAGTGATGTCCTGGGTAATTTGATAACATAGCATAGGAATCTTGGAAATACAAATGCAGAACTGTGTTTTAAAATTAATTTCTTGCTTTGGTTAAGTCCTTCAGTGTCACAAGATAGTTTATATAGCTGATAGTTTCATATTGTTAACAATATGAATGGTGCTTTTGAGATGGAAGGAGCCCTGTTCAGTCAACTACATTAAAAAAAAATCCTATTATTACATTGAAGGAAGGGATTGTTTTGTTGCAGTTTCATAGCTGAAAATGCATTGGGGAAGTTGTTTCTCAACAATCTCAGAAGACACTTGTGGGACAGCAGCTGCAGCACAGCTAAGGAAGCTGAGTGTATATGATAAATTCATTTACCATATAGCGTTGCCTTCTGTGATGTGAACACAAGAAGTGTGAAGAGAAAATACTTGGTTTCTCATGTTTAAAAATGGTATTATTAGTGTGGGGAATTAATGTAACCAGAGAATCTTGATTATCTCTTTCCCACTTTTCATCCCATAAAGCTGCTTCCGACAACCTTTCTTTACAAGTTAAATTTCTTTTACAGAAGCTAAATTGAGAATCATTGAACAACTTACAAGTCCATGTTTTTTAATGCCAGATCATCTGTGGAAACATCTTAGCTGCACAATTTAACATAGTCTGAATGTCAGTGAAAACATACCACAAATACTGAGCAACTGTTTAACCAAAAAAAGTGGAGTGTACTTTGAAAAATTTATTAACAATCATTCACTCTCGAGTATTTTTATAAACTGTTTTCCAGCGAAAATGAGATGGTCCCTTAAATTGAAAAGTGATTAATTACACAAACTATGTGACAGAAATGTTTATCATTATAAAAGAAAAACATTTACAGAATGATTTCAGTAGTTTATAGTAAGGAAAGATAATTAATAGTTTGTTGTTATTCTATGATTTTTCAGTGAGATAATCCATAGCTGGTGGCTTGGGCAATAGTTTATATTTTTCAGCTCACCAAACACAAGAAACCTCCACTGGGTGGTTTATCTTAAAAGCAGATATCCTTCTGTTTTTCATTATTCAGATGGTAAAGAGGAAAGATCTTTGTGCTCTGTAGGAAAGTCAATGCAGCACACAGTCCTAAAGTAACAGCAGATACAGCAGGGAGCTTTTGCACCACTCTTATCTTGCACTTAATGCATACAGAGACTGCAGAAAATCCCTCATAATCGTAAGTGTTGTGAAGAAGGATTCGGTAGAAAACAGCACTGTGCTCTAAAAGCCTCAGAGGGCAGGACTGCCTTGGAAGGCACAGATCCCAGCCAGCAGTGTGCCCTGAGCTCCCAAAATCTCAGCTGACATGGAGTGTCCCAGGCAGCCCTGGGTGTCCCTCCCCCTGTGCTGAGGAGAAAATGCCTGAGCGTGCAAAATGACAGTAAAATTCAAGTCCCCGGTCCTTGCACTCCAGGTATTCAGGCTCTGGTTTGAATGCCTTTTTGGAAGGTAATCTCCACGAGGTTTCCTTCTTCATGAAAACAGGAAGGGGATATTAGCTTTTAGCGAAAAATAATAACAATTATGTCAATATGCGTCTCAGCACTTATCCTTACTGCAGGGCAGTAATTAAAGATTGCCCCATCTCTTCTGTTTTCCTCCTCTAGAAATGTCCTTGTGCAGTGTGATGTGATGACATGACTCTTGATCTGAGAGGAATCATGTTGCTTCTTCGTCTTCACTATCACCTCTTCTGACTGTGCCTGCATTTACTCCCACTATGATTCCAGTTTAAACAAATGGAGTTGGCTTTTTGGAGACTGACTTGCCTATTCTAATGGGGATCATAATGAAAGGACCTGCCTACAGGTCCAAGTGCACAACAATTCTGTGATGGTCAACAAATCTGTGATGGCATGTCCATAAGTTTAAAACAACGGACAAAAAATGGACAAAAATGCTTGGATGTTAGAGAGAGAGCTCACAGAACAATAGAAAACCGTCAGTGGTCTGCTTTCAACCAGATGACTGTCTGCAGTGCTGCCAACAATTTTGCATGCAGAACGGACAGCAAAATCGAGTTCAGAAACTAACATCAAAAAACATAAGAGGGTCAGAAGCTTTCAGTAGAAGGAAGTATAGAAAATAATGGAACTTATTAGAAAGGTGACTAGAAAAAGCTGAAAAGGTGACATGTAATGAATGATATTGAGAAAATAAATCAGGAACTCTCATTTATTCTTTATAATGAAGTCATCTGACATAAAAGATCAAGGGGCATTTAATGAAAGGCACCAGATATAACACTTATCTAAAAAATAACTTTTCTTTTTTACCTTGTAAACAGCATTGTAACAAAATGTTACTTAGGCCATGGGTTTAGAAGGATCCCAAGGAGAAGAAGATTTCATATGGGAACATATTCCACAATGCTATCTAGGAATGCTTAGTTTTGAAGAACGGTAACCCTTCTGCTCCTCATGAATTAAGTAAAGCCATTGGAAGAAATTTTCACTTTATAATGTGACATGGGGCAGTACTCTCCTGTTTCTATGGAAAAAATTTGTCATCAAGCTGGCTGTTCGCTGAGTGAGCACACTAAAGTGTCTTGTGAAGTTCTCACCTCTCAGATGGGAGATACTGACCTTCAGGTTACATTCAGTAACTTAATTTGTTGGCTCCTAGTCCAGCGCAAAACATGGTTTAAGAGAAACAGTTTTCATATTACTTTTCAACAAGGCTAGGGAAAGTGCTAGTCTTCCTTGCAAGTTACTTCACTGAGATAAGTGTCAGTAAATTTGCCACATTGATTAAGGTATGCAAAGCTGTTTGACCCACCTCTTTCCCCTTTCAGCAACACTTTTATTTCCCCAGTGGTTTATCAGTTACAAAATCCTAACTACAATATCCTAACTCTGAATAATTCTGAGTTAAATCATCAAGTGCAGACTTGTTAATAATATATATAAAAATTATATTATATATATAATATATATTCTCACAGATATACACATAGCAATGCATATACAAATGTGTATTCATACATATATATGTGTATATTATGTGTGCATGGGAATATATATACACCCAAAAATTTACCTTTCCTCTAACTTCTTGAAAGCCATTAATAAATAAAATGAATTTATATTATATTTCAACTTCATCAGTGTGAAAAATCACCTTATGATGTACTGACTTTGTAAGCAACTCCCCTGAACACAGGACTTGCAGACGTCAAATGTTGTTTTACAGAGATAGGGTGTGCAACCTGAATTCAGTAATCTTTTAAGAAAATAACTCTGTCCCAGAGGAAGAAATTATTTCTCTTGCAAAATCAGCAGTGTCGAGAAACAAATGTTGTAAGGTGACAGTTATACTGCTTATTTATTATGTGGTTTATTTTGAATGCCTGTCTTTTAATTTTTCTCTTTCTCTAAGGCAAGTCACTACATGCTAGCCGAGATGGAAAAACTTGGCTTTTTGGAGTAACAGTCTAAAAATAAAACTGTTTTTTCCCCCATTTTTTAAGCTACACACAATTACCTACAGAATTTGTACAACAAATAGGACTTAGAAAAATTGCAAACTTATTGAGTCATAAATGGGTGGAAGGAGAGTCCTTGCTTTGAGTCAATTTTCAGTTCAAACCCTTATTTCTCGGGTGAATGAAACTCAATGACGCACACACACACACAAAAAAAGTTGCTCTTAAAACAAATAAGCTTCCAGAAGCAAAACAGTTTAACATTGTCTCTCTCTTTCCACAGCAAAAAGCACATGCCCAGAGCGCCTGTCTCCCTTCTGACAATGCAAGGAGGTTCTGAAGGATGTTTTATTTGAAGAGAATAACTGAGTGGCCATGTAGTTTGCTCCCTTGAATTTACACGTGTGTGGGCAGTGCACAATGCCAAACTCCCAACAGCATTACCTCCTAAATGACCACCCTACAGCCTGATTTTTAATGACCAGGGGTTACGTCAAAAGCTTTCCAAAGGTTTTCTGAGCACGGACAGTCCAGCTAGAAAGGTGGATTTTCATAAGGCTCTGAACTTCAACTCAGTGCTGAGTTTAATAATTTATCCACAGAGAAGGACCAGGTGTTGGGGGTGATGGAAGACCAAAAGCAGGGACAGCTGTGATGCCAGCCCTCAGCCACTGTAGGTCAGGTCATTGTGGAGCCATGCTGGATGCTTCTGGAACAAAAAATTATGACCAGCATAACAGATTTGAACTATTGAAGTTCCTGATCTTGCTTCCAGTTAAATTCATGGTGTAATAGCTAGATAATACAGAAGAGAAGAGATTATGACCGAGGGAAAGGAAAGAAAAGAAAAAGTGCATTGTTACTATTCTGGCTGCTTTATCAGCACATGAGTCAATGAGGACTGAGGGTATTCTCAGGTGATTTGTTTTCTCAAGAGCTTCAGGGTTTCCCAGGTTCAGGTATGTGAAAATTACCATGTTAGAGCTGACTTTGTCTCTTCTAATGCCCAATGCTGAACAGCAATGTTGAAAAAGGAAGCATACAAATCTACAGGGGTCCAGACTCTTTGATACTTTGGAAATTTTTTTTTTTTACTGTATTTTTAAAATTTTTTAAACTATTTTTATACCAGTATTTTTTACTAGTTTGTGACCCAGGACATAAACATTTCTCACTTTGCTGACTTGTTTTAATAATTTTGCTCTTCCTTTTTTTCAGACAAAAGCCACATCAGTGGAATGCATGATGATACAGTGTGAGCTAAGTTTATCATGACAAAAGATATATCAGTTTGATGTATTAACCCAGCATTGCCTTGGAGGCAGTGAATAATTAGTTTAACCTGGCAGTGAACACTATAAACTTAACCACAGAGATGGTTGGTGTTATCATCTTATGTTTCTGTAATGCAGAAAGGACACCAGGTTATCATGATTATAGCAGCAGGAGAGTTTGTAGAATGAGCTCATGTGTAAATAGTTGCTCAAAAACACTGTGAACATTTATGAGGCTCATTATTTATCATTAATTATTTAACTGCAGGTCCCCATGTGGGCAGTGAAATCCTGCTGATTTACTACTTATCAGGAATAAATTACCGCTTGTAACTTAAGGTTTCCATGCTTTTCCTTTTGTCATCATAAATAAACTAAACTAATAAGACTGTTTCCTTCTTCACATTAAACTGACTGCTGGCAAGAGGCTTTTTGGCAAATGACCTAATATGAGACAAAATATAGGATAAGTGAAAAATTGTGTATTTTTATGAAAGCTCAGATTGTTTGCAATAGATCTGAGAACCCAGCAAGGGATCAGTATTTGCTTACATTTACAGTGTATTTGTACAGATTTTTGAAACTGCTCATCAGCCGCAATTAAAGCCAGATATTTTTCTGAGGAGCAGTTTCAAATTTGCCAGCTAACTGAAGTTATTTTAGTACCTAATTGAGGACCAATAGCGAAATTCCTATTTTGGCATCAATGATTCTCAAAACTGCAGCTCAGCTGCTGTCTAACCCTAAAGGTGCCTCTGCTGCTGCCAGCAAGTCACTAAAGATGCTGCTGGGGACCACACACAGAAGTAAATCTCAATATCCTGAGATAATTTTCAGCCTTTCTTCGTGCTTCAGCCTCAGAAAGATTCCAAGCCCATGTAGCCTTCAGTGCATCTTTGCCAGGTCTCCTGACTACGCAGGCATGACAGTACTTTAATTTATTTATATATACACTGACACATACAAACACTAGCACAATTCTATGAAATTCTTGTCCATTAGATTAGAACTTTTTCCAGGCATGGGTGGAACACACTTTTTGTTCTACTCCAGCTTTTCATGCACAGCTTTATAATTTCTGTGTCAACTACCTTCCACATTCTGATGCAATGTTCAAAAAACCTAGATCACATACTCATCCCAAAAAATTTCTCTTGCCTTATAGAACTTGAGAAATCAAGGAGTAAACCAGATGTTGTGTTTTAATAGTGCTATTCACACATAAATTATAAAAGGTGTATTTTTAGTTTAATAGATGTGTTAATAATAAATATTCTACAGCTGACTCAGCGGCATGTTACAACAATTAGGAGTGAAATACCAACTCTGCAAAAAAGAGTGCCTACTTACTTAGGATAACTTGCAGGATACTTGCAAAGCACATTATTAAAAACAATTTTGTTTTCATTTGTGGTTGATATGTTAAAATATAATTTAATTATATATCTGTAGGAGGAAGTGGAAAGATTTATGTAATTGCAATAAGAATTTCATGCTTGGGACTAATTATGTCTATAAAATTGTTTGGGCCTCCATCAAATATGTGTCCATAGTGTGTCACAGTGAACACTGGCAGTATTCTCTTAAAAGCAAAATATGTGGCCAAATTGTACTGGAAAATGAGATTTTTACAAGCAGCCTTAAAAGAGCATTTGTGATATTTCTATTGTTGAATTTCATCTATTTTCTTCAAGTTGATCAGAAAGTTTTGGGGCCCTGCCTTCTTCTGCTAAATTCAAAATGCACGCACAGCTAAGGGGAAGTATAACCTGACATACGTGACTTCAGCCACTTGCAAATGCAGGGGTTTTAGCCCATTCTGTACTCACATGCATGCTGATGTGAGTACCTCTTTCTTATTACCTGTGAAGACACACACAGGCCATCCCTGAAGAGTTTCTCCTCCCACCACAGTCAAATTGATGTGAAAGGTCTTGCCAGTGGGTTATTTAAATCCTGGTATTCTGTTCTGGCTTGTCAAGAATGCAGGGTATAAATCTCTTGGCACTTATCTTTCTACACTGCCCACTAACATTTTCCACTACTTCTGTCTGTCCTCATGACATTTCCTGGAGAGCTTAAACTGAAAGTGCTAATTATTAATTTAGGGCTAGATTCTGGCTCCTACAGCCAGAGGCATGCTGCAGGGAATGCAAAGGGACTCCAAATTGTTATATGCACGTTCCCTACCACTGAGATCCCTGCACATCCACTCCTTGACTCATATTAGGAAACCCTCATGATTCTTTTTAATCAAGACTTTCCACATCAGTTGTTATTTCAGATTGAAAATAAAAAAAATATATCATTGAAGTTTGATTTTTTTTTTTAACACGTAAGTACATTTGCTCAGTTTGAACAATAGATTTGATTAATCACTGGTGAGGTGGTATTTTTTTTCACATCACAGAAGGGATTTAGCTCTAGGAAAGGAATGTTTCATCATCTTGAAGCCCAGTAAGGCTCAGTGTTATTATGTCAGCATAACAGGTTAACTGAGGCATAAAGGTGAAGTGACTTGCCTAAGGTCATGCGATAGATCAGTGGCAGAACTGTAAATCATAGAATCGTGTACAGAGTCATTTAAATCCCTGAAAAATGCCTTGTTCCATAAGATTTTCTTACTCCCTCTTGTCAAGTATAAATAGTTTAGGCTTTCTATGGCAGGCAGAAAGACCTGTACTCTTTCACTTAATGGATTCCCAAGATAAAGTGCACTCACTGACCTGGTTCTAACAGGAACACTCTCAGGCCAAACAGAAAGAGACTGTTTTGTTCAAAACACTCCTTGAATTTCCTGCAACTTCACCATGGATTGACTTACCCATTTTTCCAAATCTACTTTTCTGTTAGGTAGTCAGTTCTTTCCCTTGTCATCAAGTCTCTTCCTCCAGCAGTATCCCTTCCTACTTCTCTGCTGTATGAATTATTCTTTCCACTGATAATTTTTCCTATAATAGACTCTTCATTTACAGCCACACTCTTAATGCCTGTAATGGGAAATCAGAGGTTCTGGTTATGCACAGTTTATGAATTGTGAGAAAATACTCTTCCCAAAGATGTAAAAAAGCCCTCTGGTTTTTGCCATCTCCCCCTTTAAATCTTTTTCCAGCATTTCTGCTGAAAATGCATCTGCTCAAGAGTTGTTTGAGAGCGTGAAGATGGAGTGAAGAATCTACAGCTGAATACTGTCAATTTTATAATACCTAAAATGACAAATGTTTATACAGTTGTATATATTTCACGGTATTCTCTTTTCTCCTTGCCTTATGGACAAGCCAGGTATGAACAGCGAAAATTCGAGTTTGATTCAGAGTTTGGGGATAATTTTGTTTGTTTTGTGGTTTCTGACTGCTCCAGAAGAAACTTTGAATGAAATATTCTGGTTTTGTTCTTTGTCAGCATAATTTGACATTTGATTTTCACCCCTGCTGTATTATCAGGTACATATTTATCTCTTCAGGATTAGTCTGTTGTAATGATTGTATCTTAGACCACTTGGAAAATGAAAGCACTGCAGAATGCTGATATATGGAACTTACACTGATAGCAAAAAACCAAACAGTTTGTATTTAGTGGAGTTGACTTGAAGCTATGCAATCCTTAGTATTTTGAAGCCTATTTCAGAGACCACATTTGTCCTACTGAGATAAAGCCACAGTTGTGGACAGCAGAACTGCTCAAACTATCATTCCTCTGGTATGAATATAAATGGGCATTAAAAAAAAATAGGGAATTATTGACTGTGGAAGTTTGCCAAGACAGATCAATCACAGAATGCATTTCTTTACCCACTGATGACAAATAAAAAGGACGCTTATGAAAAAGAGCTGATTACTCTTTTCTCCATGAGTGACGTGTAGGGGAAGAGAGAGATAATGCTGACAAAAACCAGGAAGTATTTTTTCAGGTGCTTAGTACATCACAGAAATAAAAAATTGAGGAAATTACTCACATTAGTTAGCTTGGCACCACGTGCTTGACCATTCTTAAAGTTGTTTATTCTCAAGCAAACAAATAATGAAGTTTATATTGCTTCTCTTGATAATATTACAAAGGTGGATTTCGTTCCCTTCTGGTAGCCTGAGCCTTACACAATTGTTGTCAGTGAAGCCCAAATGAAACTGTAATCCTTTATTCTGTATATTTGATTTGTATCTAAAGCTACTGGTTATGGAAGGTATTTAGAAATACCTGTGCCTGCTGAATGGGTTTGCATGAAAATGCACCTTTCAGCAGGCAAAGGGAAAGAATTTGGACGACTCCCCAAGAGTCTCAGTCTTGGCTGAAAAACAGATTAGATGCCAGGCCATTGCTATGGGTTTAGATATGGTCAACAGCAAATTTCACAAGCCCCATATAAAAAACTGTGCTACTGTACAAGCTGCACCCATTATTTGTCATTTTGAAAGAAGTTTTAATTTTCCTGAGTTATACCAACAGAGCCACGGATTCAGAACTCAAGAAATCCCTATTTCAATGTTTATGAGGATCCTGGGTCACAATATTTTTTGTTCTACTGTTTAATATTTATCCATTCTGTTTAATGACTGAGAAATTCCCCATTAGAGGCAAAAACCCCTGTTGGATCATTTTTGTTTAAACTTCAACACTTTTACAATAATTTGCAAAGCTAGTAGTCTATGGAGAGGAGTTCTCTGATGAGATATGTTCAATTCCACCAGCATTTTAAGAAATTCTTACACATTGACCAGATTACTATTCAATCTCATATAGTGTGTACAGCATCAAAATACCTTTTTAGGAGCCATAATGAATGAAAAATGTATTTTGACAAGGTTGATTTTTTTTTTTTAAATTCAGGCAGAATTAGAAAAATGTAACATCTGCCAAAAATTATGAAAAACAGTTAGAATTTCTACTCTTCTGTAGCTTCTCAAAAAATCACTGATCATTTTAAGGTGACTAAATGCTTCTTTAAGCTTCCTCCCACCCCGAAGGGAAATATCTATTTTTTAAAAGCAAACGTGCTAAAATTAAAATTTGTGTTGACTTGAGAGGTCTGTTTTTATTTAGCAATTTAACCACCAAATGAAAGATAATAACTTATGACTTTAAAACCTCTAAATTTTACACTACTCTCCAATGTTCTGTAAAATAGTCCTTTTCCTCGTGTGAGATACCTGATATCATAATAAACAAATAAAAAATTAATGCTCATAACTCATGCATAATGATGAAGTTATCCAGATCGGAAATGGAGACAAGGCACTATTTGCACCAGAACTTCAGTTTCTCATGCAGAAGGACTGACGAGTTGTTATGTCTGAAATCCCAGATGGTTTCTCTGGAGCTATGACTTGCACTAAGATTTAACAAGAGAAAAGCAGAAAAAGCCCTTTAAATTGCAGGGTTTGTTTTTTTTATTCCCAGTGGAGTTTCTGTAATAGAAATAGCAACAATAATAAATAAGATTCTTTTAGTGCCATGTTGGGCATTAACTGAACATATCCCCTAGAGATGCAGTGTGGTATTTGCATCATGTTGTAGTCACAAAGAAGGCAGATACATTTTCTTTAGAAATTAAGTTCTTTTCTACATACACATTCTATGTGTGCAATTAATTTTCCTCAGTCGGCTTCTCAGATAAGTCTGTTGTGAGGCCTAACTTGCGAAGGACTCCTTATTAAAGATTCATTACTGGTATGCCTGGAACCCTCTCCCCAATCTCCTCTTACCATGGCATCACTATTCACTATGTGAGAATTCAAGCATTCTTCCAAGCCAGAGCTTTACGTGTGTCAGAGACACTGGAGGGTAAGCCTCACCCTCTACCTGTGTTCTTTCCTCAGCTCCAGCTTTGCTTTTTCTACGTACTAGTTACCATGTCTTTGTAGCTCACTCTTCTAAACGGCATGAAAGTTAAATTAGAAAGTATCCCCCATTATACAGCTCTAAAGACACATAGATGGTGTTGTTGCGTTTATGATGCTTTAGTAGGTTTTCCTTAACTTTCAGCTCCCTGTGCTTTCCTAGGGGTGGTGCAGGAAGAAGAGTTATGGCCTTCAGATGTGTCTAAGTTGGGTAGTGAGTGCTCCTTACAGGTCCTCACACGATATGGTTGCCATTTTAAAAATCTCACTTTGTGGTTTCTATCATAGAGAAAAACTGTTCCAAAAGAGTTAGTGAAGGATTTATGTGTGATAGGAAGACAGGAAGAATAAACTGGTTTCCTTATCTCACGAAGAATAGGTCAGCAGCAGCGAAGAAAGACCCTGGAATTTCCAAAAGGGTGGTAGATTAGGGTGTAGCCCTTTTCTGTGCCTGGAAGCGCCAGAGCAATTTTATCTTGTCAAAGCCTGATAATCTCAGTTATGCCTACACAGCATGACTGGGCCCTGACGTTCAAAGTCGCTCTAAGCAGGGAATCTGTCCTTGTTCGATATGTTAAATGTTATGCCCTCTGTATTCTTCTATAAATAATTGACCAACTTTTAAAAAGGAAATACTTTGCGAACTAGTGGTAAAAAAAAGATAGGAAAATACTAGCAAGAAAGAAGAAGGAGTTTAGAGTGGAAGTCTGCACAGCTAAGATTTATGAAATGCAGTTAATAATACTACATCATGCACAAACACGTTGTTGACTTACTGGCCTCCCTGGGTCTGAACTGGGGCAAGGGAGAGTACCTTTCTGCAGTCAGTGTGAAAAACAAAACACGTCAAATAATTATAGTAATGATGCAAAAAACTGGGGATGCAATGTAAAGTTTCATATTAAATCAAAGTCAAAAGTGCCTCTTGGCCTGGCCCGTTAATGCTTTCTGCAACCGTAAAATTTGGCTGCACTTGTGCAATACAATACTGGTGAGAAAATGCTATGATTATTACCATGCTCTCAGAAGACAAATCCTAAAGCTGAACAACCAAGGTATGTAAAGCAATGGCAATTTATTTTCCTAACCAGAAGAAAAACAGAAAAGTACAGAAAAGACCACACTCCCAGCCTCCTATGATTAAGAAATAAAGAGAGATGAGTTAATGTAAATGGTGGAGAAATCCTAAAATGTTTCACCTGGCAAATGTCCCAAAGAGGAAGGCCCAGAAACCATTTCTCCTTGTCTATTTCTTGGCGGGAGCTTTGCTGGCTTTAATTTTCCCCCTTGGAGATTATACTTCTTCATTTAGGGGAGGCCACGGGGCAACCCTGCTGATTAAAAAAAGGCCATTCTCATCCTCTTGATACACCCCCCAAGAGATAGACAAATTAGAAGTCAGAGGAATGAGCTCAAGGTCTCCAGTGTCCCCTCTGACCTTTCTATCCCCCTTCTCTGGCCTCTCCCACAGTACAGACAGGTAGAGTCCAAGTTTGCACCCCTTCCTCATCCACTTTTGTAACACAAAAAAATTTGTCCAAAATAGTATGGTTACGCTTCCTCCTTAAGCCAATGACCTTGTAAAATGGGCTTAAATGTATAGAAAGGTTGCCTGCTGCTAATCTTTTTTTTGCCTTTTCTAATCCTTCGCTTAGAAAGGCACACATAGTGCTTTCTGGATAACAGAGGGATCCTGAAGGACACACAGACTTTCAGGAAGAGCTTGGTAGTTTCAGACTGAGACAACCTACAGCTCTACTCCCTCCATCATCTCTTCTGTGTTTTGCCTGCAATGATTGTGTTACTGTCTCAGTAAATCTAGGCAGCTGATGTAACCAACCAAAAAAGAAAGCTGGTTTTGGATTTTTTTTTTCCTGATAAAATTGAGTAAATTAAAGTTTGTGCTTTTCTGAACAATTTAAAGTTGAGGAAGTCTTAGAGATTGTGTTGCTGGTACGATTGTTGTCTAAAGACTGGCACTCTTTAACAGATTGGTTTTTGCCTCAAAAGTGCTATAACTTTGAAGGAAAATACTTGCCTGTTGTCTTGAAGAAGACACATCCCCTTAAGTCCAAATGTGCTTGTCAGCCTCCCAGTAATACACTGTAATATACCTTTTTTCTATGCTTGTTTCAACAGCGTATGGCCTGATCGAAACATGTGGAGTTGATATTTCATAGGTTGAGAAGGGGCATGTGAACCTACTGTGAAATACTGTATCATTAAATGCAGTGTGTCAAAACAATGCAATTGCATATAGCTAGCCATTGGTGGTATGAAAACTGAAAGGTGCAACTGCTGAATTTCCTCCCTGGTTTACTCTGCAACTCTCACTGGCATGAGTAATATTTGCTGATGTGAACTCCCTTTCCAGATCTACCAGGAATTTGACATGAAAGTTGCTGTAATGGGCTAATAATAACAGGCTCAGCAGAACAGTATAAACTGAAGCATAAACTGAAGAAATTGGATCAGCACTTTTGTTTTATATTATTGATAAAAACTGATTAGAAGAGGAATGTGCTTTGAGCTATTCATATACATTACGTACAGAGATAATTTATTCTTTTTAGTGTATATGCTGGGTGTCCTAACTGTCTACAGATACTATTAATCATACTTTAGTTTTTCTTATAAGAATAGAAAGGGTGTTGAGGAAATGACCAATGAGTGACACTGAGTGACCCTGGGTGACCCTGAGTGACCAATGAGTGACCAATGAGTGACCCTGAGTGACCACTGCATTTAATGAT